>CAUDMG010001405.1:0-17802 GCA_958450375.1 Homarus gammarus | reverse complement strand
TCCTGGTGTCCGCCTTGTTGCCCGTCCTGGTGCCTTCCGTGTTGCCCGCCCTGGTGCCTTCCGTGTTGCCCGTCCTGGTGCCCGCCGTGTTGCCCGCCCTGGTGCCCGCCGTGTTGCCCGTCCTGGTGTCCGCCGTGTTGCCCGTCCTGGTGCCCGCCGTGTTGCCCGTCCTGGTGTCCGCCGTGTTGCCCGCCCTGGTGTCCGCCGTATTGCCCGTCCTGGTGTCCGCCGTGTTGCCCGTCCTGGTGTCCGCCGTGTTGCCCGCCCTGGTGCCCGCCGTGTTGCCCGCCCTGGTGTCCGCCGTGTTGCCCGTCCTGGTGTCCGCCGTGTTGCCCGTCCCGGTGTCCGCCGTGTTGCCCGTCCTGGTGTCCGCCGTGTTGCCCGTCCTGGTGTCCGCCGTGTTGCCCGCCCTGGTGCCCGCCGTGTTGCCCGTCCTGGTGTCCGCCTTGTTGCCCGTCCTGGTGTCCGCCTCGTTGACCGTCCTGGTGTCCGCCGTGTTGCCCGTCCCGGTGTCCGCCGTGTTGCCCGTCCTGGTGTCCGCCGTGTTGCCCGTCCTGGTGTCCGCCGTGTTGCCCGCCCTGGTGCCCGCCGTGTTGCCCGTCCTGGTGTCCGCCGTGTTGCCCGTCCTGGTGTCCGCCGTGTTGCCCGTCCTGGTGTCCGCCGTGTTGCCCGTCCTGGTGTCCGCCTCGTTGACCGTCCTGGTGTCCGCCGTGTTGACCGTCCTGGTGTCCGCCTCGTTGAACGTCCTGGTGTCCGCCTCGTTGACCGTCCTGGTGTCCGCCTCGTTGACCGTCCTGGTGTCCGCCGTGTTGCCCGTCCTGGTGTCCGCCCTGTTGCCCGTCCTGGTGTCCGCCGTGTTGCCCGTCCTGGTGTCCGCCGTGTTGCCCCTCCCGGTGTCCGCCGTGTTGCCCGTCCTGGTGTCCGCCGTGTTGCCCGCCCTGGTGTCCGCCGTGTTGCCCGTCCTGGTGTCCGCCGTGTTGCCCGTCCTGGTGTCCGCCGTGTTGCCCGTCCTGGTGTCCGCCGTGTTGCCCGTCCTGGTGCCCGCCGTGTTGCCCGCCCTGGTGCCTTCCGTGTTGCCCGTCCTGGTGCCCGCCGTGTTGCCCGCCCTAGTGCCCGCCGTGTTGCCCGTCCTGGTGTCCGCCGTGTTGCCCGTCCTGGTGCCCGCCGTGTTGCCCGTCCTGGTGTCCGCCGTGTTGCCCGCCCTGGTGTCCGCCTCGTTGACCGTCCTGGTGTCCGCCGTGTTGACCGTCCTGGTGTCCGCCTCGTTGACCGTCCTGGTGTCCGCCTCGTTGACCGTCCTGGTGTCCGCCGTGTTGCCCGTCCTGGTGTCCGCCGTGTTGCCCGTCCTGGTGTCCGCCGTGTTGCCCGTCCTGGTGTCCGCCGTGTTGCCCGTCCTGGTGTCCGCCGTGTTGCCCGTCCTGGTGTCCGCCGTGTTGCCCGTCCTGGTGTCCGCCGTGTTGCCCGTCCTGGTGCCCGCCATGTTGCCCGCCCTGGTGCCTTCCGTGTTGCCCGTCCTGGTGCCCGCCGTGTTGCCCGCCCTGGTGCCCGCCGTGTTGCCCGTCCTGGTGTCCGCCGTGTTGCCCGTCCTGGTGCCCGCCGTGTTGCCCGTCCTGGTGTCCGCCGTGTTGCCCGTCCTGGTGTCCGCCGTGTTGCCCGTCCTGGTGTCCGCCTTGTTGCCCGTCCTGGTGTCCGCCTTGTTGCCCGTCCTGGTGCCTTCCGTGTTGCCCGCCCTGGTGCCTTCCGTGTTGCCCGTCCTGGTGCCCGCCGTGTTGCCCGCCCTGGTGCCCGCCGTGTTGCCCGTCCTGGTGTCCGCCGTGTTGCCCGTCCTGGTGCCCGCCGTGTTGCCCGTCCTGGTGTCCGCCGTGTTGCCCGCCCTGGTGTCCGCCGTGTTGCCCGTCCTGGTGTCCGCCGTGTTGCCCGTCCTGGTGTCCGCCGTGTTGCCCGCCCTGGTGCCCGCCGTGTTGCCCGCCCTGGTGTCCGCCGTGTTGCCCGCCCTGGTGTCCGCCGTGTTGCCCGTCCCGGTGTCCGCCGTGTTGCCCGTCCTGGTGTCCGCCGTGTTGCCCGTCCTGGTGTCCGCCGTGTTGCCCGCCCTGGTGCCCGCCGTGTTGCCCGTCCTGGTGTCCGCCTTGTTGCCCGTCCTGGTGTCCGCCTCGTTGACCGTCCTGGTGTCCACCGTGTTGCCCGTCCCGGTGTCCGCCGTGTTGCCCGTCCCGGTGTCCGCCGTGTTGCCCGCCCTGGTGCCCGCCGTGTTGCCCGTCCTGGTGTCCGCCGTGTTGCCCGTCCTGGTGTCCGCCGTGTTGCCCGTCCTGGTGTCCGCCGTGTTGACCGTCCTGGTGTCCGCCTCGTTGACCGTCCTGGTGTCCGCCTCGTTGACCGTCCTGGTGTCCGCCTCGTTGACCGTCCTGGTGTCCGCCGTGTTGCCCGTCCTGGTGTCCGCCGTGTTGCCCGTCCTGGTGTCCGCCGTGTTGCCCGTCCTGGTGCCCGCCGTGTTGCCCGCCCTGGTGCCTTCCGTGTTGCCCGTCCTGGTGCCCGCCGTGTTGCCCGCCCTGGTGCCCGCCGTGTTGCCCGTCCTGGTGTCCGCCGTGTTGCCCGTCCTGGTGCCCGCCGTGTTGCCCGTCCTGGTGTCCGCCGTGTTGCCCGCCCTGGTGTCCGCCTCGTTGACCGTCCTGGTGTCCGCCGTGTTGACCGTCCTGGTGTCCGCCTCGTTGACCGTCCTGGTGTCCGCCTCGTTGACCGTCCTGGTGTCCGCCGTGTTGCCCGTCCTGGTGTCCGCCGTGTTGCCCGTCCTGGTGTCCGCCGTGTTGCCCGTCCTGGTGTCCGCCGTGTTGCCCGTCCTGGTGTCCGCCGTGTTGCCCGTCCTGGTGTCCGCCGTGTTGCCCGTCCTGGTGTCCGCCGTGTTGCCCGTCCTGGTGCCCGCCATGTTGCGCGCCCTGGTGCCTTCCGTGTTGCCCGTCCTGGTGCCCGCCGTGTTGCCCGCCTTGGTGCCCGCCGTGTTGCCCGTCCTGGTGTCCGCCGTGTTGCCCGTCCTGGTGCCCGCCGTGTTGCCCGTCCTGGTGTCCGCCGTGTTGCCCGTCCTGGTGTCCGCCGTGTTGCCCGTCCTGGTGTCCGCCTTGTTGCCCGTCCTGGTGTCCGCCTTGTTGCCCGTCCTGGTGCCTTCCGTGTTGCCCGCCCTGGTGCCTTCCGTGTTGCCCGTCCTGGTGCCCGCCGTGTTGCCCGCCCTGGTGACCGCCGTGTTGCCCGTCCTGGTGTCCGCCTTGTTGCCCGTCCTGGTGCCCGCCGTGTTGCCCGTCCTGGTGTCCGCCGTGTTGCCCGCCCTGGTGTCCGCCGTGTTGCCCGTCCTGGTGTCCGCCGTGTTGCCCGTCCTGGTGTCCGCCGTGTTGCCCGCCCTGGTGCCCGCCGTGTTGCCCGTCCTGGTGTCCGCCGTGTTGCCCGCCCTGGTGTCCGCCGTGTTGCCCGTCCCGGTGTCCGCCGTGTTGCCCGTCCTGGTGTCCGCCGTGTTGCCCGTCCTGGTGTCCGCCGTGTTGCCCGCCCTGGTGCCCGCCGTGTTGCCCGTCCTGGTGTCCGCCTTGTTGCCCGTCCTGGTGTCCGCCTCGTTGACCGTCCTGGTGTCCACCGTGTTGCCCGTCCCGGTGTCCGCCGTGTTGCCCGTCCCGGTGTCCGCCGTGTTGCCCGCCCTGGTGCCCGCCGTGTTGCCCGTCCTGGTGTCCGCCGTGTTGCCCGTCCTGGTGTCCGCCGTGTTGCCCGTCCTGGTGTCCGCCGTGTTGCCCGTCCTGGTGTCCGCCTCGTTGACCGTCCTGGTGTCCGCCGTGTTGACCGTCCTGGTGTCCGCCTCGTTGACCGTCCTGGTGTCCGCCTCGTTGACCGTCCTGGTGTCCGCCTCGTTGACCGTCCTGGTGTCCGCCGTGTTGCCCGTCCTGGTGTCCGCCGTGTTGCCCGTCCTGGTGTCCGCCGTGTTGCCCGTCCTGGTGTCCGCCGTGTTGCCCCTCCCGGTGTCCGCCGTGTTGCCCGTCCTGGTGTCCGCCGTGTTGCCCGCCCTGGTGTCCGCCGTGTTGCCCGTCCTGGTGTCCGCCGTGTTGCCCGCCCTGGTGTCCGCCGTGTTGCCCGTCCTGGTGTCCGCCGTGTTGCCCGTCCTGGTGTCCGCCGTGTTGCCCGTCCTGGTGTCCGCCGTGTTGCCCGTCCTGGTGTCAGCCGTGTTGCCCGTCCTGGTGCCCGCCGTGTTGCCCGTCCTGGTGTCCGCCGTGTTGCCCGTCCTGGTGTCCGCCTCGTTGACCGTCCTGGTGTCAGCCGTGTTGCCCGTCCTGGTGTCCGCCGTGTTGCCCGTCCTGGTGTCCGCCGTGTTGCCCGTCCTGGTGTCCGCCGTGTTGCCCGTCCTGGTGTCAGCCGTGTTGCCCGTCCTGGTGTCAGCCAAGTTGCCCGTCCTGGTGTCCGCCGTGTTGCCCGTCCTGGTGTCAGCCGTGTTGCCCGCCCTGGTGCCCGCCGTGTTGCCCGTCCTGGTGTCCGCCGTGTTGCCCGTCCTGGTGTCCGCCGTGTTGCCCGTCCTGGTGTCCGCCTCGTTGACCGTCCTGGTGTCAGCCGTGTTGCCCGTCCTGGTGTCCGCCGTGTTGCCCGTCCTGGTGTCCGCCGTGTTGCCCGTCCTGGTGTCCGCCGTGTTGCCCGTCCTGGTGTCCGCCGTGTTGCCCGTCCTGGTGTCAGCCGTGTTGCCCGTCCTGGTGTCAGCCGTGTTGCCCGTCCTGGTGTCAGCCGTGTAGCCCGTCCTGGTGTCCGCCGTGTTGCCCGTCCTGGTGTCAGCCGTGTTGCCCGCCCTGGTGCCCGCCGTGTTGCCCGTCCTGGTGTCCGCCGTGTTGCCCGTCCTGGTGCTCGCCGTGTTGACCGTCCTGGTGTCCGCCGTGTTGCCCGTCCTGGTGTCCGCCGTGTTGCCCGTCCTGGTGCTCGCCGTGTTATAGAGGCAGGCAGCACTCAGGACCTGGCCGTGCAGTACACCACCTGACTGAGGCAGTATATCACCGCCGCTTAGATCCAGTAATGGTAATAATGCCACTTGTAAATTCACTGCTGACCACCTAAGCATGCAGGTCCCAGAGGCGCGCCACCCGCTCTCTTCTCAGCTGGCCGCCGTCGCCAGCAGCCAGAGGCACCTATTAATTAACGAACAGTTAGTGACACCTTCCTGCTCAACAAACTGGCACTGCCCAGAGCAGAGCCAGTGACGTCAGTAAGTAAGACCTAACATTGTTAACGCCCTGTGCTGGTCCTCTTCGCCCCTGCCAACACTGGCGGCCGTCTGCCGGGCACGCACCCACTAACTGTTAAACGAGTTGTGGCTTACACACCCTCTGCCCACCTGAGGCGAGATCCAGCTGTCACAAGGTTAAGGTTAAGGTTAGGGAGTTTTTGACCACCACCAGCTGAGATCATTATGGTAGGCGCAGGTGACCGGCGGCCAGGGCGGAGGATAGTGGCAGCACCTGGGCGAGTTGTGAGGTCACCTGCCTCAGTCTTTACTACGGACGAGACCCTCCGGCGAAGCCAGTCAGTTGTACACACTTTAAACTTTAACAATAAGTACATTATAATTTTGTTCTCCTTCCATTGCCCAATTCTTATAATTCCTTTATTTTCTCTCTTAATTTGGGTGACGACTCTACCTTGTTTACATATGTGTACGTGGTGTTGTTTAAATAACTATACAAGCAACTTAAGGTGCTTTTGTTTAAATCAATTCCAAGAACTTTCTCCGAGGTCCAGTGTTACTCCGCTAAACCTCCTCATCAGTGTCAAGTAACGTGTTGGACAGCTTTTGTCGCCCTCAACACACAAACACCACCACACCCGATCCTTATCTGTCATGAATGAAAATGGAGAGTGGAGGAGTTTTGTACAAGGGCCTAATCGGCGAAACTCCTGCTGCAGTAGGCGACGAAGAAGGAGCTTTGACTTTGTTAACTCAAGGAGGCTTTTGTGATTACTTATAGCGATTTATGACGAATACATAGTAAGAATATTAAAAACAGAGAAGCAGAAGACAACATCCATTACTCAGATAAGAGGACCTAATTCGAGATACAGAGCCACACTCCCGACACCATAAAGCAACGGGGTGAGGAGCCACTATCAGCACGGCACGGCGGCGCCTCTGTAAAAACAATCATCCTGCCTTGGTGCTGCTCGTAAGACTCCGCCAGGTCAAGCCAATCTTGCAGGCACAGTTACTCCTCCATCATCCTTATCTCCATTGCTCCTTACTTTTCCTGGACGTTTTCATTGCTGCTACCTTTGAGGATCACCCTTTGATCTGTCGGCCATATTTTGCCTTTCCGACAGGTGGATGGTGTAGGTGGCGGTCGTGGCCTACACTGCCTCTGTTCTTGTGATACACACTGATAGTCACCTTGTTCGAGCTGACCCAAGATGCTCGCCTAAAACTCCTTTGTTACGTACCAACGATCTTGTCTGTATGATGAGTACAATGCAGTGATTCTCTCTATACCTGTGTAATTAACGAGTAGTTTATAGACACCTGTACTCTTCTGTTTCTTAACGAGAGGCTCAGTATTACGAACCAATGAGTTACTCTATCCATCAATCACGAAATAACGAATGATTCTGTCCTCTCAAAACTACTAGAGTACGACTTATGCCCAAAAAACTCCTCGAGTACCACTTATGTCTCAGACTCAAGTACCACTTACATTATGAATGTCTAACATGACGTCTCCAAGTTAATCTATCCACTTAAAGGAATTACTGTTGAACACTCCCCCACACCCTCTGTGCACATTATACATACTATAAAAGAATGAAAAAATGAATAACCTCCAGTGTCCATTCTTCGTAAGCATCATTAATCATCCTGCGACATTTATATCATTGTTTGAATCATCCTATTACACTCAATCACGGATAACCTTTTAATCATTGTAAGATGGGTCCAATCATCATATACCATACTTGTTTCATGGGATTTATTCATTCATCATACAAAACACATAAGTCATCATCACCTGGCTTGTTGTGGATAAACCAACCCAACCCAACCCAACCCAACACAACCCAACCCAACCCAACCCAACCCGACCCGACCCGACCCGACCCGACCCAACCCGACCCAACCCAACCCGACCCAACCCAACCCAACCCAACCCAACCCAACCCGACCAAACCCAACCCAACCCAACCCAACCCAACCCAACACAACCCAACCCAACCCAACCCAACCCGACCCAACCCGACCCAACCCAACCCGACCCAACCCAACCCAACCCAACCCAACCCGACCAAACCCAACCCAACCCGACCCAACCCAACCCAACCCAACCCGACCAAACCCAACCCAACCCGACCCAACCCAACCCGACCCAACCCAACCCGACCCAACCCAACCCGACCCAACCCGACCCAACCCAACCCGACCCAACCCGACCCAACCCAACCCAACCCAACCCAACCCGACCAAACCCAACCCAACCCGACCCAACCCAACCCAACCCAACCCGACCAAACCCAACCCAACCCGACCCAACCCAACCCGACCCAACCCAACCCGACCAAACCCAACCCAACCCAACCCAACCCGACCAAACCCAACCCAATCCAACCCAACCCAACCGAACCCAACCCAACCCAATTCTTAACTAGACTCGTTCTACAAGTCATGCTCAACTTGCAATTCTAAACACTGGTTCACTCACTCTACAAAAATAGATTACCTTCATCTTGCAACATTGAAAACTGGTTCAATCATCTTGCAACTCTCTCATAAGTGGTTCAGTCATTCTATAAAAAAAAATAATAATAATATGTGTCTCTATCTCTATAAGCTGTTTCAATCTTCTTCTCCTTCTCTGTATTCACTACGAGTATTAAGTTAATTAAGAACTACAGGTGAGGTTATGATAAGCAGGTAGGAAGGATAATGAGACTAGGGGCGCCTCTTTATGTCTACTATGGTGTCCCTCCGTCCGTCGATCGCACGCCAGACGTTTGTTATACCAGGTGATGCTGTACGTTAGTCTGACTAGTTATTGAAATTATTCTCCATTCACGTATATTTTTTTTTTTATAATTATCTTCCTTCACAAAGTTTCAATATAATTTTTATTGCGTATTTCATCAGTTTTTTATATAGTTTTATTATATTGTTTGTTTATTTTATTATATTCCGTTTGTATCGGTTTTTCCCCCTTTTCTCCCTGACAACGAGAAAATCCTTTGAACACAACAGATGAACCGATGGAGTCAGGGTATATACGCTCCCTGGGTATATACGCTCAGTCTGGGTATCGTCAAGAGTATATACATTCACATACCTTAACGAACACTAACATGATGTATATATCGTTCGTGTCTTATTATTTTGTTCTCTCCTTCCTACATGGGGAGAGAATTTTTATATCCGTGAGTTATAGAAGGTGAGCATGCGAGGGTGGGGGGGGGGGCAGCAACCACCATCTACCATCCCGTCCCTCAACACAACCAGTACCCTCCCCCCTCCTCTACTACTATCTACCATTCTCTCTACCACTATTTGTCACCCCTCTACCACCATATACCATTCCCTGTACCACAATCTACCACCCAGCTGTGAATGGGTATTTAACTTTACTGTTGGTGAAGTGAAGGTCGTTGAGTGCAGTGCCGGGCGCATTGCTCCCTTGTGTATCTAAGGCTTAGTCTGGTGGTACTGTATCCTTGGTGCCCCTAGCGAGCTCTCAGGACTATAGGACCCACACACACACAGGTCGTCGCCCTTGGTCACAATTTTCGAACTTGAGATAAATATTTCTTTGTTTGATTACCATGAGTAATGTTGTTATGTTGTTATTGTTGACACGACTCTTCCTGTCATTATTATTTCTCATGAATTATCCTCAGTCCTGAGTCACTATTACTTGACCGTTATGTTTCTCCACAGTGAGTGACGTAGTGGTGTGACTAGCCAGAGGGTCAGCCTGGATAGCTCCTCGTGCCCACAGCTGCTGAACTACCACGCAGTGTCTATAAAGGTTAGTT
Organism: Homarus gammarus; assembly: GCA_958450375.1. Taxonomy (NCBI): domain Eukaryota; kingdom Metazoa; phylum Arthropoda; class Malacostraca; order Decapoda; family Nephropidae; genus Homarus; species Homarus gammarus. The sequence goes on along the minus strand of CAUDMG010001405.1, from coordinate 8,793 downwards.
TTAAGAGGCTCTAGGATACGTCCCTGGCCTGGTGATGACAGTCGTGGACGGCTTCTGAGTAACGAACCTTCAGCTTCTGGTCATCAGCGGCGCCTGAGCCGGGTCTCTCCATCACCAACAGCTGCTGATAGACGTTACATTTATAAATCGTTAATAGCCGAACACTCTGACTGCAAACTTGTCTGATCCTGAGCGATGGCTTCACCCAGATGATTTCGGTATAAGTGTGTCTATCTTTTCTTAATACTGTGTTTTATTCTGCGAGAAAAACTCATCTGGTCTCATAATATTGTGTTGAGAGTGATGGCCGCTTGTGACCCTGTTCTGTTTTCAGATAGTTGAAGTAGATTAGGTTTGTGTATCCGGCCTCCCGTGTTGAGAGGCCGCCATCATTATTACACTCTGGCGTCTTACTGCCGCATAAATCTGGAGAAGCTCTGTTATTTTACGGGACGTATAATTTAGTATATATTACTTCCCTACACTTGTTGCATTAATAATACCTGATACCATCACCATGTTACGTAAAATATAACTGTTGTCATCTGTACATACACACACAGATGCATATACATAAATAATGTACGAGTTTGTATATATATATATATATATATATATATATATATATATATATATATATATATATATATATATATATATATATATATATATATATATATATATACACTTTTAACTATGTATTGCATGTTAGTTAAACTGTTTAACGCGATTAACACTAACCACTTTTTATAAGGGGCAGTGGCTGGCTGGCGGCTGTAAGTAACGACTCTTGTTTATTGCTCTCTTGTTACTACTGATTGAATGGTTATTTAGCTCTTCCTGGTTCATTGTCTGGTAGTACTGACTGATGCTCTCGTGGTCACTGTCCTCCAGGCAGTGAGTACCAACCACCACACCACAACCACACCACGCAACACCACACCACACCAGTTGAGGCCCAGATGGGTTCCTGACACACGTGTTTCGTTACAGCCGTCTGGTAAATATTTCCTGGCTCAGATTTCTACTTGATTGATGAAGGATCGTTTTACAGTTTGTTCTTACCTCCCAGTCAGACACCTGGCAGCTCAGCTAATTCCAAGACGGACGAGATTCTTTTAAAGTACCGTTTTGAAGAGTTGCTGGGGCAGACATCGCGTGCCGGGGAGCACTTGGGGACAGTCTCTACTACAGGTGGCGGTTCCTCCTTCAGGTGATATATTGGACACCTGCGTCACCTTCTGGAGCCACAAATGTAATCTAATTATATCATGGTCGCAAATCTCGCCTTCTATTGAGTTGGAAATTGACTTGGATAATTTATTAGAGTCAACTGATTACTGTAATACATGAGTCAGACGTAAAGAAGCACTTGGTCTCATGCACAACAACCAACAATAATAATGCCTTCACGTATAAAATCACTCTATAATCCATTCATACAAGAATAACTTTTGTATTAATAATTCATCTATACTGTATATACGAGAACTGTGTTAATTCATCCACGTGTACAAGACAGTATTTTATTTGCTCATTCATACGAGAACATCAGCTGCTGTGTTAGTTGGTTCCTGGTGCATATAATGATGTGCTAAGTCATTCATATGTATAGAGTGTAAGTTCATCACAAGACCTCATTGTGTTAGATCACTGATGGAAACACGATGTATGATAAGAATCTTCACCTTTATAATATTAAATGACATAAAATATAAGAGTATTGTACACATATTATCAGGTAAACAAAATGAAACATACGTAAGATAATGTTAAAATATTACTACTTGTATTTATAGTTTGCTTTGCTTTATATAACAAATTTCTCAATAATAATAATAATTGAGTAATCTGTTAAAATCGTGTATTGTTATTTTGTGTTATATGAGTATCACTTCAGATCGCTTGTTGTTGATTGAAGAACGGCGAGGGAGGTTAGGTTAGGTTAGGTTAGGTTAGGTTAGGTTAGGTTAGATCATCATTACCACGCTGATGGCTCTCATTATTCTTCTGTCTTACAAAAATATAAGTTCATAACTTCTTCATGCTAACATTATACTAAACCCAGCAGACGCAGTATAGCTCACAGCTCCCGCAGGCTAGGAATAAACCCAGCAGACGCGGTATAGTTCACAGTACTGTACCTTCAGGATGAGATGATAACCACAGCAGAAGCAGACGCCCACGACCTCCTCCTCCTTCAGGCTATGATTATAACAAGTAGCTGACCATTGAACACGTCAGCAGAAGGCTCGGGTGTTCTTGTTAACGAGAATGAACATGCATTATGCTGGCCCCTAATAATTATTTCCGCCATGATGTGGGTTAACAAATCTGTTTAATAAGCTAACATAAACATTAGTTGCTTTGAATTACCTTCCCTCATCAACATTGAACATAAACATTAGTGTCGTTGCTTGTTGGAATTTATATTAATTATAAGCCAGGTGTTGTACTTTTTCTCTTGTTGATTAACCAAGCCAAATTATTTCACCTTTTGATGAAATTATTCTTATTCTAATTGAGATCGTTTAGTTGGGTTAGCTTAGGTTAAGTTAGGTTAGGTTAGCGAAAGGGTGGTCGATCTTAAGGTGAAATAAGGTGAAGGGTTGGTTTGGTTAGGTTTTGGGTGGTTGATCCTAGGGTGAAATAAGGTGATGGGTTGGTTAGGTTAGGTTAGGTAAAGGGTTGTTGATCTTAGGGTGAAATAAGGTGATGGGTTGGTTAGGTTAGGTTAGGTAAAGGGTTGTTGATCTTAGGGTGAAATAAGGTGATGGGTTGGTTAGGTTAGGTTAGGTTAGGTTAGGTTAGGTTAGGTAAAGGGTTGTTGATCTTAGGGTGAAATAAGGTGAACTGTTGGTCAGTCAAGGCATGATGACAGTAGCTGTAGCCTTAACCGGTAATTATCACCAGCTGGAGTCTAGGTTTTCCCTCAACATGCGCCACGGGGGGAAACTAACATGATGAGAATTACAATGGGAAGTCTCTCTCTCTCTCTGTTTCTGTTCTTCACACACACACACACACACACCCACACACTATGGTACTCACCTCCGTCCACTATCGGTCAGCCATCACGTTACCAGCCCGTACTGTGACTCCTCCTAAAAACGAAAGAGAGAGAGAGAGAAAAAAAAAAAGGAATAATTAAGCAGAGATTAAGAGATAATGCGACTATTTGGTGGAGGAAAAACGCTAAACTCGCCTGAGGAATCCGTTTAAGATATTGTAGTGGACTTCTCCCCTACAAGCTGCCACGCACCACCTGTTACCGCCTTCCCTAGCAACCAAGCGTATCCGCATTCCATTGCCCGCCGTATCTTAGCAACGGAACTAGTCACCGGCTACTTCTCGGGTTTTTCCACCATGACTCATAGCCGCTGCTGGGTGTATATAAGCTTTGTCTCTCCATTGAGATTCAGTCAGACCAATCTTCTTGAACAAGCAACACCTCCTCCTCTGCCGCTGCCTGGCGACCCTCGCCTCTCCCCCGCCTGCCTGGCGGTCCTCGCTCCCGCCAGCGAGCATGTCCTTCTCTGAGCTTCCTCACCAACCAACTCTGATTCTGACCAATCTTCTTGAACAAGCAACATCTCCTCCAGCAAGCTCCACACTGTTAACATTTCATCCAACCAGGAGGCCAGCAACAGGCAACATCTTCTCTAACGGAGCTCCTGCACACATACCTCCTTAGACAAGCTACTCACCGCACGTCTCTACCAAGCAGCCCCTCACCACACAGCACCTCCAGCACCAGACTGTCTATCATATAACTTATATATTATACAAGAAAACCACATTAGAGTTTCCTTCCATCCTGAGTGCTAGACAACTTTAATATCTCGATACCCCTACAATGGTGACTCCCGGAGATAAGCACTCACACAGGATGGAGGACGGACGGATCTCTCTGCCGATTTTCAACCACAACGTCGAGGACTGGCTTGACCATGTGGAAGCAGCCCTCGCCGGCTCACGAGCGACCGACGAACAAAAGTATTGCGCCCTGCTTTGTGCCTTACCCACGGAAGTGGCCACGCGGGTCTCACAAACCATTTCCAACCCTCCAGATCACAACAAATTCGCTACCCTGCGGGCTGCCTTGAAGACGTGTTATCAACAGACCAGCCCCAATCTCCTGCAAGATCTATCCTCTACCTCCCTCGGGAACTCAACCCCGGGACGTCTCTGGGAGGAGATGTGTCGGCTGAACTCCCGTCACACAGACAGACTCCCCGACTCTATCCTGCGCCAGCTTCACGCACAAAAGCTACCCACAGAAGTACGCAACATCCTGTCCGCAGTAGATTACTCTACGACACCGGAACTATATGCAACCACGGCAGATAGAATTTTTAACGAATGCGCTGCTGCACCCCTTGCCGCCACGGTCACACCAGTACCTACCATCGAACTTGTAAGCCGGGTCAACGCCCCTCAGCCGAGCAATTCCTCACAAGACATCAAGGACCTGTTGCAAATTTTGAACCGCAGGATGGACACTGTTGAGCAGTTCTGCTCCTCCATACCCGCTGCTGCGCCGGTTCCTGACTCACATACTACGCCCTACAAGTTCCGACACACAGCAGCCAACCCCCAGCACAACAAATTTACCCTCTGCTGGTATCACCAGACTTTCGGCCGCTATGCTCGAAACTGTGAGCCCTATTGCACCTATTCGGGAAACGGCAACACCGGAGGCTGGTAGACGCCTCAGCCTCCGTCCCTCCAGGCGTCTCATTACTGCGCGTCACCGACCGCACCTCCGGCAAGAAGTTTCTCATCGACACCGGTTCATCGGTCAGCCTCATCCCTCCCTCACTACGAGACAAGTCAAAGCAACCCTCGTATGACCTGTTCGCTGCCAACGGTACCTCCATCGCCTCCTACGGCGTACGCACCCTCGCCTTAGACCTCGGTCTGCCCAAGACTCTGCGTTGGTTATTCGTGATAGCAGACGTGTCTCAACCCATCCTTGGTTTCGACTTCCTCACCTTCCACAAGCTCGGCGTCAAACCAAGTCATCTATGCCTCATTCATGAGCCTACAGCACGCAAGATCCAGGGTTCTCGTGCCAGACACACGGACGCTATCACCTGTCTTGCGCCTTCCAACGAGTTCTCCTCCCTGCTCGACGAATTCAAGGAGCTTTTCTCACCCCGAGTCTCCCTACCCCCACCACCTACGTCGGGAATTTTCCACCACATCGAAACCAAAGGACCACCTGTCTTTTCACGCCCTCGCCGCCTGCGCCCTGAGCTCCTGTACACAGCCAAAGCAGAATTCAACAAACTACTGCAAGACGGCATCATTCGCCCTTCAAGGAGTCCCTGGGCATCGCCTCTTCACATGGTTCCTAAGCAAACACCCGGCGAGTGGAGGGTGTGTGGCGACTACAGAGCCCTGAATCTCGTCACCAAACCTGACAGGTACCCTATTCCGCATGTCCAGGACTTTCACCACAAACTTCATGGCAAGACTATCTTCTCGAAGATCGACTTGGAGCGTGCCTTCCACCAGATCCCAGTAGCACCGGCAGATACCCAGAAGACAGCCATCACCACTCCGTTCGGACTCTTCGAGTACACTTTCATGAGTTTTGGCTTACGCAATGCAGCACAGACTTTCCAGAGGTTCATGGACCATATGCTTCGCGACCTCGATTTTGTCACCGTCTACATTGACGACATCCTCGTCGCATCTTCGACGCCTGCCGAGCACCACCACCACCTACAACTCCTTCTCCAACGCCTGCAGAACAACAACATGAAAGTTCATCCTGCTAAGTGCGTCTTTGGAACCTCGGCCATCGATTTCCTCGGTCACAGAGTATCGCCCAGTGGCATACAACCCCTACCACAGAAGATAACCGCGATTAGGGAGTTCCCCAAACCTGAAACGGCGAAGAAACTCCGGGAGTTCCTGGGTTTAGTCAACTACTACCACCGCTTCATTGACAAAGCTGCCACCGTCCTAGCCCCCCTACACGACCTTCTCAAGGGACGCCCAAAGAAGTCTCACAAGTCTCTCATGTGGACTCAAGAGGCTACTACGGCATTCACCACTATCAAACAGCACATCACACGCCTCACCCTCCTGGCCCACCCCGCACCTAACGCCCGGACCACTCTCACAACAGACGCTTCTTCTACTGCAGTGGGCGCCGTCTTACAGCAGGAGATCAACGGAACTTTCATGCCCGTTGCTTTCTTCTCACAACGGCTTCAACCACCACACCTCAAGTACAGCGCTTTTGATCGAGAACTCCTGGCCATATACTTGGCTGTCAGACATTTCCAACACTTCCTCGAGGCCCGTCAGTTCACCATCTTCACTGATCACAAGCCCCTCGTCCACGCTTTCGCTTCAGCTTCCCAGTCACATACACCTCGTGTCCTGCGCCACTTGGCTTACATCTCGGAGTTCTCCAGCGACGTCCAACACATTAAAGGCAGCCACAACGAGATCGCCGACGCCCTCTCTCGTTGTATATCCACCATTCTTCCCTCATCTCCACCCATTGATTATGGGCAGCTAGCCGCGGCTCAAGAGAAAGACGAAGACCTGGCAGCTTACAAGACATCCCCCTCAGGCCTCATACTCCAAGAACTCCCTGTTCCTGGCACAAAGATAAAATTGTGGTGCGACGTATCCTGTGGACAGCCTAGACCGTTCGTGCCTCACGTCCACCGCCGCGCTGTTTTCGACCGCATCCATGGTCTCAGCCACCCGGGTGTGCGGGCCTCCCAGCGCCTCCTCACGCAACGTGTCGTCTGGCCCGGCATCAAGTCTGATACTAAGAAATGGGCTGCCCAGTGCCTAGCCTGCCAGTCCTCCAAAATACATCGTCACATACGGGCCCCCTTACAAGCCTTTCCTATTCCCAAAGGACGTTTTCAAGTAGTACACCTCGACATCGTGGGACCTCTTCCATCATCCTACGGTAGCACCTACATCTTCACCTGCATCGACCGTTTCACCAGGTGGACAGAAGCAATTCCCATGCCCAACGCTACAGCAGAGACTACTGTCCGCGCCTTCATGTCCGGTTGGGTTTCCCGTTTTGGCCCCCCCCCCCGCTACCGTAATCACTGACCGAGGAGTACAGTTTGAGTCACAACTCTGGCAGCACCTCCTACAGTTCCTCGGCACGTCTAGACAACGCACTACAGCATACCACCCTCAAGCCAACGGCATGGTAGAACGTTTTCACCGGCAGCTAAAGGACGCACTCAAGGCACAGCACGACCCTTACAGCTGGACTGATGCGCTTCCCTTAGTGCTCCTCGGCATCCGTGCGTCACACAAGGAGGATATGGACTGTAGCCCAGCAGATCTGACACTAGGCGAGCCCCTTCGGCTACCCGGGGATTTCTCACTCCCTCCTGATCCCAATCAAGCCACTCCAGCCGTTCGTCACGACTTACTCCAAAAGCTACGACAAGCAGTTTCTGCATTCAGAGCTACTGCTCCACGCCAGCCTACTCGGCGCCCTGAACACATCCCTCCTGCACTACTCACAGCCGAGTATGTTTTCGTCAGGCATGATGCTCACCGCAACCCATTACAACGCCCCTACGATGGACCCTTCCAGGTGGTTACCCGTTCTGCAAAGTTCCTGACAATTATCCGGAATGGCAGACATGACACCGTCAGCATAGACAGAGTCAAACCGGCCGCCTTACCCGTCGGGCCCCCAGCCCAGCAGCACCATCAACAAACTACGCCTGCACCAGTCCACCCGCAGTTACCACCGGCAGCAACACCACGCCCACGACATTTCTGGGCACCCTCTTTTCACCCTCATGTACAACCTGCTCCTGTCATAGAACCTGAACCTGTAGTAAGCCTCCCTCCTATCATAGAACCTGCTCCTGTCATAGACCCTCCTCCTGTCATAGAACCTGAACCTGCTCCTGCCATGGACCCTCCTCCTGACGCAGCCCCTGCAGCAGCAGGAGCACAACAACCATTGCTTGTACAACCTCCTCTAATCCCAAACCCTCTTTCTCCTCCTAATTCTCCCACAGGTTTTGTGTCACTGGACGGAGTTGTTACACGTAGCGGTCGAGTCGTACATACACCTGCCCGGTATGTGTTATGTGTGGGACACAACCCGGACAACATCCAGCCTCCCGCCGCGCCGGGAGGGGAGGGGGAGTATTGTAGTGGACTTCTCCCCTACAAGCTGCCACGCACCACCTGTTACCGCCTTCCCTAGCAACCAAGCGTATCCGCATTCCATTGCCCGCCGTATCTTAGCAACGGAACTAGTCACCGGCTACTTCTCGGGTTTTTCCACCATGACTCATAGCCGCTGCTGGGTGTATATAAGCTTTGTCTCTCCATTGAGATTCAGTCAGACCAATCTTCTTGAACAAGCAACACCTCCTCCTCTGCCGCTGCCTGGCGACCCTCGCCTCTCCCCCGCCTGCCTGGCGGTCCTCGCTCCCGCCAGCGAGCATGTCCTTCTCTGAGCTTCCTCACCAACCAACTCTGATTCTGACCAATCTTCTTGAACAAGCAACATCTCCTCCAGCAAGCTCCACACTGTTAACATTTCATCCAACCAGGAGGCCAGCAACAGGCAACATCTTCTCTAACGGAGCTCCTGCACACATACCTCCTTAGACAAGCTACTCACCGCACGTCTCTACCAAGCAGCCCCTCACCACACAGCACCTCCAGCACCAGACTGTCTATCATATAACTTATATATTATACAAGAAAATCACATTAGAGTTTCCTTCCATCCTGAGTGCTAGACAACTTTAATATCTCGATACCCTACAA
>CAUDMG010001404.1:600000-895785 GCA_958450375.1 Homarus gammarus | reverse complement strand
ACCGCAACACTGACCTTGAGCAACACAGTGCCACCGCAACACTGACCTTGAGCAACACAGTGCCACCGCAACACTGACCTTGAGCAACACAGTGCCACCGCAACACTGACCTTGAGCAACACAGTGCCACCGCAACACTGATCTTGAGCAACACAGTGCCACCGCAACACTGATCTTGAGCAACACAGTGCCACCGCAACACTGACCTTGAGCAACACAGTGCCACCACAACACTGACCTTGAGCAACACAGTGCCACCGCAACACTGATCTTGAACAACACAGTGCCACCGCAACACTGACCTTGAGCAACACAGTGCCACCACAACACTGACCTTGAGCAACACAGTGCCACCGCAACACTGACCTTGAGCAACACAGTGCTACCGCAACACTGACCTAGAGCAACAGTGCCACCACAACACTGACCTTGAGCAACACAGTGCCACCGCAACACTGACCTTGAGCAACACAGTGCCCCTCGGGAGATATTGAATGAGTCAGAATTGTGTTATCTCCCTCCCAAGGCCTTAATATATAGTACAAGTGAGACTGTAGTACTTCCCAGGAACCTTTGAGTCGACCAACACACCTAAAGTCAGTTCTCTATATCTCGATAGTATCTGAACCCGTCAATAGTATCTGAACCCGTCAATAGTATCTGAACCCGTCAATAGTATCTGAACCCGTCAATAGTATCCGAACCTGTCAATAGTAGCCGAACCTGTCAATAGTAGCCGAACCCGTCAATAGTAGCCGAACCCGTCAATAGTATCTGAACCCGTCAATAGTATCTGAACCCGTCAATAGTAGCCGAACCCGTCAATAGAAGCCGAACCTGTCTAATTGTATACGAACCTTGATATTTTTACAGACGGAAAATATAACAATTTCTCTTAACATATTTTCAAGATACGTGAGGTTTATATTATTATTATTTAACCAAATTAAATGTAAGTTATAAGTGTTAGAAGAGTAGGTGTACCGAGAGACGCTTTTCATATTAAAACAGCGCCCGGGCCAGCAGTGTGTATAGCAGCTTCCTGTGTATGGGTTTTCTCATTGATATTCTTTTTCTCTTCTTTCTTTTCCTAATTTCCTTTTCTACCTCTTTTTTCTCCTTCCTCTTCTTCATCTCTTCCTTTTGCATCACAACGGCCGGTACAGGGTAATAAGTAAGCAGAAGCTGTATCGATAAATATCTCCTTATAAAACAAATAAAAAAAACCCTTACGACTACAAATAATTGTTTAGTGAATAATATCAATAAATCGGTGAGAATATTGAGTGCATGGATTGATTTCTATTTAGGTCCGTTGTGCCATACTATCATACTATGTAATAATAATAATAATAATTAACGGTTTATTGAAAGAGCTTGGCAGCCAGAAGGCTGAAAATATACAGTTACATATTTGGGGAATGGGTTACGAATTACAAATAATATACAAGTAACATAAGTGACACAAATAAGACATATAATAACTTAGATGGGGAAAAGCTCAAACTACAGTTCAATTCAACATAGTGACAGTGTTACAGTATTACAAGTTATTGATAATTTTTACAATGGTTGGGACTGGGCTGTTCTTATAGCGATCAGTTCGTGCACGTATGGGCTGGATGCGGTTGTGGTGTCGAACAGCAATTCTCGGACAAGGGACCTCGGGTGGTAGTAGGAGCCGGTGTCGGGGATGGTGTAGAAGCTTCTTACCAAATTTGCAGATGAGGTCGTGGTGATGGTCAGTGAGAGTCGAAAGGGTCAGTGTGTTGAGCGCTTCTTGATATGTGGAGTAGGAGGAGGAGAGAATAATCTTGCATGCCCTCTTTTGCACTTTTTCTAGGTGTTTACGTTGTGTGGCATTTAGGGAGGAAGACCAGGTGGGGGAGGCATAGGTGAGCTTGGGAAGTATGAATGTTGTGTAAACACTGAGGAGCTCGTGTGCAGGAACTCCGAGGGACTTGAGTCGGCGGAGGAGGTGGAGACGGAAACTGGAGGATTTGACAACGGCGGCTGTGTTCTCGTGATGGATGATCCTCTTATATATATTTACAACTTTTAACTATAACCTCAGTCCATATATATTTATATAGTAAGCGAAACAAAAGGATCAATGTAAAAGCTGTGGTAAACTTACATTAATGTCATAATAAAGTTTGACCTGAGACTTAACATATATGTTATGCCGAGGCATAATTTTGTATTATATTTTTTTGTAAACTGTGTTTTTATTGTTTTCTGTCCCATGCAGCAGTTATTTGGGCAAATTTTGTGAAATTTTCGTGTATATATTGTTGTATTAATTTTGTAAGAATATTCCAGAATGCATTGCATAATTTTTATGATTTACTTATTATTGTAAGCCTCGATCAGAGTAGAACGTTCTAGAACCACTCAGGCTGTTCGTGATGGGTCTGACGAGAGACAAGCGGCAGTGAGCGGCCTTGGGTCAAAAAACAGATAAACTTGTCACCTGACTGGCCATTTCATCTGGACTGTCATTAATTCACCATTACATCACCCATTCATATCATAATTCATCCAAAAACCAAAACAACATCAAGAAAAAATAAGTAGACCATCAGAGTACCAAGAATAAGAAGACCATAAGAATACCAAGAAAAATACATAAAGCAAAGTAGTTATACCATCAAAGTAATGACCAAGAATAATGACCAAGAATAGAAGGAGTCTCAAGGACGATCCTGTAGAAGAAAGAAGACATCACTTCCGGCCGCAAAAGGCGAATTGGCCAGTTTTCTCCAAACAAGCCAAGCCTTGAGTCAGTCGATCGCTTCTGTTCATAGTATAAAGAATATGCCGAGCAGAACAACTGAAGACATTGTTGTACAAGTATTGTGGAGTTGTTGTGATTAATATAAAGTGAGAAGACTAATGAGTTGTACACAGGTAGTGTGCTGACTACAGTATATATTCGAAGTGAGAAGTCAAGCGGTGAAGACATTACCCTGTTAAGTGTTGTGAAGAATCAGTGTTTATTAAAGAAGACTACAGTGCACACGTGTGTTTCTGTGACCTGGTGGAAACCTACCTGCCAGTCGTCTACCTGTACACTGATACCGATCGTCGGGGAATTACCGGAGACTGGCGGGACAGCCAGTGGTGATTCGACAACACTTGTGAGATATCTACTGCCTCTGTACATACGACCCTGGCCGCTGGTAACCAGTGGTGGACGCTCTATCAGCGTCTTGGCTCACCATACAGCGAGGCAGCCTACGACGTTGAACCCACCTATTTGTTTGCCTTTGTTTACACACTGAACCAATGTACAATAGTAATTTGTCTGACGATTTTGCAGAATAGATATCTGAAGATTTACCGCTGCTGACTGTATATAAGTAACCATTGCCAGCGACCACTACCAGCAACCGCTATATTCTGCCTCAATCTTCCCTCGCCTCCCTCTCACCCTACTTCGTGTATAAATAATTAATCATCTTGTATCGAGTCCATTTACCCTCGGCACATTGTAAGTCCAGTCTGATCTTGTCAAATAGCTCCACTTTCATTGCCGGAATCTTATCTATTTTCCTGCGGTCTTCCACATATCAACATAACACACTCAACATACATCACTGGGCCGCCCGCACTTACCTGCTGGTCTCTCGTTACATTCCCACGTCAAACTTGTATGTATATATTGGTCCTCTACTGCTACACATTATATCAGTTTCCGACAAAATGTAAATTTTCGCATCACCCTCACAGTTCTGCTCAAAGTTGGAATAGTTTATATACTTTTTAAAATTCCATTAGAAATATCAATATCCATTTTATTGCAAAATATCACAAATTCAATTTCACTTACAGCGTCAGTCACCTCCACTGAGCCGTGTTGCCCAGACCATATCCAGCTCCACACGCATTCAATTTCCTCATATTTGCATTCACGTTCGACGCAGCAAGCAGTCTTGTACACTCTGCCTCACCATCAGTGATGCCTCTCGTAAGTTTTTTTTTCCTTATAGCTAAAAAAAATTAAGGGTGTAACCAAATTATATTAAACTACAATTATTTAAATTTTAACCTATAAAATTCTACAAAATGTACAAAGTACATAATACGTACACGAAAATAATAGATAATCAAATGAAAATAGACATTCGGTATTGTTCTTTACAAAAGAAAATGAAATCTGTTGGTTGGACGATAGGAGACTAAAGTTCTAAATGAATCAAAGCAGAGACTTTACTTAATATTTCAACAAGTAGACTTGTTGTACTGTAGTAATAGTTCAGTGTAGACTAGTAAGTAAGCAAATTTTACTTTTTCCTTCTACACTGCAGCAACTAAAAATCTATATTCATTTATTTTATTTATTTATTTTTATTTTTTCAAAATGAAAGGAGAAAGATTCATGCTGTTTAGAGGGACGAAAGTGGCGAATTATGGGCAGCCAAAAGAACATTGTCATTCCTAAATATGAATCTTGAATAACAAAACAGAAAATTAATAAACATTTATCTGTTTACTCGGCTTCACCAACACTGCCTCCTTGTGTACCGTAAAAGGCTTACTTAGTTAATATTCAGTGTGTTGTGTATACACTACTCGAAATGGACCATCAGGTTTACGGCACCCACTTTTTATAGCGATGGTTTATCATTATACAGCTACTGAAACTCATCTACATCCTCGTACAATTATTTCCTTGTTCCCCCCATATTTTAACCCCAGCTGCTGTTATGAATCATTGCACATTGTTCACTAACTAAGAAGATGATCATGTTGTATAGATTATTCTCCTTTATCCAGTATTTCTTCGTTTTTTATTCTCAACGACTTACATTCTACTTAAATTTACAATGTTACTGAAGCTGTGTTATTATTGTGTCCTTAGAGCCTCCATTTCCTAGTTAATACAGCTGGTAAACAGTAATGTGCCGCTTCACTGTCCTGAGTTGGTACGATGCTATTTTTAGAACCTGTGTATGTAAAGAAAAAAATATGTCTATAGACCTAAAATCAATATCAGGCCTATTCTAAACCTCTTAAATGCCTTCTTCACAAACATATACCCAAACAAGTTGTATTGAGATCATCGTTCAGCTGGTAGTCCCTGACATGACCTCAAGAGAAACGCCTTCTCGGTTCATTAGTCTTATCTTAACGGTCCCTGCTCACTGTCGGAAGTTGTCAGTATCGTCCCACTGCCCAGACGCTACACAATTTTTTTTCTATCTAAGGCACCGAATACCATGTGTATCGTTTTATCAGTTGTAATATTTAGTCACTCCTTATAGAAACTTTGTACACAGAGGTTTTGTGTGTGTGTGTGTGTGTGTGTGTGAATATCTTAAAAACAGGTCAGCTTGTTTAGTTTTAACTTGACATGTTCGTTCAGGAAGAATTTATTTCATCTTTGAGACATACGGTTAAATGGCCCATTGCCAACACTGAGTAAAATTGGAAGACTGATTCAATATTTATTGACCAGTGAAGAAACGATAAAAAAAATGGCTTAGGTTAGTCGATAATCAAAATAAAATCTATCAACATACGAAATGATTAGAAAATAAAAAATGGATGGACCTTATTTGGATGAAACTCGTCAAGCCAGTAGGAAATTGGCCCGGGAAAACTGATTTGATCATCGAAAACGTATAGGTGAAGGGTGAGAGAGAGGGAAGAGTGATGAATTAGGTGGAGGGTGAGATGTGAGTGGCTGGGTCTGTGCTTCCCTCCCCCCCTCTGCAGCACCTGGACGCTCTGGGGTGTTAGTGCTCAAAGCTTGCATTTATATTGTATAAATTTCAACACGTTTTATTAACCTCCTACTCTCCCTTAGCTTGATATACCTGTTAGATATTAAAATATGTCACGATTATATAAACTTATTTCGTCATCGAGATTTAATGAATATGTACATTATTTCCTGTGTTCATATTCACTGAGGATTCTATATAGTGTCATGAACGTTATATACAGCGTGATCTGTTTATCTTCACTATTGAAACATTATAGGGAAATGTGCTGTAATATTTTCGTTTTATAGTAAATACATTTGAGTCCGTACTGTAGATAAGTGTGTTAATGTTGTATAGCTCCCCCTGCTTCCTGCTAACCTCAGTGTCTCCTGCCTATTTTGATGTCGCTGGACCCTCTCCCCGCGCATCTCCTCCCGCTGATAACGCTGTGTCGTCTGCTTTAAATGGTGTGGCTGATTTTCCTCCCGTCACACCTCACGCCCAATGTCATCTGTCGCTCGCTGGAGAACATTAATCCCACACTTAATAATACAAGATAATGGTGGTGACAGAACACTTCCTTGGGGTACTCCTCTCCACCCAAACTATAATATCATCGCCTTTCCTCACTTCCTGCTTGTCAAGTATCTGATTATTTCTCCAATTTTGAATGATTTTCATGTTTTGAAATTTGTGTTGATGTTTTTTTATCACATTTTTCTCCTTATCTAAAACAGACACGAATCTCTGTATATTTCCATCGCTATTTCTCATATCGTTATTCCTCACCATAAACTTAACCTCGCGTTTGTTGCTTTACTTAATATATTGAAGCTAAATGTTTCCCCTCTTGATTTATTTACTAATTTCACCTTTAATAATTCTTAATCCAATTTTTTTGCTGTATCTAATCGCATCTTCGCTGTATGAGCTGTCAGCAACAACAGGCTTATGGTACGATTATCACACAGCACCCCAGAGCTTTCAGGCTTATAACAGAGGATTGTAATGATGAAAGCCCTGGGCCTCTTATTGATCATGTCAGCATCAGTGTCAAGTCTCAACATTATTTACCTTTTATCGTGTTCTCTCATGCTAATTTATTTATTTTTTTAACATTTCAGGTACAGTTGTATCGTCTTCTCCCGGTGATTAATAATGTTATCGTGAATATTTTTATTTGATTTTAACTCGTTGATATTTTACTATAATTATTGTGTTTCTCTACCTCAGTATGGTATTGGTTCACAGCTTAATGACGACCACAGCTGACGACACCACAGCTTAATAGGGACTTTGACCACTCCACAGCTTAATAGGGGCTTTGACCATACCACAGCTTAATAGATTATCTGAAGATACCACAGCTGACGTCAACACAGCTTAATGAAAAACACTGACCACACCACAGCTTAATGAAGACACTGACTACACCACAACTTAATGAAGACACTGACCACACCACAACTTAATGAAGACACTGACCACACCACAACTTAATGAAGACACTGACCACACCACAGCTTAATGAAGACACTGACCACACCACAACTTAATGAAGACACTGACTACACCACAGCTTAATGAAGACACTAACTACACCACAGCTTAATGAAGACACTGACTACACCACAGCTTATGAAGACACTGACTACACCACAGCTTAATGAAGACACTGACCACACCACAGCTTAATGAAGACACTGACCACACCACAGCTTAATGGAGACAATGACGTCCATAGCTTATTCTGAAGGCACTCACGTCGAACCCTTGTACTTACAGAACGATCTCCACCGCGCCATGCAGAGGTCTCAGTCAGCCCTCAGTCAACAGCTGATGATCCTCTCCGCTACCTTCATGTGTCTTGTCTTTACCAGGTGAGTCGCAGGTGTCCTAGGTGAGTCGCAGGTGTGCTAGGTGAGTCTTTGGTGTGCTAGGTGAGTCTTTGGTGTGCTAGGTGAGTCTTTGGTGTGCTAGGTGAGTGTTTGGTGTGCTAGGTGAGTGTTTGGTGTGCTAGGTGAGTGTTTGGTGTGCTAGGTGAGTCTCTGGTGTCCTAGGTGAGTCTCTGGTGTACTAGGTGAGTCTCTGGTGTCCTAGGTGAGTCTCTGGTGTCCTAGGTGAGTCTCTGGTGTCCTAGGTGAGTCTTTGGTGTGCTAGGTGAGTCTCTGGTGTGCTAGGTGAGTCTTTGGTGTGCTAGGTGAGTCTTTGGTGTGCTAGGTGAGTCTTTGGTGTGCTAGGTGAGTCTTTGGTGTGCTAGGTGAGTCTTTGGTGTGCTAGGTGAGTCTTTGGTGTGCTAGGTGAGTCTTTGGTGTGCTAGGTGAGTCTTTGGTGTGCCAGGTGAGTCTTTGGTGTCCTAGGTGAGTCTTTGGTGTGCTAGGGGAGTCTTATGTGTGCTAGGTGAGTCTTAGATGTGTCGTATCAGATGTGTGTCGTGACTACCAGGTGTGTGTCGTAGGAGTCAGGTGTGTTGGTTTTCAGGTATGTGTTGTTTTGTTACGTAACTCTTTGACTCTCCTTTATTTTGTAACTCATTCCTGTAACTCATGTACTTTGCAACTCACTCCTGTAACTCCTCTACTTTGTAACTCACTCCTGTAACTCATGTATTTTGTAACTCACTCCTGTAACTCTTCTACTTTGTAACTCACTCCTGTAACTCCTCTACTTTGCAACTCACTCCTGTAACTCTTCTACTTTGCAACTCACTCCTGTAACTCTTCTACTTTGCAACTCACTCCTGTAACTCCTCTACTTTGTAACTCACTCCTGTAACTCATGTATTTTGTAACTCACTCCTGTAACTCTTCTACTTTGCAACTCACTCCTGTAACTCCTCTACTTTGTAACTCACTCCTGTAACTCTTGTTTACTACACTATATATGCAACACTACACTACACAGCCTCTCCCCACTACACTACACAGCCTCTCCCCACTACACTACACAGCCTCTCCCCACTACACTACACAGCCTCTCCCCACTACACTGCACAGCCTCTCCCCACTACACTGCACAGCCTCTCCCCACTACACTACACAGCCTCTCCCCACTACACAGCCTCTCCCCGCTACACTACACAGCCTCTCCCCACTACACAGCCTCTCCCCACTACACTACACAGCCTCTCCCCACTACACAGCCTCTCCCCACTACACAGCCTCTCCCCACTACACAGCCTCTCCCCACTACACAGCCTCTCCCCACTACACTACACAGCCTCTCCCCACTGCACCACACCCTCATAACCCGTGTCTCTCTGTGTGTCGTCAGCGTGTGTGGGATCCAACACTTCCAGCGGGCGGGTCACCGGCATCTCAACCTCTTCCAAGCGGTCTATTACGTGATCGTCACCTTCTCCACCGTCGGCTATGGAGACTTCGTGCCCGACATCTGGCCCTCTCAGCTGTTTATGGTCATTATGATATGTGTGGCTCTCATCGTCCTCCCCACACAGGTATTGTTCTCCCCATACAGGTATTGTTCTCCCCCACACAGGTATTGTTCTCCCCATACAGGTATTGTTCTCTCCCACACAGGTATTTTTCTTCCCCACACAGGTATTGTTCTCCCCACACAAGTGATGTCCTCCCCGTACAGGTGATGTCCTCCCTACACAGATAATATCCTCCCCACCCAGGTATTCTCCTCCCCAACCTGATATTGTCCTCCCCTCCCTGCTATTATCCTCCCCACACAAGTAATATCCTCCCAACCCTGGTATATTCCTCCCTGAGCAGGTGTGATACTCCCCACCCGCCTGAGCTCCCCGCCGTCCTCAACACAGAGCCTCGTCTCAGGAAATTATTTATTGAATGGTTTAATGAGGTGGTGGTGATAGGTTCACCCCTTAGTGTGATGGGTAGGGAAATAACGTGTGGGGGGGGGGGGGGTGGTGGTATGTGGGGGTGTAAGTGTGTGGGGTGTGTGTGTGTGGCCATGTGGATGAGGTTACGTGCGTGTATTGGATGTGGGTAAGGACTCTGGTGTGATGTGGGTAGGTGATTCTGAAGAGACAATGCCTAAAGTGATGTCTTCCCTGAGTCACTATGACGACCAAGATGAATCCCCTCCCCCCCCCCTCCTCCTCCTCCCTTCCCGCCTCACTCCTCAGACAAGACAGTTATCAGAAGTTACTCCACCTCCCCACCCCTTCCACCATCCCTACCCCTTCCACCTTCCCTCCACCATCCCTACCCCTTCCACCTTCCCTCCACCATCCCTACCCCTTCCACCTTCCCTCCACCCTCCTTCACCTCTATCGTCCACCCTTCACCCCTCCTCCACCTCCCCTCTCCCCCTCCTCTACTTCTCCTTCAGTTATTTTCTGGTCTGTAGTCACGGAAATTGAGGCATATGTTGTCTCAAATTCGCTCTTTCTTGGTCGCTTGGACGTGAAATAGGCGGCAACCATCAACGGCAGCCTCCCTCATGTGACGTGTGGGGGGGGGGGGGGGGGGGGACGACGTAAGTTTGGGGATACATCAGATGTTGTTTTGGTCACCAGGTGTTGTTCCCTTACCAGGTGTTGCTCCCTCACTAGGTGTTGTTCCTTCGCCAGGTGTTGTTCCCTCACCAGGTGTTGCTCCCTCACCAGGTGTTGCTTCCTCACCAGGTGTTGTTCCTTCACCAGGTGTTGTTCCTTCACCAGGTGTTGTTCCTTCGCCAGGTGTTGCTCCCTCACCAGGTGTTGCTTCCTCACCAGGTGTTGTTCCTTCGCCAGGTGTTGTTCCTTCGCCAGGTGTTGCTCCCTTACCAGGTGTTGTTCCTTCGCCAGGTGTTGTTCCCTCACCAGGTGTTGTTCCCTCACCAGGTGTTGTTCCCTCGCCAGGTGTTGTTCCCTCGCCAGGTGTTGCTCCCTCGCCAGGTGTTGCTCCCTCGCCAGGTGTTGCTCCCTCGCCAGGTGTTGCTCCCTCGCCAGGTGTTGCTCCCTCGCCAGGTGTTGCTCCCTCGCCAGGTGTTGCTCCCTCGCCAGGTGTGTCCTTCGCCAGGTGTCTCTCCCTCACCAGGTGTTGCTCCCTCACCAGGTGTTGTTCCTTCGCCAGGTGTGTCTCCCTCACCTCGTAGGTCACATTCCCAGCACCTTGTACCATTTTCTCTCAACGTACCACATTATCCAAGTCTTGAAATGATTAGGTATACATGGAAAAATACATACATACATACATACATACACACATCATACGTTTTCAGTAAGTACTAATCGTCCACTCGAACGAAATTTTCCTGTTCTAACTCTCAGGTAAGTCAGTGTAAGTAGTGACGCTGCTCCTGACCTTCCTCGTCCTGTTGTTGTTCAGTTGTGTGTGATGTGATTACAGTTTGGGTGAATAAATACTTTTAGAAGCTGGGGGGAGGGGGGTAGAGGAGGGTGAATAAGCAACGCGTGGTCATTGTACACCTTCCACAGTGCCACCTTCCCCACAAAGTCGCCTTGTAGGCCATTAAGGTGATTGGTGCCACACTCAGGTGGACTCACACAAGACGTTACCTCTACCATGACTCAACAAGTAATGAAAGTTTAATATTTCCCTCAAGAAAACAGAGTGTCACTTTATAATGCCAGTGAAGACGACAGAGCGGTGAGAGAACTAACACTATGAGATGAACAGTGTCGCCCCAGCCAGTGTTTAGTGCCTCCTGGGACAATAAAACCCGCCACATATCACGTCTCCTTCTAGCAGTCGTATTCTTTGTTCCTTGGTTACTTCCACACAGTCACTCAACTCTTCCTAGCAGCTCCTAAAATTTCTTTTGTGTATGTCTGAGCTGGAAACTGCCTTTGTTTACGCCGGCAGAAAGAGCTGAGAGTTGTGGTGAGGACTGACAGCGGCGCTCCAGTCTTGTCCCACCACCTCGGCTTTCCTTGGTTTAACGCGGCTTGGTGCTGTATCACTGTAAGTACGAGTGTTGTTTATGTAAGTAGAGTTTTACTTGTAGATAAAAAGTAAATAAGAAATATAAGGTAGACAGAGGAATGTAATTAAATATATATTTAATAAATCAGTGTAATAAATAAGATAAATACCTGATTTATATCAAAAAGATTCGAAATTATTCGCCTGAGAAAGTTCCAAAGGTCATCCTCCTGGAGAAATGAGCCGTGTGTTGTGAGCGGCGGAGCCAGCCAGGGAAACAAGACCTGTGGATTCAGGCGTGTAATGGCGCCGGACTTTTCTTATATAATTTATAAAAGAGGAAAATAAGAATAAGAAAACGACGAGAGTTGAGGTTTATGATATTGGTGTGTGTTTTTTTTTTTTTTTTTTTTACAAATAATGTGACCGTAGGTGTAGGAGGTCCCCGCGGAAGTGTCCTCACATTACGTCATAAGTCTGCAGTTATAACACCTGGGGAGCCTCAGACCAGACTATCAGCAGGACAGTCAAGCTGTATAAGTAAACACCTAAGTCGACCATCTTCCTCGATCATTTAAAATAATCAGTGAGTATTACCTGCGATGATCCCTGGGGTAGTAACGCGACCAGCAAACTTCAGCAGTAATCTCACATAATAATTATTTACACCGAAATTTAAATAAAATCTGAAGTTATGTGTAAAATTATAAAGTAGAAACTAAATTTAATAATGACGGCAGACGGACACCCTCCGAACTGTTGGCGGGAGTGGGAAATATACAGCAGATAACTGTCTCTGGCCGTTGAGGACACCACTATCACGTATCAACAAGTCTTCTCCAGTTGAATGGTTATTTCAGTCTACACCTGGCGCTTTACTTTTATTAATCTTGCTTATAGCTTGAGGCAAAAGATATAAGCCTGGGAGGGATGGTCCAGCACCGGCAACCCGAGGAAGACAGGTCACAGGTTATGGATGGGAAACAACACCCTCGGGACGCTCCAACCTGATGCAGGGACGATCCTAGATCCATCCACGTCAAGTTAGGCAGTGAAAAGTGGTAGTGGCATTGAGGGTTCACCCACCCAGTGTTTCTGAGCGATTGTGTATTGTGGGCAGACTACTTTGGTGGGCGCCAAAAACCTCTTCAGTCCGCTGAACAAGAGTGTCGAGATCAGTAGAGCGCTGGGCTGACTGAGACCAGTTGAAGGTGTATGTTACGGGTGTGGTGTACACACAAAGCCGCCCAGGAGGTACTGTATGTGTCAAGAACCCGGGTGAAATTTTGTACATTGTTTATTGATCACCTTTACAGACTCAGTTAACTTAAAACCTCATATTCATCTTGGAGGGAGGCGGTAACCGTCACGAAGGTGCTGGTGTAGAGTTAATGTTAGCCGGGAGTGATCGGGTTCAGTAGTGTCACTCGAAAGTACTTCAGTGTAAGTGGTGTAGAATTAATTGTCTTGTTAACAGTACAGGTAATAGGACCGGAGGATGATTGTTCCACGGAGACGATTAGTGTTGAGAGTACGGAGTGGATTCAAGAGTTCTTTTATCAAACCTCACAGTGTTCATGTTGGAAGGATTGATTCACGGAGTCAGACGGATTTTTTTTTTTATCATGACCCATCTCGTTCCTCTGGCGTCTCTCTGATCCATGGACACGTCGTCTCTGAAGTTTGAAACACCTGACCCCCGCGAATTCGCCTTGGCAGGGGATGAGTTTCGGCAATTAGTCGTTGGTTATTCATACTCATTAACCAGACCATCACTGTTGGTGCCTGAACGACCATTGCCTCTCCTGGTGGTGGTCGTATGAACCAGTAGTTGCGGTACCGTTCTCGAGTCATGAAGTGAATTCTCCGTCACTCAGGTTTAACAGTCATACGGGAGCGGCGACGGGGAAGCTTTGTATGGGTCCTGAGGCTGTCATCCTCAAGAGACCTGGAAGAGATCCTCGAAAGTAACTCTTGTGTACTTGATGCTGTGGTGGGTGGTGGTGGTGGTGTGATGGTGGGCGTAGGCGGTATTGGGGAAGTGGTTGGTGTAGGTGTTAGGGGTGTGGTGGTGGGTGTAGGTAGTGTTAACGTTGTGGTGTTAAAGGTGTGGTGATGGGTGTAGGTAGGGTCGCCACACCTCACAGTTCACAGGTTTAGTATAGTACTGTGCTCTCGGAACCAACACAACACACCAACACACACGAGGAGGCTAATGACACTAACACACGAACCAACACACGCACAGCACATGTTTGTTTTTCATTAAACTAACATGTGAACACAAACAAAAGATTACTTGCTCGTATATATATATATATATATATAATATATATATATATATATATATTATATATATATATATATATATATATATATATATATATATATGCTGATAACCACCAGGAAAGAAGAAAACACGAAGTTCCCAAGCGCTTTCGTGTAATTCACATCTTCAGGGGTGAGTACAGACTAGATAGAGTAATGCAGAACAAGATGAATATATACAGAGGAGGGTGAGACCAGGTCCACAATGGTCAGGTAATGACCCTACTAATCTTTAAATGGCACACAACGGTTGGTGGTTGGGTCAGATGGGACAGTGACCCGCCCTCTCACCTGATCACAAATCTTCTTAATTACAAAGTTGTCCAGCTTGTACATGCCGTTACTCAAATTCATGTTGAATGCTTCGGTATGTTAATCAAGAACTCCCCCAACAACACAATTGGTTGCATTTATAAAGTTCCTTGCAAGGAATGTAATATGTTTTACTTAGGCCAGACAGGTAAAGATCTTGTAACTAGAATTAAACAACACAAATACAGTGTCAGAACAGGCCAGGAATCCAATGCTCTGTTTGTTCATTTGAGGGATAACAAGCATTGCATTGACTGGGATAATGCCTCCTCAATATTACCATGTAATTCAATTGATAGTAGGAACATCATAGAATCTAGTCTTATTAAACATACCGAAGCATTCAACATGAATTTGAGTAACGGCATGTACAAGCTGGACAACTTTGTAATTAAGAAGATTTGTGATCAGGTGAGAGGGCGGGTCACTGTCCCATCTGACCCAACCACCAACCGTTGTGTGCCATTTAAAGATTAGTAGGGTCATTACCTGACCATTGTGGACCTGGTCTCACCCTCCTCTGTATATATTCATCTTGTTCTGCATTACTCTATCTAGTCTGTACTCACCCCTGAAGATGTGAATTACACGAAAGCGCTTGGGAACTAAGTGTTTTCTTCTTTCCTGGTGGTTATCAGCATATACCTAGATCACGCGCACCTACAGTGATTTACTTGCATATATATATATATATATATATATATATATATAATATATATATATATATATATATATATATATATATATTTCATTAGCCCAATAGCACGCGGACTTCTACATACAGTCAACACCTGGCGGGTTGAGATGTTGATTGTATGTAGAAGTCCGCGTGCTATTGGGCTAATGAAATATATATGGATCCTCGTGTTTCGAAGCCAGATTTGGTAAAACGTTACTCTGACCACCTACGTGATACGGGTAGTCCCCATTAGAGGCTCACGGCGCCATAAGCTCGTTGAACAGGCTTTGTGTGAAATATAACAGTCTAGTATTTCTTTTAGTATCCTGGTGGTCCAGCGGTTAGCGTTTCCCGGTCACAGTCATGGGCTAGTGGGCCGTGGGTTCGAGTCCTGGCGGGTTGAGGTGTTGATTGTATATATATATATATATATATAATACGGAATGTCACGTTTACGTCTTCATTACTTATATCAAGGGTCTAAATTAAGCTTATAAATTTGGTGATTGTATTGAACGAGAAATTTCGTTTTAATGGAAATAATTAACAAGAGAAACTGAACCATAAAATTTTACACAAACAGATACACGTCAACCACATACTGTACTGTACTGTACATTGATATGGGCAAAGCATCACATGAACTTTTTCTGAAAACACTGGTGTACTGTACATCATTGTGTGTTATAACTAAACATCAACATGTAACTGCGATACATCGTCACTAACAGCTACACCATCAGGGTGGAAATCCTGGACTGAGTTTCATCTTTCTTGACGAGTGAAGGAAGGAGGCTGGGGAGGGGAGGGGGTGTTCCTCGAGACGGCAGCTGACCCGCCCAAGACGCCCCCTCCACGCAGGAAAATCCTCACTATTGGTATAAGTACACAGCCCAGACGGCCCTTATGGTCTCCCTCTGTCACCAGCAGCTGGTCGTGGGCGTCGTCTCTTAACAATATCACCACGTGTCCTGCAGAGTGTCCTTTGTTCTTTCTGGATCCTAATATAATGTGATGTGTCAACAACCGTGAATATGTTCATTTAATGATCTGACACTTGGCAGGTGATAACTACTGGTCGAGGTGTGAGGTATAGAAGTCAACAGTAAATGTCATGTGTCTACTGTCTGACCCGACATTAATAGGAAGAGAAACCTCGTATATATACCTGGGTATGGCAGATGATGGTAGTGTGGCACCTAATATGGCAGATGATGGTAGTGTGGCCCTGGTATGGCAGATGATGGTAGTGTGGCCCTGGTATGGCAGATGATGGTAGTGTGGCCCTGGTATGGCACCTTACTCTACAACGTTAAAGGTCTGTGAAGGTGAATAACAACGCCACTAGCTGGGAGGGAGGCGATAATGACCACTCTGTCTCGCCCACCACGACTCACTGCTTCGGTAAAAACAAAACACGAACACAATCCCTGAAAAACAAAATCTAACTTGCTTTTATTTTCTGTGTTAAAAGATCCTATAGAAGTTGGTGAGTTAATGTTATTGTTGAGAATAAAAGAGAAAAATGAGGAAGATATTGAATTTATGTAAGCACGAGTTGGTGTGATTGATATAGTGATTTACTTGTTGTGGTTAATGTTATTTTGGTTTCACTGGTTACTGGATGGAGTTGAGTGGACGAGCTCGACCGATTTAAAAGAAAGTATTATTATTAGTAATATTATTATTGTTATTATTATTGTTATTATTGTTATTATTATTATTATTATTATTATTATTTTATTATTATTATTTAGGTGATCCCAGTCACATATAAATGTCGTTTCAAATTCATTTAATTTTGCTTTTCAAACATTCCTTTCCCACACACACACACACACCTCCTTACCCCTCCCCACACCCACATCTCCTTACCCCTCCCCACACCCACATCTCCTTACCCCTCCCCACACCCACATCTCCTTACCCCTCCCCACACCCACATCTCTTTACCCCTCCCCACACACACACACACATCTCCTTACCCCTCCCCACACACACACACACATCTCCTTACCCCTCCCCACACACACACATATCTCCTTACCCCTCCCCACACACACACATCTCCTTACCCCTCCCCACATCTCCTTACCCCTCCCCACACCCACATCTCCTTACCCCTCCCCACACCCACATCTCCTTACCCCTCCCCACACCCACATCTCCTTACCCCTCCCCACACCCACATCTCCTTACCCCTCCCCACACCTACATCTCCTTACCCCTCCCCACACCCACATCTCCTTACCCCTCCCCACACCCACATCTCCTTACCCCTCCCCACACCCACATCTCCTTACCCCTCCCCACACCCACATCTCCTTACCCCTCCCCACACCCTCATCTCCTTACCCCTCCCCACACCCACATCTCCTTACCCCTCCCCACACCCACATCTCCTTACCCTTCCCCACACCCACATCTCCTTACCCCTCCCCACACCCACATCTCCTTACCCCTCCCCACACCCACATCTCCTTACCCCTCCCCACACCCACATCTCCTTACCCCTCCCCACATCCACATGTCCTTACTCCTCCCCACACCCACACCTCCTTACCCCTCCCCACACCCACATCTCCTTACCCCTCCCCACACCCACATCTCTTTACCCCTCCCCACACCTCCTACCCCTCCCCACACCTCCTTACCCCTCCCACACCCACATCTCCTTACCCCTCCCCACACCCACATCTCCTTACCCCTCCCCACACCCACATCTCCTTACCCCTCCCCACACCCACATCTCCTTACCCCTCCCCACACCCACATCTCCTTACCCCTCCCCACACCCACATCTCCTTACCCCTCCCCACACCCACATCTCCTTACCCCTCCCCACACCCACATCTCCTTACCCCTCCCCACACCCACATCTCCTTACCCCTCCCCACACCCACATCTCCTTACCCCTCCCCACACCCACATCGCCTTACCCCTCCCCACACCCACATCGCCTTACCCCTCCCCACACCCACATCGCCTTACCCCTCCCCACACCCACATCGCCTTACCCCTCCCACACCCACATCGCCTTACCCCTCCCCACACCCACATCGCCTTACCCCTCCCCACACCCACATCGCCTTACCCCTCCCCACACCCACATCTCCTTACCCCTCCCCACACCCACATCGCCTTACTCCTCCCCACACCCCACATCGCCTTACCCCTCCCCACACCCACATCTCCTTACCCCTCCCCACACCCACATCTCCTTACCCCTCCCCACACCCACATCGCCTTACCCCTCCCCACACACCCACATCTCCTTACCCCTCCCCACACCCACATCTCCTTACCCCTCCCCACACCCACATCTCCTTACCCCTCCCCACACACCCACATCTCCTTACCCCTCCCCACACACCCACATCTCCTTACCCCTCCCCACACACCCACATCTCCTTACCCCTCCCCACACACCCACATCTCCTTACCCCTCCCCACACACCCACATCTCCTTACCCCTCCCCCCATACCCACATCTCCTTACCCCTCCCCACACCCACATCTCCTTACCCCTCCCCACACCCACATCTCCTTACCCCTCCCCACACCCACATCTCCTTACCCCTCCCCACACCCACATCTCCTTACCCCTCCCCACACCCACATCTCCTTACCCCTCCCCACACCCACATCTCCTTACCCCTCCCCACACCCACATCTCCTTACCCCTCCCCACACCCACATCTCCTTACCCCTCCCCACACCCACATCTCCTTACCCCTCCCCACACCCACATCTCCTTACCCCTCCCCACACCCACATCTCCTTACCCCTCCCCACACCCACATCTCTTTACCCCTTCCCACACCTCCTTACCCCTCCCCACACCCACAACTCCTTACCCCACCCCACAACCACATCTCCTTACCCCTCCCCACACCCACATCTCCTTACCCCTCCCCACACCCACATCTCCTTACCCTCCCCACACCCACATCTCCTTACCCCTCCCCACACCCACATCTCCTTACCCCTCCCCACACCCACATCTCCTTACCCCTCCCCACACCCACATCTCCTTACCCCTCCCCACACCCACATCTCCTTACCCCTCCCCACACCCACATCTCCTTACCCCTCCCCACACCCACATCTCCTTACCCCTCCCCACACCCACATCGCCTTACCCCTCCCCACACCCACATCGCCTTACCCCTCCCCACACCCACATCGCCTTACCCCTCCCCACACCCACATCGCCTTACCCCTCCCCACACCCACATCTCCTTACCCCTCCCCACACCCACATCTCCTTACCCCTCCCCACACCCACATCTCCTTACCCCTCCCCACACCCACATCTCCTTACCCCTCCCCACACCCACATCTCCTTACCCCTCCCCACACCCACATCTCCTTACCCCTCCCCACACCCACATCTCCTTACCCCTCCCCACACCCACATCTCCTTACCCCTCCCCACACCCACATCTCCTTACCCCTCCCCACACCCACATCTCCTTACCCTCCCCACACCCACATCTCCTTACCCCTCCCCACACCCACATCTCCTTACCCCTCCCCACAACCACACATCTCCTTACCCCTCCCCACACCCCCACATCTCCTTACCCCTCCCCACACACCCACATCTCCTTACCCCTCCCCACACACCCACATCTCCTTACCCCTTCCCACACACCCACATCTCCTTACCCCTCCCCACACACCCACATCTCCTTACCCCTCCCCACACACCCACATCTCCTTACCCCTCCCCACACACCCACATCTCCTTACCCCTCCCCACACACCCACAGCTCCGTACCCCTCCCCATACCCCATCTCCTTACCCCTCCCCACACCCCCACATCACCTTACCCCTCACCACACACCCACATCTCCTTACCCCTCCCCACACACCCACATCTCCTTACCCCTCCCCACAACCACATCTCCTTAACCCTCCCCACACCCACATCTCCTTACCCCTCCCCACACCCACATCTCCTTACCCCTCCCCACACCCACATCTCCTTACCCCTCCCCACACCCACATCTCCTTACCCCTCCCCACACCCACATCTCCTTACCCCTCCCCATACACAAAATCCGCAGAGCCGGATGAAATCTTCCCTCGAGTTTTCAAAGAGTGTAGGGAACAGATTAGCGGACCCCTCGTAAATTTATATACAAAATCATTAGACACTGGAGTTGTGCCAGACTTGTGGAAACAGGCAAATGTAGTACAGTACCCATATTAAAAAAGGGGAGACAGAGCATCAGCGTCAAATTACCGGCCGATTACTTTGATGTCAGTAGTGGGGAAATTTCTTGAATCAATTATAGCAGATAGCATCCGATCGCATCTAGAGAAAAACAAATTAATCTACGACTCTCAACATGGGTTTACAAAGGGAAAATCTTGTCTAACAAATCTGCTGACGTCTTTTAGGAAAGTCTTCGAGGTAGTAGATAATGACGAAAATTACGATGTTATTTACTTAGACTTTAGCAAAGCATTTGACAGAGTACCGCATCAGAGGCTTCTGAGAAAAGTTAAGGCTCGTGGTATCGAGAGGAAAGTTTTAAATTGGATAAAATCATGGCTCACCGATAGAACGCCGAGGGTCAGCGTAGATGGTGTTAAATCTGAGTGGGGCCGTGTAACCAGTGGGGTTCCCCAGGGGTCAGTACTGGGCACCAAAATAGGGCGGCAGTTTAATTCAGGGCAGGATGCAAATGCACTACAGGAGGATTTAAATAAACTGCAAGAGTGGTCAGAAAAATGGCAAATGAAATTCAACACCATTAAGTGCAACGTACTTAATATTGGAAGAACATATAATGGCACTGTATACAGCCTTAACAACATCAACCGAGAGAAGTCGACTTGTGAAAGAGACTTAGGGGTACTTGTAAGCCCGGACCTACGGCCTAGAAAAAAAAGCGTTAATGTTCGAAATAAGACAGAGTATTAGGTTTTATATCTGGAAATGTAAGTAATAAGAGTGCGGAGGTCATATTGCAACTATATCTTTTACGCTCGCCAGGCCGCACCTCGATTATGTTGTTCAGTTCTGGTGCCCTTATTATAGAATGGATATCAATTCACTAGAGTCGGTGCAGCGAAGAATGACGAAAATGATTCCGTGACTTAGAAACCTTCCATATCAAGCTAGATTAAAGAAACTAAACTTGCATTCCCTAGAAAGACGAAGAGGGCTGGGAGACATGATAGAAGTATTTAAGTGGGTGAAAGGAATCAATAAAGGAAGTATAGATAAAGTTCTCATAATATCCGAGCAGGATAGGACTCGTAGCAACGGATTTAATATGGATAAGTTTAGGTTTAGGAGAGAGATAGGAAGAAACTGGTTCACAAATAGGGTAGTGGACGAGTGGAACAAGCTTAGCAACTTTGTAGTAAGTGCTGTAATGCTGGAAAGTTTTAAAAGGAGGCTAGATAGATTCATGGATGATGGAGAGCGGTAGTAACTCTCGGCAGGCCAACCGACCAACCCCTCCCCACACACACACATAAACCTCTTGACACTGCTCTCCCACTCCTACAGGTTCACTTGACTGCTCGGGGACGCACCTAGCTATTAAAAAAGATTATTTATACATACAATATAGTGTAAATAACTGCATATATCAAAGCATTACACAGGTATACGACGGTGTGAATAACGAATATCCTTCAATAGTAAAGTGTGGGAAGAATGAAGAGCAGTAAGGTCGTAAGCCTCAGGTGATACTTGTGTGATTTGATTTTTTTTTTTTTTGGGGGGGGGGGAGGGGCGGTGTCGACAGTGACCCACACGAGGAGGGAGGTTCCTTCACTGCCTGGGGACACGAGTCAAGTCAAGGTTCCTCGGTGCTTCTCTTACAGGGATCCGCCTCACCTACCTGACGTCAGGATGGACACGTGGAATTGCCCTATTAATCAGTGAAGGTAGTGGGAGGTGAGGGTGAGGAGACGGCGAGGCAAGAAAGAGGGGGCAAGCACACACGCGCACACATTCTCCTGCCCCCCCCCCCCAAAAAAAAAAAAATCAAATCACACAAGTATCACCTGAGGCTTACGACCTTACTGCTCTTCATTCTTCCCACACTTTACTATTGAAGGATATTCGTTATTCACACCGTCGTATACCTGTGTAATGCTTTGATATATGCAGTTATTTACACTATATTGTATGTATAAATAATCTTTTTTAATAGCTAGGTGCGTCCCCGAGCAGTCAAGTGAACCTGTAGGAGTGGGAGAGCAGTGTCAAGAGGTTTATGTGTGTGTGTGGGGAGGGGTTGGTCGGTTGGCCTGCCGAGAGTTACTACCGCTCTCCATCATCCATGAATCTATCTAGCCTCCTTTTAAAACTTTCCAGCATTACAGCACTTACTACAAAGTTGCTAAGCTTGTTCCACTCGTCCACTACCCTATTTGTGAACCAGTTTCTTCCTATCTCTCTCCTAAACCTAAACTTATCCATATTAAATCCGTTGCTACGAGTCCTATCCTGCTCGGATATTATGAGAACTTTATCTATACTTCCTTTATTGATTCCTTTCACCCACTTAAATACTTCTATCATGTCTCCCAGCCCTCTTCGTCTTTCTAGGGAATGCAAGTTTAGTTTCTTTAATCTAGCTTGATATGGAAGGTTTCTAAGTCACGGAATCATTTTCGTCATTCTTCGCTGCACCGACTCTAGTGAATTGATATCCATTCTATAATAAGGGCACCAGAACTGAACAACATAATCGAGGTGCGGCCTGGCGAGCGTAAAAGATATAGTTGCAATATGACCTCCGCACTCTTATTACTTACATTTCCAGATATAAAACCTAATACTCTGTCTTATTTCGAACATTAACGCTTTTTTTTCTAGGCCGTAGGTCCGGGCTTACAAGTACCCCTAAGTCTCTTTCACAAGTCGACTTCTCTCGGTTGATGTTGTTAAGGCTGTATACAGTGCCATTATATGTTCTTCCAATATTAAGTACGTTGCACTTAATGGTGTTGAATTTCATTTGCCATTTTTCTGACCACTCTTGCAGTTTATTTAAATCCTCCTGTAGTGCATTTGCATCCTGCCCTGAATTAAACTGCCGCCCTATTTTGGTGCCCAGTACTGACCCCTGGGGAACCCCACTGGTTACACGGCCCCACTCAGATTTAACACCATCTACGCTGACCCTCGGCGTTCTATCGGTGAGCCATGATTTTATCCAATTTAAAACTTTCCTCTCGATACCACGAGCCTTAACTTTTCTCAGAAGCCTCTGATGCGGTACTCTGTCAAATGCTTTGCTAAAGTCTAAGTAAATAACATCGTAATTTTCGTCATTATCTACTACCTCGAAGACTTTCCTAAAAGACGTCAGCAGATTTGTTAGACAAGATTTTCCCTTTGTAAACCCATGTTGAGAGTCGTAGATTAATTTGTTTTTCTCTAGATGCGATCGGATGCTATCTGCTATAATTGATTCAAGAAATTTCCCCACTACTGACATCAAAGTAATCGGCCGGTAATTTGACGCTGATGCTCTGTCTCCCCGTTTTTAATATGGGTACTGTACTACATTTGCCTGTTACCACAAGACTGGCACAACTCCAGAGTCTAATGATTTTGAATATAATTTTACGAGGGTTCCGCTAAACTGTTCCCTACACACTTAGAAAAAACGAGGCAAGATTAAATCCGGCTCTGCGGATTTTGTGTATGGGGAGGGGTAAGGAGATGTGGGTGTGGGGAGGGGTAAGGAGATGTGGGTGTGGGGAGGGGTAAGGAGATGTGGGGTGTGGGAGGGAGGGGTAAGGAGATGTGGGTGTGGGGGGGTAAGGAGATGTGGTGTGGGAGGGGTAAGGAGATGTGGGTGTGGGGAGGGGTAAGGAGATGTGGGTGTGGGGAGGGGTAAGGAGATGTGGGTGTGTGGGGAGGGGTAAGGAGATGTGGGTGTGTGGGGAGGGGTAAGGAGATGTGGGTGTGGGGAGGGGTAAGGAGATGTGGGGGTGTGGGGAGGGGTAAGGAGATGTGGGTGTGTGGGGAGGGGTAAGGAGATGTGGGTGTGTGGGGAGGGGTAAGGAGATGTGGGTGTGTGGGGAGGGGTAAGGAGATGTGGGTGTGTGGGGAGGGGTAAGGAGATGTGGGTGTGGGGAGGGGTAAGGAGATGTGGGTGTGTGGGGAGGGGTAAGGAGATGTGGGTGGGGGGAGGGGTAAGGAGATGTGGGTGTGGGGAGGGGTAAGGAGATGTGGGTGTGGGGAGGGGTAAGGAGATGTGGGTGTGGGGAGGGGTAAGGAGATGTGGGTGTGGGGAGGGGTAAGGAGATGTGGGTGTGGGGAGGGGTAAGGAGATGTGGGTGTGGGGAGGGGTAAGGAGATGTGGGTGTGGGGAGGGGTAAGGAGATGTGGGTGTGGGGAGGGGTAAGGAGATGTGGGTGTGGGGAGGGGTAAGGAGATGTGGGTGTGGGGAGGGGTAAGGCGATGTGGGTGTGGGGAGGGGTAAGGAGATGTGGGTGTGGGAGGGTAAGGCGATGTGGGTGTGGGGAGGGGTAAGGAGATGTGGGTGTGGGGAGGGGTAAGGAGATGTGGGTGTGGGGAGGGGTAAGGAGATGTGGGTGTGGGGAGGGGTAAGGAGATGTGGGTGTGGGGAGGGGTAAGGAGATGTGGGTGTGGGGAGGGGTAAGGAGATGTGGGTGTGGGGAGGGGTAAGGAGAGGTGGGTGTGGGGTGGGCAAGGAGATGTGGGGGTGGGGCGGGGTAAGGAGATGTGGGTGTGGGGAGGGGTAAGGAGATGTGGGTGTGGGGAGGGGTAAGGAGGTGTGGGTGTGGGGAGGGGTAAGGAGGTGTGGGGAGGGGTAAGAGATGTGGGTGTGGGGAGGGGTAAGGAGATGTGGGTGTGGGGAGGGGTAAGGAGATGTGGGTGTGGGGAGGGGTAAGGAGATGTGGGTGTGGGGAGGGGTAAGGAGATGTGGGTGTGGGGAGGGGTAAGGAGATGTGGGTGTGGGGAGGGGTAAGGAGATGTGGGTGTGGGGAGGGGTAAGGAGATGTGGGTGTGGGGAGGGGTAAGGAGATGTGGGTGTGGGGAGGGGTAAGGAGATGTGGGTGTGGGGAGGGGTAAGGAGATGTGGGTGTGGGAGGGGTAAGGAGATGTGGGTGTGGGGAGGGGTAAGGAGATGTGGGTGTGTGGGGAGGGGTAAGGAGATGTGGGTGTGTGGGGAGGGGTAAGGAGATGTGGGTGTGTGGGGAGGGGTAAGGAGATGTGGGTGTGTGGGGAGGGGTAAGGAGATGTGGGTGTGTGGGGAGGGGTAAGGAGATGTGGGTGTGTGGGGAGGGGTAAGGAGATGTGGGTGTGGGGAGGGGTAAGGAGATGTGGGTGTGGGGAGGGGTAAGGAGATGTGGGTGTGTGGGGAGGGGTAAGGCGATGTGGGTGTGGGGAGGGGTAAGGAGATGTGGGTGTGGGGAGGGGTAAGGAGATGTGGGTGTGGGGAGGGTAAGGCGATGTGGGTGTGGGGAGGAGTAAGGCGATGTGGGTGTGGGGAGGGGTAAGGAGATGTGGGTGTGGGGAGGGGTAAGGCGATGTGGGTGTGGGGAGGGGTAAGGCGATGTGGGTGTGGGGAGGGGTAAGGCGATGTGGGTGTGGGGAGGGGTAAGGCGATGTGGGTGTGGGGAGGGTAAGGCGATGTGGGTGTGGGGTGGGGTAAGGCGATGTGGGTGTGGGGAGGGGTAAGGCGATGTGGGTGTGGGGAGGGGTAAGGAGATGTGGGTGTGGGGAGGGGTAAGGAGATGTGGGTGTGGGGAGGGGTAAGGAGATGTGGGTGTGGGGAGGGGTAAGGAGATGTGGGTGTGGGGAGGGGTAAGGAGATGTGGGTGTGGGGAGGGGTAAGGAGATGTGGGTGTGGGGAGGGGTAAGGAGATGTGGGTGTGGGGAGGGGTAAGGAGATGTGGGTGTGGGGAGGGGTAAGGAGATGTGGGTGTGGGGAGGGGTAAGGAGATGTGGGTGTGGGGAGGGGTAAGGAGGTGTGGGGAGGGGTAAGGAGGTGTGGGGAGGGGTAAAGAGATGTGGGTGTGGGGAGGGGTAAGGAGATGTGGGTGTGGGGAGGGGTAAGGAGGTGTGGGTGTGGGGAGGAGTAAGGACATGTGGATGTGGGGAGGGGTAAGGAGATGTGGGTGTGGGGAGGGGTAAGGAGATGTGGGTGTGGGGAGGGGTAAGGAGATGTGGGTGTGGGGAGGGGTAAGGAGATGTGGGTGTGGGGAAGGGTAAGGAGATGTGGGTGTGGGGAGGGGTAAGGAGATGTGGGTGTGGGGAGGGGTAAGGAGATGAGGGTGTGGGGAGGGGTAAGGAGATGTGGGTGTGGGGAGGGGTAAGGAGATGTGGGTGTGGGGAGGGGTAAGGAGATGTGGGTGTGGGGAGGGGTAAGGAGATGTGGGTGTGGGGAGGGTAAGGAGATGAGGGGTTGGGAGGGGTAAGGAGATGTGGGTGTGGGGAGGGGTAAGGAGATGTGGGTGTGGGGAGGGTAAGGAGATGTGGGTGTGGGGAGAGGTAAGGAGATGTGGGTGTGGGGAGGGGTAAGGAGATGTGGGGAGGGGTAAGGAGATGTGTGTGTGTGGGGAGGGGTAAGGAGATGTGTGTGTGTGTGGGGAGGGGTAAGGAGATGTGTGTGTGTGTGTGGGGAGGGGTAAAGAGATGTGGGTGTGTGTGGGGAGGGGTAAGGAGATGTGGGTGTGGGGAGGGGTAAGGAGATGTGGGTGTGGGGAGGGGTAAGGAGATGTGGGTGTGGGGAGGGGTAAGGAGATGTGTGTGTGGGGAGGGGTAAGGAGGTGTGTGTGTGTGTGTGGGAAAGGAATGTTTGAAAAGCAAAATTAAATGAATTTGAAACGACATTTATATGTGACTGGGATCACCTAAATAATAATAATAATAATAATAATAATAATAATAACAATAATAACAATAATAATAACAATAATAATATTACTAATAATAATACTTTCTTTTAAATCGGTCGAGCTCGTCCACTCAACTCCATCCAGTAACCAGTGAAACCAAAATAACATTAACCACAACAAGTAAATCACTATATCAATCACACCAACTCGTGCTTACATAAATTCAATATCTTCCTCATTTTTCTCTTTTATTCTCAACAATAACATTAACTCACCAACTTCTATAGGATCTTTTAACACAGAAAATAAAAGCAAGTTAGATTTTGTTTTTCAGGGATTGTGTTCGTGTTTTGTTTTTACCGAAGCAGTGAGTCGTGGTGGGCGAGACAGAGTGGTCATTATCGCCTCCCTCCCAGCTAGTGGCGTTGTTATTCACCTTCACAGACCTTTAACGTTGTAGAGTAAGGTGCCATACCAGGGCCACACTACCATCATCTGCCATACCAGGGCCACACTACCATCATCTGCCATACCAGGGCCACACTACCATCATCTGCCATATTAGGTGCCACACTACCATCATCTGCCATACCCAGGTATATATACGAGGTTTCTCTTCCTATTAATGTCGGGTCAGACAGTAGACACATGACATTTACTGTTGACTTCTATACCTCACACCTCGACCAGTAGTTATCACCTGCCAAGTGTCAGATCATTAAATGAACATATTCACGGTTGTTGACACATCACATTATATTAGGATCCAGAAAGAACAAAGGACACTCTGCAGGACACGTGGTGATATTGTTAAGAGACGACGCCCACGACCAGCTGCTGGTGACAGAGGGAGACCATAAGGGCCGTCTGGGCTGTGTACTTATACCAATAGTGAGGATTTTCCTGCGTGGAGGGGGCGTCTTGGGCGGGTCAGCTGCCGTCTCGAGGAACACCCCCTCCCCTCCCCAGCCTCCTTCCTTCACTCGTCAAGAAAGATGAAACTCAGTCCAGGATTTCCACCCTGATGGTGTAGCTGTTAGTGACGATGTATCGCAGTTACATGTTGATGTTTAGTTATAACACACAATGATGTACAGTACACCAGTGTTTTCAGAAAAAGTTCATGTGATTCTTTGCCCATATCAATGTACAGTACAGTACAGTATGTGGTTGACGTGTATCTGTTTGTGTAAAATTTTATGGTTCAGTTTCTCTTGTTAATTATTTCCATTAAAACGAAATTTCTCGTTCAATACAATCACCAAATTTATAAGCTTAATTTAGACCCTTGATATAAGTAATGAAGACGTAAACGTGACATTCCGTATTATATATATATATATATATATACAATCAACACCTCAACCCGCCAGGACTCGAACCCACGGCCCACTAGCCCATGACTGTGACCGGGAAACGCTAACCGCTGGACCACCAGGATACTAAAAGAAATACTAGACTGTTATATTTCACACAAAGCCTGTTCAACGAGCTTATGGCGCCGTGAGCCTCTAATGGGGACTACCCGTATCACGTAGGTGGTCAGAGTAACGTTTTACCAAATCTGGCTTCGAAACACGAGGATCCATATATATTTCATTAGCCCAATAGCACGCGGACTTCTACATACAATCAACATCTCAACCCGCCAGGTGTTGACTGTATGTAGAAGTCCGCGTGCTATTGGGCTAATGAAATATATATATAATATATATATATATATATATATTATATATATATATATATATATATATATATATATATGCAAGTAAATCACTGTAGGTGCGCGTGATCTAGGTATATGCTGATAACCACCAGGAAAGAAGAAAACACTTAGTTCCCAAGCGCTTTCGTGTAATTCACATCTTCAGGGGTGAGTACAGACTAGATAGAGTAATGCAGAACAAGATGAATATATACAGAGGAGGGTGAGACCAGGTCCACAATGGTCAGGTAATGACCCTACTAATCTTTAAATGGCACACAACGGTTGGTGGTTGGGTCAGATGGGACAGTGACCCGCCCTCTCACCTGATCACAAATCTTCTTAATTACAAAGTTGTCCAGCTTGTACATGCCGTTACTCAAATTCATGTTGAATGCTTCGGTATGTTTAATAAGACTAGATTCTATGATGTTCCTACTATCAATTGAATTACATGGTAATATTGAGGAGGCATTATCCCAGTCAATG
Source organism: Homarus gammarus (assembly GCA_958450375.1). Taxonomy (NCBI): domain Eukaryota; kingdom Metazoa; phylum Arthropoda; class Malacostraca; order Decapoda; family Nephropidae; genus Homarus; species Homarus gammarus. The sequence continues at coordinate 866,852 of CAUDMG010001404.1, read as the reverse complement.
CAATGCTTGTTATCCCTCAAATGAACAAACAGAGCATTGGATTCCTGGCCTGTTCTGACACTGTATTTGTGTTGTTTAATTCTAGTTACAAGATCTTTACCTGTCTGGCCTAAGTAAAACATATTACATTCCTTGCAAGGAACTTTATAAATGCAACCAATTGTGTTGTTGGGGGAGTTCTTGATTAACATACCGAAGCATTCAACATGAATTTGAGTAACGGCATGTACAAGCTGGACAACTTTGTAATTAAGAAGATTTGTGATCAGGTGAGAGGGCGGGTCACTGTCCCATCTGACCCAACCACCAACCGTTGTGTGCCATTTAAAGATTAGTAGGGTCATTACCTGACCATTGTGGACCTGGTCTCACCCTCCTCTGTATATATTCATCTTGTTCTGCATTACTCTATCTAGTCTGTACTCACCCCTGAAGATGTGAATTACACGAAAGCGCTTGGGAACTTCGTGTTTTCTTCTTTCCTGGTGGTTATCAGCATATATATATATATATATATATATATATATATATATATAATATATATATATATATATATAATATATATATATATATATATATACGAGCAAGTAATCTTTTGTTTGTGTTCACATGTTAGTTTAATGAAAAACAAACATGTGCTGTGCGTGTGTTGGTTCGTGTGTTAGTGTCATTAGCCTCCTCGTGTGTGTTGGTGTGTTGTGTTGGTTCCGAGAGCACAGTACTATACTAAACCTGTGAACTGTGAGGTGTGGCGACCCTACCTACACCCATCACCACACCTTTAACACCACAACGTTAACACTACCTACACCCACCACCACACCCCTAACACCTACACCAACCACTTCCCCAATACCGCCTACGCCCACCATCACACCACCACCACCACCCACCACAGCATCAAGTACACAAGAGTTACTTTCGAGGATCTCTTCCAGGTCTCTTGAGGATGACAGCCTCAGGACCCATACAAAGCTTCCCCGTCGCCGCTCCCGTATGACTGTTAAACCTGAGTGACGGAGAATTCACTTCATGACTCGAGAACGGTACCGCAACTACTGGTTCATACGACCACCACCAGGAGAGGCAATGGTCGTTCAGGCACCAACAGTGATGGTCTGGTTAATGAGTATGAATAACCAACGACTAATTGCCGAAACTCATCCCCTGCCAAGGCGAATTCGCGGGGGTCAGGTGTTTCAAACTTCAGAGACGACGTGTCCATGGATCAGAGAGACGCCAGAGGAACGAGATGGGTCATGATAAAAAAAAAAATCCGTCTGACTCCGTGAATCAATCCTTCCAACATGAACACTGTGAGGTTTGATAAAAGAACTCTTGAATCCACTCCGTACTCTCAACACTAATCGTCTCCGTGGAACAATCATCCTCCGGTCCTATTACCTGTACTGTTAACAAGACAATTAATTCTACACCACTTACACTGAAGTACTTTCGAGTGACACTACTGAACCCGATCACTCCCGGCTAACATTAACTCTACACCAGCACCTTCGTGACGGTTACCGCCTCCCTCCAAGATGAATATGAGGTTTTAAGTTAACTGAGTCTGTAAAGGTGATCAATAAACAATGTACAAAATTTCACCCGGGTTCTTGACACATACAGTACCTCCTGGGCGGCTTTGTGTGTACACCACACCCGTAACATACACCTTCAACTGGTCTCAGTCAGCCCAGCGCTCTACTGATCTCGACACTCTTGTTCAGCGGACTGAAGAGGTTTTTGGCGCCCACCAAAGTAGTCTGCCCACAATACACAATCGCTCAGAAACACTGGGTGGGTGAACCCTCAATGCCACTACCACTTTTCACTGCCTCACTTGACGTGGATGGATCTAGGATCGTCCCTGCATCAGGTTGGAGCGTCCCGAGGGTGTTGTTTCCCATCCATAACCTGTGACCTGTCTTCCTCGGGTTGCCGGTGCTGGACCATCCCTCCCAGGCTTATATCTTTTGCCTCAAGCTATAAGCAAGATTAATAAAAGTAAAGCGCCAGGTGTAGACTGAAATAACCATTCAACTGGAGAAGACTTGTTGATACGTGATAGTGGTGTCCTCAACGGCCAGAGACAGTTATCTGCTGTATATTTCCCACTCCCGCCAACAGTTCGGAGGGTGTCCGTCTGCCGTCATTATTAAATTTAGTTTCTACTTTATAATTTTACACATAACTTCAGATTTTATTTAAATTTCGGTGTAAATAATTATTATGTGAGATTACTGCTGAAGTTTGCTGGTCGCGTTACTACCCCAGGGATCATCGCAGGTAATACTCACTGATTATTTTAAATGATCGAGGAAGATGGTCGACTTAGGTGTTTACTTATACAGCTTGACTGTCCTGCTGATAGTCTGGTCTGAGGCTCCCCAGGTGTTATAACTGCAGACTTATGACGTAATGTGAGGACACTTCCGCGGGGACCTCCTACACCTACGGTCACATTATTTGTAAAAAAAAAAAAAAAAAAAACACACACCAATATCATAAACCTCAACTCTCGTCGTTTTCTTATTCTTATTTTCCTCTTTTATAAATTATATAAGAAAAGTCCGGCGCCATTACACGCCTGAATCCACAGGTCTTGTTTCCCTGGCTGGCTCCGCCGCTCACAACACACGGCTCATTTCTCCAGGAGGATGACCTTTGGAACTTTCTCAGGCGAATAATTTCGAATCTTTTTGATATAAATCAGGTATTTATCTTATTTATTACACTGATTTATTAAATATATATTTAATTACATTCCTCTGTCTACCTTATATTTCTTATTTACTTTTTATCTACAAGTAAAACTCTACTTACATAAACAACACTCGTACTTACAGTGATACAGCACCAAGCCGCGTTAAACCAAGGAAAGCCGAGGTGGTGGGACAAGACTGGAGCGCCGCTGTCAGTCCTCACCACAACTCTCAGCTCTTTCTGCCGGCGTAAACAAAGGCAGTTTCCAGCTCAGACATACACAAAAGAAATTTTAGGAGCTGCTAGGAAGAGTTGAGTGACTGTGTGGAAGTAACCAAGGAACAAAGAATACGACTGCTAGAAGGAGACGTGATATGTGGCGGGTTTTATTGTCCCAGGAGGCACTAAACACTGGCTGGGGCGACACTGTTCATCTCATAGTGTTAGTTCTCTCACCGCTCTGTCGTCTTCACTGGCATTATAAAGTGACACTCTGTTTTCTTGAGGGAAATATTAAACTTTCATTACTTGTTGAGTCATGGTAGAGGTAACGTCTTGTGTGAGTCCACCTGAGTGTGGCACCAATCACCTTAATGGCCTACAAGGCGACTTTGTGGGGAAGGTGGCACTGTGGAAGGTGTACAATGACCACGCGTTGCTTATTCACCCTCCTCTACCCCCCTCCCCCCAGCTTCTAAAAGTATTTATTCACCCAAACTGTAATCACATCACACACAACTGAACAACAACAGGACGAGGAAGGTCAGGAGCAGCGTCACTACTTACACTGACTTACCTGAGAGTTAGAACAGGAAAATTTCGTTCGAGTGGACGATTAGTACTTACTGAAAACGTATGATGTGTGTATGTATGTATGTATGTATGTATTTTTCCATGTATACCTAATCATTTCAAGACTTGGATAATGTGGTACGTTGAGAGAAAATGGTACAAGGTGCTGGGAATGTGACCTACGAGGTGAGGGAGACACACCTGGCGAAGGAACAACACCTGGTGAGGGAGCAACACCTGGTGAGGGAGAGACACCTGGCGAAGGACACACCTGGCGAGGGAGCAACACCTGGCGAGGGAGCAACACCTGGCGAGGGAGCAACACCTGGCGAGGGAGCAACACCTGGCGAGGGAGCAACACCTGGCGAGGGAGCAACACCTGGCGAGGGAACAACACCTGGCGAGGGAACAACACCTGGCGAGGGAACAACACCTGGCGAGGGAACAACACCTGGCGAGGGAGCAACACCTGGCGAAGGAACAACACCTGGTAAGGGAGCAACACCTGGCGAAGGAACAACACCTGGCGAAGGAACAACACCTGGTGAGGAAGCAACACCTGGTGAGGGAGCAACACCTGGCGAAGGAACAACACCTGGTGAAGGAACAACACCTGGTGAAGGAACAACACCTGGTGAGGAAGCAACACCTGGTGAGGGAGCAACACCTGGTGAGGGAACAACACCTGGCGAAGGAACAACACCTAGTGAGGGAGCAACACCTGGTAAGGGAACAACACCTGGTGACCAAAACAACATCTGATGTATCCCCAAACTTACGTCGTCCCCCCCCCCCCCCCCCACACGTCACATGAGGGAGGCTGCCGTTGATGGTTGCCGCCTATTTCACGTCCAAGCGACCAAGAAAGAGCGAATTTGAGACAACATATGCCTCAATTTCCGTGACTACAGACCAGAAAATAACTGAAGGAGAAGTAGAGGAGGGGGAGAGGGGAGGTGGAGGAGGGGTGAAGGGTGGACGATAGAGGTGAAGGAGGGTGGAGGGAAGGTGGAAGGGGTAGGGATGGTGGAGGGAAGGTGGAAGGGGTAGGGATGGTGGAGGGAAGGTGGAAGGGGTAGGGATGGTGGAAGGGGTGGGGAGGTGGAGTAACTTCTGATAACTGTCTTGTCTGAGGAGTGAGGCGGGAAGGGAGGAGGAGGAGGGGGGGGGGAGGGGATTCATCTTGGTCGTCATAGTGACTCAGGGAAGACATCACTTTAGGCATTGTCTCTTCAGAATCACCTACCCACATCACACCAGAGTCCTTACCCACATCCAATACACGCACGTAACCTCATCCACATGGCCACACACACACACCCCACACACTTACACCCCCACATACCACCCCCCCCCCCCCACACGTTATTTCCCTACCCATCACACTAAGGGGTGAACCTATCACCACCACCTCATTAAACCATTCAATAAATAATTTCCTGAGACGAGGCTCTGTGTTGAGGACGGCGGGGAGCTCAGGCGGGTGGGGAGTATCACACCTGCTCAGGGAGGAATATACCAGGGTTGGGAGGATATTACTTGTGTGGGGAGGATAATAGCAGGGAGGGGAGGACAATATCAGGTTGGGGAGGAGAATACCTGGGTGGGGAGGATATTATCTGTGTAGGGAGGACATCACCTGTACGGGGAGGACATCACTTGTGTGGGGAGAACAATACCTGTGTGGGGAAGAAAAATACCTGTGTGGGAGAGAACAATACCTGTATGGGGAGAACAATACCTGTGTGGGGGAGAACAATACCTGTATGGGGAGAACAATACCTGTGTGGGGAGGACGATGAGAGCCACACATATCATAATGACCATAAACAGCTGAGAGGGCCAGATGTCGGGCACGAAGTCTCCATAGCCGACGGTGGAGAAGGTGACGATCACGTAATAGACCGCTTGGAAGAGGTTGAGATGCCGGTGACCCGCCCGCTGGAAGTGTTGGATCCCACACACGCTGACGACACACAGAGAGACACGGGTTATGAGGGTGTGGTGCAGTGGGGAGAGGCTGTGTAGTGTAGTGGGGAGAGGCTGTGTAGTGGGGAGAGGCTGTGTAGTGGGGAGAGGCTGTGTAGTGGGGAGAGGCTGTGTAGTGTAGTGGGGAGAGGCTGTGTAGTGGGGAGAGGCTGTGTAGTGTAGTGGGGAGAGGCTGTGTAGTGGGGAGAGGCTGTGTAGTGGGGAGAGGCTGTGCAGTGTAGTGGGGAGAGGCTGTGCAGTGTAGTGGGGAGAGGCTGTGCAGTGTAGTGGGGAGAGGCTGTGTAGTGTAGTGGGGAGAGGCTGTGTAGTGTAGTGGGGAGAGGCTGTGTAGTGTAGTGTTGCATATATAGTGTAGTAAACAAGAGTTACAGGAGTGAGTTACAAAGTAGAGGAGTTACAGGAGTGAGTTGCAAAGTAGAAGAGTTACAGGAGTGAGTTACAAAATACATGAGTTACAGGAGTGAGTTACAAAGTAGAGGAGTTACAGGAGTGAGTTGCAAAGTAGAAGAGTTACAGGAGTGAGTTGCAAAGTAGAAGAGTTACAGGAGTGAGTTGCAAAGTAGAGGAGTTACAGGAGTGAGTTACAAAGTAGAAGAGTTACAGGAGTGAGTTACAAAATACATGAGTTACAGGAGTGAGTTACAAAGTAGAGGAGTTACAGGAGTGAGTTGCAAAGTACATGAGTTACAGGAATGAGTTACAAAATAAAGGAGAGTCAAAGAGTTACGTAACAAAACAACACATACCTGAAAACCAACACACCTGACTCCTACGACACACACCTGGTAGTCACGACACACATCTGATACGACACATCTAAGACTCACCTAGCACACATAAGACTCCCCTAGCACACCAAAGACTCACCTAGGACACCAAAGACTCACCTGGCACACCAAAGACTCACCTAGCACACCAAAGACTCACCTAGCACACCAAAGACTCACCTAGCACACCAAAGACTCACCTAGCACACCAAAGACTCACCTAGCACACCAAAGACTCACCTAGCACACCAAAGACTCACCTAGCACACCAAAGACTCACCTAGCACACCAGAGACTCACCTAGCACACCAAAGACTCACCTAGGACACCAGAGACTCACCTAGGACACCAGAGACTCACCTAGGACACCAGAGACTCACCTAGTACACCAGAGACTCACCTAGGACACCAGAGACTCACCTAGCACACCAAACACTCACCTAGCACACCAAACACTCACCTAGCACACCAAACACTCACCTAGCACACCAAACACTCACCTAGCACACCAAAGACTCACCTAGCACACCAAAGACTCACCTAGCACACCAAAGACTCACCTAGGACACCTGCGACTCACCTGGTAAAGACAAGACACATGAAGGTAGCGGAGAGGATCATCAGCTGTTGACTGAGGGCTGACTGAGACCTCTGCATGGCGCGGTGGAGATCGTTCTGTAAGTACAAGGGTTCGACGTGAGTGCCTTCAGAATAAGCTATGGACGTCATTGTCTCCATTAAGCTGTGGTGTGGTCAGTGTCTTCATTAAGCTGTGGTGTGGTCAGTGTCTTCATTAAGCTGTGGTGTAGTCAGTGTCTTCATTAAGCTGTGGTGTAGTTAGTGTCTTCATTAAGCTGTGGTGTAGTCAGTGTCTTCATTAAGTTGTGGTGTGGTCAGTGTCTTCATTAAGCTGTGGTGTGGTCAGTGTCTTCATTGTGTGGTGGTCAGTGTCTTCATTAAGCTGTGGTGTGGTCAGTGTCTTCATTAAGTTGTGGTGTGGTCAGTGTCTTCATTAAGTTGTGGTGTAGTCAGTGTCTTCATTAAGCTGTGGTGTGGTCAGTGTTTTTCATTAAGCTGTGTTGACGTCAGCTGTGGTATCTTCAGATAATCTATTAAGCTGTGGTATGGTCAAAGCCCCTATTAAGCTGTGGAGTGGTCAAAGTCCCTATTAAGCTGTGGTGTCGTCAGCTGTGGTCGTCATTAAGCTGTGAACCAATACCATACTGAGGTAGAGAAACACAATAATTATAGTAAAATATCAACGAGTTAAAATCAAATAAAAATATTCACGATAACATTATTAATCACCGGGAGAAGACGATACAACTGTACCTGAAATGTTAAAAAAATAAATAAATTAGCATGAGAGAACACGATAAAAGGTAAATGTTGAGACTTGACACTGATGCTGACATGATCAATAAGAGGCCCAGGGCTTTCATCATTACAATCCTCTGTTATAAGCCTGAAAGCTCTGGGGTGCTGTGTGATAATCGTACCATAAGCCTGTTGTTGCTGACAGCTCATACAGCGAAGATGCGATTAGATACAGCAAAAAAATTGGATTAAGAATTATTAAAGGTGAAATTAGTAAATAAATCAAGAGGGGAAACATTTAGCTTCAATATATTAAGTAAAGCAACAAACGCGAGGTTAAGTTTATGGTGAGGAATAACGATATGAGAAATAGCGATGGAAATATACAGAGATTCGTGTCTGTTTTAGATAAGGAGAAAAATGTGATAAAAAAACATCAACACAAATTTCAAAACATGAAAATCATTCAAAATTGGAGAAATAATCAGATACTTGACAAGCAGGAAGTGAGGAAAGGCGATGATATTATAGTTTGGGTGGAGAGGAGTACCCCAAGGAAGTGTTCTGTCACCACCATTATCTTGTATTATTAAGTGTGGGATTAATGTTCTCCAGCGAGCGACAGATGACATTGGGCGTGAGGTGTGACGGGAGGAAAATCAGCCACACCATTTAAAGCAGACGACACAGCGTTATCAGCGGGAGGAGATGCGCGGGGAGAGGGTCCAGCGACATCAAAATAGGCAGGAGACACTGAGGTTAGCAGGAAGCAGGGGGAGCTATACAACATTAACACACTTATCTACAGTACGGACTCAAATGTATTTACTATAAAACGAAAATATTACAGCACATTTCCCTATAATGTTTCAATAGTGAAGATAAACAGATCACGCTGTATATAACGTTCATGACACTATATAGAATCCTCAGTGAATATGAACACAGGAAATAATGTACATATTCATTAAATCTCGATGACGAAATAAGTTTATATAATCGTGACATATTTTAATATCTAACAGGTATATCAAGCTAAGGGAGAGTAGGAGGTTAATAAAACGTGTTGAAATTTATACAATATAAATGCAAGCTTTGAGCACTAACACCCCAGAGCGTCCAGGTGCTGCAGAGGGGGGGAGGGAAGCACAGACCCAGCCACTCACATCTCACCCTCCACCTAATTCATCACTCTTCCCTCTCTCTCACCCTTCACCTATACGTTTTCGATGATCAAATCAGTTTTCCCGGGCCAATTTCCTACTGGCTTGACGAGTTTCATCCAAATAAGGTCCATCCATTTTTTATTTTCTAATCATTTCGTATGTTGATAGATTTTATTTTGATTATCGACTAACCTAAGCCATTTTTTTTATCGTTTCTTCACTGGTCAATAAATATTGAATCAGTCTTCCAATTTTACTCAGTGTTGGCAATGGGCCATTTAACCGTATGTCTCAAAGATGAAATAAATTCTTCCTGAACGAACATGTCAAGTTAAAACTAAACAAGCTGACCTGTTTTTAAGATATTCACACACACACACACACACACACACAAAACCTCTGTGTACAAAGTTTCTATAAGGAGTGACTAAATATTACAACTGATAAAACGATACACATGGTATTCGGTGCCTTAGATAGAAAAAAAATTGTGTAGCGTCTGGGCAGTGGGACGATACTGACAACTTCCGACAGTGAGCAGGGACCGTTAAGATAAGACTAATGAACCGAGAAGGCGTTTCTCTTGAGGTCATGTCAGGGACTACCAGCTGAACGATGATCTCAATACAACTTGTTTGGGTATATGTTTGTGAAGAAGGCATTTAAGAGGTTTAGAATAGGCCTGATATTGATTTTAGGTCTATAGACATATTTTTTTCTTTACATACACAGGTTCTAAAAATAGCATCGTACCAACTCAGGACAGTGAAGCGGCACATTACTGTTTACCAGCTGTATTAACTAGGAAATGGAGGCTCTAAGGACACAATAATAACACAGCTTCAGTAACATTGTAAATTTAAGTAGAATGTAAGTCGTTGAGAATAAAAAACGAAGAAATACTGGATAAAGGAGAATAATCTATACAACATGATCATCTTCTTAGTTAGTGAACAATGTGCAATGATTCATAACAGCAGCTGGGGTTAAAATATGGGGGGAACAAGGAAATAATTGTACGAGGATGTAGATGAGTTTCAGTAGCTGTATAATGATAAACCATCGCTATAAAAAGTGGGTGCCGTAAACCTGATGGTCCATTTCGAGTAGTGTATACACAACACACTGAATATTAACTAAGTAAGCCTTTTACGGTACACAAGGAGGCAGTGTTGGTGAAGCCGAGTAAACAGATAAATGTTTATTAATTTTCTGTTTTGTTATTCAAGATTCATATTTAGGAATGACAATGTTCTTTTGGCTGCCCATAATTCGCCACTTTCGTCCCTCTAAACAGCATGAATCTTTCTCCTTTCATTTTGAAAAAATAAAAATAAATAAATAAAATAAATGAATATAGATTTTTAGTTGCTGCAGTGTAGAAGGAAAAAGTAAAATTTGCTTACTTACTAGTCTACACTGAACTATTACTACAGTACAACAAGTCTACTTGTTGAAATATTAAGTAAAGTCTCTGCTTTGATTCATTTAGAACTTTAGTCTCCTATCGTCCAACCAACAGATTTCATTTTCTTTTGTAAAGAACAATACCGAATGTCTATTTTCATTTGATTATCTATTATTTTCGTGTACGTATTATGTACTTTGTACATTTTGTAGAATTTTATAGGTTAAAATTTAAATAATTGTAGTTTAATATAATTTGGTTACACCCTTAATTTTTTTTAGCTATAAGGAAAAAAAAACTTACGAGAGGCATCACTGATGGTGAGGCAGAGTGTACAAGACTGCTTGCTGCGTCGAACGTGAATGCAAATATGAGGAAATTGAATGCGTGTGGGAGCTGGATATGGTCTGGGCAACACGGCTCAGTGGAGGTGACTGACGCTGTAAGTGAAATTGAATTTGTGATATTTTGCAATAAAATGGATATTGATATTTCTAATGGAATTTTAAAAAGTATATAAACTATTCCAACTTTGAGCAGAACTGTGAGGGTGATGCGAAAATTTACATTTTGTCGGAAACTGATATAATGTGTAGCAGTAGAGGACCAATATATACATACAAGTTTGACGTGGGAATGTAACGAGAGACCAGCAGGTAAGTGCGGGCGGCCCAGTGATGTATGTTGAGTGTGTTATGTTGATATGTGGAAGACCGCAGGAAAATAGATAAGATTCCGGCAATGAAAGTGGAGCTATTTGACAAGATCAGACTGGACTTACAATGTGCCGAGGGTAAATGGACTCGATACAAGATGATTAATTATTTATACACGAAGTAGGGTGAGAGGGAGGCGAGGGAAGATTGAGGCAGAATATAGCGGTTGCTGGTAGTGGTCGCTGGCAATGGTTACTTATATACAGTCAGCAGCGGTAAATCTTCAGATATCTATTCTGCAAAATCGTCAGACAAATTACTATTGTACATTGGTTCAGTGTGTAAACAAAGGCAAACAAATAGGTGGGTTCAACGTCGTAGGCTGCCTCGCTGTATGGTGAGCCAAGACGCTGATAGAGCGTCCACCACTGGTTACCAGCGGCCAGGGTCGTATGTACAGAGGCAGTAGATATCTCACAAGTGTTGTCGAATCACCACTGGCTGTCCCGCCAGTCTCCGGTAATTCCCCGACGATCGGTATCAGTGTACAGGTAGACGACTGGCAGGTAGGTTTCCACCAGGTCACAGAAACACACGTGTGCACTGTAGTCTTCTTTAATAAACACTGATTCTTCACAACACTTAACAGGGTAATGTCTTCACCGCTTGACTTCTCACTTCGAATATATACTGTAGTCAGCACACTACCTGTGTACAACTCATTAGTCTTCTCACTTTATATTAATCACAACAACTCCACAATACTTGTACAACAATGTCTTCAGTTGTTCTGCTCGGCATATTCTTTATACTATGAACAGAAGCGATCGACTGACTCAAGGCTTGGCTTGTTTGGAGAAAACTGGCCAATTCGCCTTTTGGCTGTTGCGGCCGGAAGTGATGTCTTCTTTCTTCTACAGGATCGTCCTTGAGACTCCTTCTATTCTTGGTCATTATTCTTGGTCATTACTTTGATGGTATAACTACTTTGCTTTATGTATTTTTCTTGGTATTCTTATGGTCTTCTTGTTCTTGGTACTCTGATGGTCTACTTATTTTTTCTTGATGTTGTTTTGGTTTTTGGATGAATTATGATATGAATGGGTGATGTAATGGTGAATTAATGACAGTCCAGATGAAATGGCCAGTCAGGTGACAAGTTTATCTGTTTTTTGACCCAAGGCCGCTCACTGCCGCTTGTCTCTCGTCAGACCCATCACGAACAGCCTGAGTGGTTCTAGAACGTTCTACTCTGATCGAGGCTTACAATAATAAGTAAATCATAAAAAATTATGCAATGCATTCTGGAATATTCTTACAAAATTAATACAACAATATATACACGAAAATTTCACAAAATTTGCCCAAATAACTGCTGCATGGGACAGAAAACAATAAAAACACAGTTTACAAAAAAATATAATACAAAATTATGCCTCGGCATAACATATATGTTAAGTCTCAGGTCAAACTTTATTTTGACATTAATGTAAGTTTACCACAGCTTTTACATTGATCCTTTTGTTTCGCTTACTATATAAATATATATGGACTGAGGTTATAGTTAAAAGTTGTAAATATATATAAGAGGATCATCCATCACGAGAACACAGCCGCCGTTGTCAAATCCTCCAGTTTCCGTCTCCACCTCCTCCGCCGACTCAAGTCCCTCGGAGTTCCTGCACACGAGCTCCTCAGTGTTTACACAACATTCATACTTCCCAAGCTCACCTATGCCTCCCCCACCTGGTCTTCCTCCCTAAATGCCACACAACGTAAACACCTAGAAAAAGTGCAAAAGAGGGCATGCAAGATTATTCTCTCCCCTTCCTACTCCACATATCAAGAAGCGCTCAACACACTGACCCTTTCGACTCTCACTGACCATCACCACGACCTCATCTGCAAATTTGGTAAGAAGCTTCTACACCATCCCCGACACCGGCTCCTACTACCACCCGAGGTCCCTTGTCCGAGAATTGCTGTTCGACACCACAACCGCATCCAGCCCATACGTGCACGAACTGATCGCTATAAAAACAGCCCAGTCCCAACCATTGTAAAAATTATCAATAACTTGTAACACTGTCACTATGTTGAAATGAACTGTAGTTTGAGCTTTTCCCCATCTAAGTTATTATATGTCTTATTTGTGTCACTTATGTTACTTGTATATTATTTGTAATTCGTAACCCATTCCCCAAATATGTAACTGTATATTTTCAGCCTTCTGGCTGCCAAGCTCTTTCAATAAACCGTTAATTATTATTATTATTATTACATAGTATGATAGTATGGCACAACGGACCTAAATAGAAATCAATCCATGCACTCAATATTCTCACCGATTTATTGATATTATTCACTAAACAATTATTTGTAGTCGTAAGGGGTTTTTTTATTTGTTTTATAAGGAGATATTTATCGATACAGCTTCTGCTTACTTATTACCCTGTACCGGCCGTTGTGATGCAAAAGGAAGAGATGAAGAAGAGGAAGGAGAAAAAAGAGGTAGAAAAGGAAATTAGGAAAAGAAAGAAGAGAAAAAGAATATCAATGAGAAAACCCATACACAGGAAGCTGCTATACACACTGCTGGCCCGGGCGTTGTTTTAATATGAAAAGCGTCTCTCGGTACACCTACTCTTCTAACACTTATAACTTACATTTAATTTGGTTAAATAATAATAATATAAACCTCACGTATCTTGAAAATATGTTAAGAGAAATTGTTATATTTTCCGTCTGTAAAAATATCAAGGTTCGTATACAATTAGACAGGTTCGGCTACTATTGACGGGTTCGGCTACTATTGACGGGTTCAGATACTATTGACGGGTTCAGATACTATTGACGGGTTCGGCTACTATTGACAGGTTCGGCTACTATTGACAGGTTCGGCTACTATTGAGGGGTTCAGATACTATTGACGGGTTCAGATACTATTGACGGGTTCAGATACTATTGACGGGTTCAGATACTATTGACGGGTTCAGATACTATCGAGATATAGAGAACTGACTTTAGGTGTGTTGGTCGACTCAAAGGTTCCTGGGAAGTACTACAGTCTCACTTGTACTATATATTAAGGCCTTGGGAGGGAGATAACACAATTCTGACTCATTCAATATCTCCCGAGGGGCACTGTGTTGCTCAAGGTCAGTGTTGCGGTGGCACTGTGTTGCTCAAGGTCAGTGTTGTGGTGGCACTGTTGCTCTAGGTCAGTGTTACGGTAGCACTGTGTTGCTCAAGGTCAGTGTTGCGGTGGCACTGTGTTGCTCAAGGTCAGTGTTGTGGTGGCACTGTGTTGCTCAAGGTCAGTGTTGCGGTGGCACTGTGTTGTTCAAGATCAGTGTTGCGGTGGCACTGTGTTGCTCAAGATCAGTGTTGTGGTGGCACTGTGTTGCTTAAGGTCAGTGTTGCGGTGGCACTGTGTTGCTCAAGATCAGTGTTGCGGTGGCACTGTGTTGCTCAAGATCAGTGTTGCGGTGGCACTGTGTTGCTCAAGGTCAGTGTTGCGGTGGCACTGTGTTGCTCAAGGTCAGTGTTGCGGTGGCACTGTGTTGCTCAAGGTCAGTGTTGCGGTGGCACTGTGTTGCTCAAGGTCAGTGTTGCGGTGGCACTGTGTTGCTCTAGGTCAGTGTTGCGGTGGCACTGTGTTGCTCAAGGTCAGTGTTGCGGTGGCACTGTGTTGTTCAAGATCAGTGTTGCGGTGGCACTGTGTTGCTCAAGATCAGTGTTGTGGTGGCACTGTGTTGCTCAAGATCAGTGTTGTGGTGGCACTGTGTTGCTCAAGGTCAGTGTTGCGGTGGCACTGTGTTGCTCAAGATCAGTGTTGCGGTGGCACTGTGTTGCTCAAGATCAGTGTTGCGGTGGCACTGTGTTGCTCAAGATCAGTGTTGCGGTGGCACTGTGTTGCTCAAGATCAGTGTTGCGGTGGCACTGTGTTGCTCAAGGTCAGTGTTGCGGTGGCACTGTGTTGTTCAAGGTCAGTGTTGCGGTGGCACTGTGTTGCTCAAGGTCAGTATTGCGGTGGCACTGTGTTGTTCAAGGTCAGTGTTGCGGTGACACTGTTGTTCAAGGTCAGTGTTGCGGTGGCACTGTGTTGCTCAAGGTCAGTGTTGTGGTGGCACTGTGTTGTTCAAGGTCAGTGTTGCGGTGGCACTGTGTTGCTCAAGGTCAGTGTTGCGGTGGCACTGTGTTGCTCAAGATCAGTGTTGCGGTGGCACTGTGTTGTTCAAGATCAGTGTTGCGGTGGCACTGTGTTCCTCAAGATCAGTGTTGTGGTGGCACTGTGTTGCTCAAGATCAGTGTTGTGGTGGCACTGTGTTGCTCAAGATCAGTGTTGTGGTGGCACTGTGTTCCTCAAGATCAGTGTTGTGGTGGCACTGTGTTGTTCAAGATCAGTGTTGTGGTGGCACTGTGTTGTTCAAGATCAGTGTTGCGGTGGCACTGTGTTGTTCAAGATCAGTGTTGCGGTGGCACTGTGTTGTTCAAGATCAGTGTTGCGATGGCACTGTGTTGTTCAAGATCAGTGTTGCGATGGCACTGTGTTGCTCAAGATCAGTGTTGTGGTGGCACTGTGTTGTTCAAGATCAGTGTTGCGGTGGCACTGTGTTGTTCAAGATCAGTGTTGCGGTGGCACTGTGTTGTTCAAGATCAGTGTTGCGGTGGCACTGTGTTGTTCAAGATCAGTGTTGCGGTGGCACTGTGTTGTTCAAGATCAGTGTTGTGGTGGCACTGTGTTGTTCAAGATCAGTGTTGCGGTGGCACTGTGTTGTTCAAGATCAGTGTTGTGGTGGCACTGTGTTGTTCAAGATCAGTGTTGTGGTGGCACTGTGTTGTTCAAGATCAGTGTTGTGGTGGCACTGTGTTGTTCAAGATCAGTGTTGTGGTGGCACTGTGTTGTTCGAGATCAGTGTTGTGGTGGCACTGTGTTGTTCGAGATCAGTGTTGTGGTGGCACTGTGTTCCTCAAGATCAGTGTTGTGGTGGCACTGTGTTGTTCAAGATCAGTGTTGCGGTGGCACTGTGTTCCTCAAGATCAGTGTTGTGGTGGCACTGTGTTCCTCAAGATCAGTGTTGTGGTGGCACTGTGTTGTTCAAGATCAGTGTTGTGGTGGCACTGTGTTGTTCAAGATCAGTGTTGTGGTGGCACTGTGTTGTTCAAGATCAGTGTTGTGGTGGCACTGTGTTGTTCAAGATCAGTGTTGTGGTGGCACTGTGTTGCTCAAGATCAGTGTTGTGGTGGCACTGTGTTGCTCAAGATCAGTGTTGTGGTGGCACTGTGTTGTTCAAGATCAGTGTTGCGGTGGCACTGTGTTCCTCAAGATCAGTGTTGCGGTGGCACTGTTGTTAAAGATCAGTGTTGTGGTGGCAATGTGTTGCTCAAGATCAGTGTTGCGGTGGCACTGTGTTGTTCAAGATCAGTGTTGTGGTGGCACGGTGTTCCTCAAGATCAGTGTTGTGGTGGCACTGTGTTCCTCAAGATCAGTGTTGTGGTGGCACTGTGTTGTTCAAGATCAGTGTTGTGGTGGCACTGTGTTGCTCAAGATCAGTGTTGTGGTGGCACTGTGTTCCTCAAGATCAGTGTTGTGGTGGCACTGTGTTCCTCAAGATCAGTGTTGTGGTGGCACTGTGTTGTTCAAGATCAGTGTTGTGGTGGCACTGTGTTGTTCAAGATCAGTGTTGTGGTGGCACTGTGTTGTTCAAGATCAGTGTTGCGGTGGCACTGTGTTGTTCAAGATCAGTGTTGCGATGGCACTGTGTTGCTCAAGATCAGTGTTGTGGTGGCACTGTGTTGTTCAAGATCAGTGTTGCGGTGGCACTGTGTTGTTCAAGATCAGTGTTGCGGTGGCACTGTGTTGTTCAAGATCAGTGTTGCGGTGGCACTGTGTTGTTCAAGATCAGTGTTGCGGTGGCACTGTGTTGTTCAAGATCAGTGTTGCGGTGGCACTGTGTTGTTCAAGATCAGTGTTGTGGTGGCACTGTGTTGTTCAAGATCAGTGTTGTGGTGGCACTGTGTTGTTCAAGATCAGTGTTGTGGTGGCACTGTGTTGTTCAAGATCAGTGTTGTGGTGGCACTGTGTTGTTCAAGATCAGTGTTGTGGTGGCACTGTGTTGTTCAAGATCAGTGTTGTGGTGGCACTGTGTTGTTCAAGATCAGTGTTGTGGTGGCACTGTGTTCCTCAAGATCAGTGTTGTGGTGGCACTGTGTTGTTCAAGATCAGTGTTGTGGTGGCACTGTGTTGCTCAAGATCAGTGTTGCGGTGGCACTGTGTTGTTCAAGATCAGTGTTGCGGTGGCACTGTGTTGTTCAAGATCAGTGTTGCGGTGGCACTGTGTTCCTCAAGATCAGTGTTGCGGTGGCACTGTGTTGCTCAAGATCAGTGTTGCGGTGGCACTGTGTTGCTCAAGATCAGTGTTGTGGTGGCACTGTGTTGCTCAAGATCAGTGTTGTGGTGGCACTGTGTTGTTCAAGATCAGTGTTGTGGTGGCACTGTGTTGCTCAAGATCAGTGTTGTGGTGACACTGTGTTGTTCAAGATCAGTGTTGTGGTGGCACTGTGTTGTTCAAGATCAGTGTTGTGGTGGCACTGTGTTGTTCAAGATCAGTGTTGTGGTGGCACTGTGTTGTTCAAGGTCAGTGTTGTGATGGCACTGTGTTGTTCAAGATCAGTGTTGTGGTGGCACTGTGTTGTTCAAGATCAGTGTTGTGGTGGCACTGTGTTGTTCAAGATCAGTGTTGTGGTGGCACTGTCAGTGTTGTCGTCCACCTGTTGGTAATCCGTGAGGCAATATTTACTGCCCGTCAGTGTGTTACTCAGGGTGCAAAATACACACACATACGGGCATGGCGATCAATGATTGGTTCCTTGCCTCTGGTACGTCCACTTGAGTTCGTTTCAGTGTTAAGGTTAGTTTAGTTCAGGTTAATTAGGGTTAGATGAATTTATCAGGCGTTGAAGTTTGGATCAGGTAAGGCTTGGTCTGGTTAAGTTAGGTTAAGCTAAGTTAGGTTAGATTAAGCTAAGTTAGGTTAGATTAAGCTAAGCTAGGTTAGATTAAGCTATGTTTGGTTTGATTAAGCTAAGCTAGGTTAGATTAAGCTATGTTAGGTTCGATTAAGCTATGTTAGGTTAGATTAAGCTAAGCTAGGTTAGATTAAGCTAAGCTAGGTTAGATTAAGCTGTTAGGTTAGATTAAGCTGTTAGGTTAGATTAAGCTAAGCTAGGTTAGGTTAGATTAAGCTAGGTTGAGTTAGGTTAGATTAGGTATACTTTAGGTTAGGTGTTTAAAGATATACACAAAAATACCAAGGAAAATCTCCTTCATCCAACACCCCCTCCACCCACTCCGTTACTCAGCACCACCTACCTCTTCCCCCACCCCCACTAGCCTCCACTGCACCATTAAGGGCGGTAATTGAGTCTCAGGCGAGGTATACATTATAAAAAGCACCACCAAGTTAACACCTTTATAGCTTTAATTTAACAGGCATGAAGGGAGTTACATACATACACATACATACATACATACATACATAAATATTTTAGAGGACTGATTTATTTCTTTTTGAGGAGAATTTACCATCATATGAGTAATAATGTTTTTTTAATTACCACCAACAAGATATTACAGTACTCAGAGGAGGAGAGATAATGTTGGTTGAGACACACACTTGTTGATGTTGGGGACCTGTGATTACCTCCCTGTGTCTGCTGATGTCTGGTGTGTGTCGGATGTCTTATGTCGTCTTTTGTCTGATGTCTTCTGTTAATGTCTTCTGTCTAGTGTATTATCCAATGCCTTAGGTCTTCTGTTTATAGTCATATGTCTAATGTATTATGTCTTTTGGCTGTCATATGTATACTGTCTAATGTCTTAATATACCGTATACTGTGTAGTAATGTCTAACTGTTTATTATCATCTCTAATGCCTTATGTCTCCTGTCTTCTCTCCACCTAAGCCCAGCCACACACCCCGGGCTACACCACCAGGTAATATTGATGTGCCACACTATCAGGTTTAGCCCTCTACCGCGCCTCACCCGGGTTATATTTAGGTCATCTATTTTAAGCCTTCGGTACTGGGCTGATGAGATAATTGCTAAACTAGGGAGGGTAAAGGAACTATTGTGGTGGTTTTTAATGGTTGGGGGGGGGGGGGGGACATAAACTGCCGAGTCAACAATATTCTTCCGGTAGGTTAGGACTTATTGGTGTAGGGATGAGAGGTTTACTACAGCCAATGTGAATCTTTTGCCGAGAAAATATTGTTTTATGGTTTTTCGTGATAGAATTACACTCAAGGATGATAATTAATCGTTTATCTACACCTGAGCTTACCTGTCTCAACACACGAGATAACGACGTTGTTTAATAATTTGGAACGTGTATTTATTTATTTTTTTCGCCACATTTATATTACACAATACCAAACAGTGGTGTGTAATAATGTAATAATAAATATGTAATTGCAAACTATTAAACTGTTGGACTATATTCATTACGTCTCTGGTTAGGTACGAACACATACTAAATTCCTTCCTCCAATGCTCTAAACTAAAACACAAAAAACAACATCCATTATTACCATCAAAATTATAACCAAGCTTCTACCTGAACATGATACATTTAACTAAACATCAATTAGATTAGGAAACAACATTGAAACAGGTAATCGTTCTATAAGGTGACATGATGTGGCCAAACAACACACTGGTCTTGAGAGAGAGAGAGAGAAAGAGAGTGCCATAACTGTACTGGGTTAAACTTGAGCACCGTAAATAATACCTAGCGCTGGTGACGGTATTCCACATCACGTGTAAATATTATACACTCCTAAATAAACCTAAACTCTCTCCTATAATTACAATCCACGTAGATTAGCCAAAAAGTTACATCCGTACTACCAATCACAATCCAGCCTGATCATTAGATACATAATCATTGGCAGAGAGAACTTTACCAGAGTTGAAATATGAAGCTCTACCAGCCAAAGACTGGATATATGTCAGTTATGGCTCAATATGCCCAGGGAAATTTGGACACAAATGTACATGATAACAATACCTGTACCTACATACACATACATAGCCATAAAATACACACACATACATACATACATACATGACCATAAAATACACACACACATACATACATGACCATAAAATACACACACACATACATACATGACCATAAAATATACACACACACACATACATACATCACCATAAAATGTACACACACAAAACACGACATAAAATGAAAAATAGTCTCTGTAATGAGTACACAACACGCACACACAACAAAGAATGCTGACATAGGAGAATAATTATGAAAACAACTGTAAAACGTAAAACAGTCAATGATTTAAAGAGAGTCGGAAGAACACAAGGAATAATAAATGAATAATAGAGAGATTCTTGCCTAGACATACATATACATATTCATACACACTTCAGTACTTTACAGCCTGGTATGATGGATTTCAGAAGGAGCATTATGGGTCTTGTTGTATTGGAAGGGTTGGTATACCGGATTGTGAAGTGTATTTCTTAATTGGTCGATTTTTGTTGATTATAGTTTTATTCGACATTATTTTCCACTTATGAAATAAAATCCGAATCGAGAATAAAAATTCCCGTCATCATCTTGGTACTGTACATTACTCACCCTGAAGAGTACGAAGATTGAGCGTAACCAGTATCACTGTTCTCGGCGAGGACCAAAGCATGTTTTAGTTATGATACTATGAAGCGTTTAGTGCACGGAATACAAGTCTTAAATGCACTGTCTGACATTTTATAAGCACAACATTCTCGTCTATTCTGTGAAATGTTCTGTTCATTCCGTTTGCTTACGTTCCATGTCACGCCACTCTAACTACAGCACCACATGCAGTCAAAATGGGATTATAGTAATTACTGAATACTTGTATACAAAGAGGGGTACAGAGAAATGTGAGTCACTGGCATATCCACAGTTTCCCATATCAGGGGTAATCAGGGGGCTACCAACACGACTAATAACCAAAGATCTTTATTCAGAATATTTCGTCTGTTGTGTCATATTGTACATACATGTATACTTTTTGCCATGTGCATATATTTTAGATGGTGAATGTTGCTTTTTGTTATAAATTGTCAGGTAAACAGTGTAAAATTATAAATCGACGTGAATAGATGTTAAAATCCATTTCCTTCTTGGTTTTCATGACCCTGAAATAGTTGCCAGATTTTTACCCATTTCTGCCAGAGAATATTGTCCGCAGGTGTACAGGTGAGCAGCAGCGTCACCATATCACCTAAGTGGAGCCCGCGACCCGTGGAAGAGGCGACGAACTGCACACACCATTTCGTAATTGGAAGAGTGTTTATGTTTCGCCCGCACGAGATATTGCGTGAATATATTGCCATTACACAACACCCTCAGCGTTAATGTACATTAAAATACACAATATACAGTAGTTCCTAATGAAGTACAGTATGTAACGCTAAATTACTTTTTTATTACAGTACACACACACACACACACACACACACTCCTCCAGCCTCTTGTTATACAAGTCATTGCCCAATCACCTGTGGAGTGAGGCAGGGGAAGGTTGCATCACTACCTGTTGAAAATCATACGGTTTGGAGGTACACATTTCCAGGATCTGTTCTTTGTGTCACCTCACTGCCAGCAACTGTGTGTTATACCCAGAGTCCTGGTGATGACCGCGAGTCACCAATTTGCTTTATCAACACCTGAGTGCTTGTTGTGAACCTGACCAGATCATTATAATAGAATTTCATCAAATATTTGGTTCACACACACACATATATCAGAAGTAAAGTTACAATTAAAACTATGTCTAATTCAAAATATAGTCAATGGCTCCTCAGTATTCTGCCACTGACTGTAATTCTTCAATGAAGTTTGTTGATTTAACCACAATACAGACAACACGCAGGTAACCGCACTCAACCACTAGTGTATCGCGTCTCCTCTGAGCTGAATAAAGTCGTCTGGCGTTAGACTAATAAAATATTAAAAGTGGCGTCCCTGTAATGAAGGGGGTTAACATTGCCCGCACCATGACTGACTTTATCAAAGGTACAATATTCCTTTCCTCTTTGTGTTTAATGAACAGTATAGCCTAAACTTATACCATAAAGGAACCCTCTCAAGTTTTCTGTATATAAACTGACTTGTATTAGACTTTATGTCCCAACCCTTCTACACCTATGCTCCCTCCTCCACTCCTTCAGGATGTGTCAGTGCCTCCACCAGGTTACCAAATATGATCGAACGACATTATCAAAATTTTATGCTCTATTTCCATATATATCATTATTGGCGGGGGGTAGGGGAGGGGGTGTCAGATGAACCTACCACTACCTCCAACAGAGCCACCACTACCACCAGCATCCCAGCCACCACTATCACCAGCATCCCAGCCACCACTATCACCAACCCAGCCACCACTACCACCAGCATCCCAGCCACCACTATCACCAACCCAGCCACCACTACCACCAGCATCCCAGCCACCACTATCACCAACCCAGCCACCACTACCACCAGCATCCCAGCCACCACTATCACCAACCCAGCCACCACTACCACCAGCATCCCAGCATCCCAGCCACCACTATCACCAACCCAGCCACCACTACCACAAACGCGCTTTGACATTTATATCACAAGGGCGCGAACATAGAGAAACCACGAGGTAACATAATTGTAGATGATGATGACGACGACGCAAGAGTACCAAAAAAAGACAGGTGTAATACCATAACCTAACCTACACTAACTTACCTAATACTACACCAATCTAACCTGACCTATTGCTTCTTCATCGTCTACTAGCCCCACACAAAACACTTCATCGTCCCACCCCCTCCTCTACTAGCCCCACACAAAACACTTCATCGTCTCTATCTGAATATTTTACACCAGTGAGCTATTTCCGGCGGTCACATGGATCTCTCCGCCCTTTCTCGGTCTCTCTCGTCCCTACATCACACACACACACACACACACTAAAGGCGGAAACAGCTTTGAGAACAGCGTTTTGTTTATCTCCTTGTGGTTGAGACTCGCTGTAAATTTCTTGTCAGTTTACGAGAAGAAAAAAAAAAGCCTTGTAATTAATTCCTTTTGGTGGGCTTTTCAAAGGATAATGACCAGCTTTTGTTATGTAATCTGAGCCATTCACATATTTTGCAGTGTAATGAATAAATATTATGTAATTAAACTCAGATTCTAAACTGTACGTCACTCATCTCTAACATTAAAAAAAAAAAAATAATAAAATTCTTATCAGGAAATTATTAACTTTTGTAATGTCTAAAAAAAATTGTATTTTCTGTACACCTGACCAAAATTAATTACTCAACTATCATATTATGCCTAGGGAGCCACACACAGGTGAGAGCCATCAGGGAGCCGCACGCAGGTGAGAGCCAACAGGGAGCCACACACAGGTGAGAGCCATCAGGGAGCCGCACATAGGTGAGAGCTAACAGGGAGCCACACGCAGGTGAGAGCCAACAGGGAGCCACACACAGGTGAGAGCCATCAGGGAGCCACACACAGGTGAGAGCCATCAGGGAGCCGCACATAGGTGCGAGCTAACAGGGAGCCACACGCAGGTGAGAGCCAACAGGGTGCCGCACATAGGTGAGAGCTAACAGGGAGCCACACGCAGGTGAAAGCCAACAGGGTGCCACACGCAGGTGAGAGCCAACAGGGAGCCGCACACAAAGGTAGGAGCCAACAGGAAGCCGCACACAGGTGAGAGCCAACAGGGAGCTACACACAAAGGTAGGAGCCAACAGGGAGCCCCACACAGGTGAGAGCCAACAGGGAGCCACACACAGGTGAGAGCCAACAGGGAGCCCCACACAAAGGTAGGAGCCAACAGGGAGCCGCACACAGGTGAGAGCCAACAGGGAGCCACACACAGGTGAGAGCCAACAGGAAGCCACACACAGGTGAGAGCCAACAGGGAGCCACACACAGGTGAGAGCCAACAGGGAGCCACACACAGGTGAGAGCCAACAGGGAGCCACACACAGGTGAGAGCCAACAGGGAGCCCCACACAAAGGTAGGAGCCAACAGGGAGCCACACACAGGTGAGAGCCAACAGGGAGCCACACACAGGTGAGAGCCAACAGGGAGCCACACACAGGTGAGAGCCAACAGGGAGCCACACAAAGGTGAGAGCCAACAGGGAGCCACACACAGGTGAGAGCCAACAGGGAGCTACACAAAGGTGAGAGCCAACAGGGAGCCACACACAGGTGAGAGCCAACAGGGAGCCACACACAGGTGAGAGCCAACAGGGTGCCGCACACAGGTGAGAGCCAACAGGGTGCCGCACACAGGTGAGAGCCAACAGGGTGCCGCACACAGGTGAGAGCCAACAGGGTGCCACACACAGGTGAGAGCCAACAGTACGGAGGCCGCTATTACCAGTACTGAAGACCGATATTCTTAATAATAGCGAAGGTCCTCCAATTTGTCTTATGTTTTTGTAATAGAAACCTCAGCAAGGGTCGTCGGGGGACCTCTGGCAGCTGATTGGTCCGTCGCCTGGAGATTTGAGACCATTGATTGGTTTATCGACTCCTAGGAGATACGAGCGCATATTGATTGGTTGGAAGAGATACGAGAGTAGTGATTGGCTGGTGGAGAGAGAGAGAGAGAGAGAGAGAGAGAGAGAGAGAGAGAGAGAGAGAGAGAGAGAGAGACTTTTTAGGGGTCGTTTTAGGGGTCTTTCTTTAATCGTCCAATTTAAAGCATCTATTTCAAGGATCCATTTTTAAAGGGTCTGTTTTAAGCGGTTCTATTTAAAGAGTGTATTTTAAAGAGCCCCCCTCGTGCCACTCAGGTGAAGGCCATAGCCATCAATCTTGTCCCGCCAGGCTGAACGACAGGTCAGGTCAGGTCAGGTGAGGTGAGGAGAGACCAAAGTAGTCCCTCTTGTAGTGTTTTGTCTTAGAGTGGGGTGGAGGGGAAGGGGGTGGGGTGGTGAGAGGGGGAAGGTTGGGGAGTTAAAGGAGAGGTTTAAAGGGGTGGTGGAAGGGTGAGGTTAGAGGCGGGGGTGTGGAAGAGGAAAGTAGGTGGGGGGAGGGGGGTGAGGGGGGGAAGGTTGGGGAGTTAAAGGAGAGGTTTAAAGGGGTGGTGGAAGGGTGAGGTTAGAGGCGGGGGTGTGGAAGAGGAAAGTAGGTGGGGGGAGGGGGGTGAGAGGGGGAGGTTGGAGGGGATAAGTGTTGGTCATTTTTGTAAGTTGTACCTACACTTCTCGCGGCACTTCTTGGCTTGAGTAAGTGACGTGTTAGCGATGTGTAAGTGACGTGTATGTTAGGGGTGTATCTCAACCTCTCATGAACTGGGTGAACTAATCCTATTTTATCATACACAAGAGAGGGCAAGTGAGAGTCGGTCTTTTATCAGTCAGTCAGTCAGTCAATCACACACACTCAGTCTAAACACCCAGCTGAGAATATATAAACCAGCCACTCGTCTCTGTTCTTGTTCGGTGGCTGAGTGGCCATGTACCCTGTCTTGAGTACTCCACAACCCTTATCAGCGTTAAGGAGGTAGGTCCAAGGTCGAGGTGTGGTGGAACCAAGGGTGTGTGTATGTTGTACCGGTGATCACTAGTGTATCGTGGGGGAGGTAGTGTACTGGTTGTGTAACTGTTCCTCACACAGTCAGCCAAAGATGCACCGACCCCACCCTGGCAATACTTGGTAAAGGAAGGCTGTATGTAAAGGTGATAGTTTCCGGCTGTATCACTGGCAGGATAATTATTAAATAAACTATTCATTGTTATTTAAGGTCACGAGGCGTTTCCAAATTTTCGTATATTTGCTTAAATAAAGAAGAAAATTATATTAATGAATTGGCAACTCAACTACAACCGCAGCTGCCACAAGATTCTCGCATCAAATTTTATTCTTTATTTAAACAAATATACGAACATTTGGAAACTTCTTATGACCTTAAATAACAATGAATAGTTTATTATTATAAAATTTTTACCTTTGGTTTGTTTAATAATTATCCTGACAGTGATACAGCCGAAAACAATCACCTTTGCGGCTGTACATACAGCCTTCCTTTACCAAGTATTGCCAGGTAAATATGTTTGAGTATGTGTCTTTCAAGAGGAGAAAGTGTCCATGTGTGTCCGTATGATGTGTATGTGGCGTGGTGGAAGACATGATGGGCATAGAGGGCATGGTGGTGAATCCTAGCAAGACATACCATATAAAGAGCCATCTGTAGCCCCCCCCCCCCCCCCGTCAGCCAGGGCAATATAGTTCTAAAAATTTGGCCAGTTTACAAATCCATCCTGGCTGGTGGACCCATTAGCGGGCTCTCGGGGACACACTGAGCAAGATCCAGGAACCTGTTCTTTGATCAAACAGGAATGAACAGAGGAGAAAGAAAGGAGGAAAAGAGGAGGAGGAGGAAGAGAAATGAATAGGAGGAAGATGCACAAGGAGGCGAAGGAGGAGAAAGAAGGAGGAGGAGGAGGAGGACAATGTTCACGAAGCATATAAGGTGAAACTTGGCTGAAACCTTCACCTATATTTATCATCATTATGTGCCAGCTCTCTCTCTCTCTCTCTCTCTCTCTCTCAAACTTCACAAAAGCTTTACACTACAATTAACCGGATCAAAGCCAGAGACAAAACGAGTCAAAGGAGAGGCGGAGAATAACACGGGGTAGACCTTTCTTCCTGGGGGGAGGGGGGGTAAGGTTTCATTAAGTTAGGTTAGGTTACATTGAGATGAGGTTAGGTTAGTGTCAGGGTGGTTAGGTTAGGTGAAATAAGTTGGAGCTATAATAATGTTCAGGTGATCCAAGTATACCTCATAACAGAGCAAAGGAAGGGGAGATAACAGAGAGGTGAGGCGTAGTGTGTGTTCTTGAGTCCATATTATACAGTG
The DNA here is from genome assembly GCA_958450375.1 of Homarus gammarus. Classification (NCBI taxonomy): domain Eukaryota; kingdom Metazoa; phylum Arthropoda; class Malacostraca; order Decapoda; family Nephropidae; genus Homarus; species Homarus gammarus. The sequence continues at coordinate 840,092 of CAUDMG010001404.1, read as the reverse complement.
TGTGTGTGTGTGTGTGTGTACCCCAGAACTGACCTTCACCAATACCCAATATTTAACTGGTTTAGGGAATTTTATCCACCATCATCACCGTCACCATCATCACCACCGTCACCATCATCACCGTCACCATCATCACCACCGTCACTCACCCTCCACTATTCTCACTCACTCACACACACACACATATGACCTTCCAACACCACCAAAAACAAATATCATTAACCTTTATCTCCCCTACAGGTATTTTCTTCCCTTATTAACAAATCCTTTTTTCTTACAAAACTAAAAATGAGGAAATAAAAATAAAATCCCATTTCATTTTACACGGCGTTTGAGTTCAGTTCCTTTTACTCATTAAATTTATATAAATGAAACGTTGACGGTGGCTCTATATCGAGTCATGTATATTAAATTAAGGGATATTTACTGACAATGGTATATCGACGAGTCATTATTTTCTTTTGGGTTTCTATAAAGGTCAACGCAACGGAAACTGAACTATATTTAAGGTAAGTTTGTAGGCCACGCCGTGAATACAAGAGACAGAGTTGTATTATGTATGTGTGTGTGTAGCCCTAGGTTTAAAAGTAGTGTTGGATGAAGACACGAGAAAGGGTGGCCAGTGAACTCTCTAAACGAAGGGCGAGGAATGAAGGTGGTGAATGATGAAGTTTCGACTATAGGGAAGGAAGTGGCATGATGACTTGAGGTGTTAGGAATGATACTGAATAAAGGAAGGAATGATAGATTAAGTTTTATTGACACATTGGCTGATGAAATAAAAATAATATTAAAAAGTACCAGTATTTTTCTCCTTTACAACCGTCTATCAAGAAATCAACAAACTCAATAATATGTTTTAAGGACCTAGAAACGCCATTGGTCCTTGGGTGAAGACAGCAACAACACCAGGGAGTAATATGAGCCGTCATTTAGTAATCATACTTAACAAAGCCACGCGCTCTAATTATATGTCCTCGTAACAATGTTGACCTGGATGATTGTGCCAAAATTTCCCAGATGTTATACCGGATGACGTTCACCTTCCTCCTGTTGTGTCCTGAGTGTGTGTGTGTGTGTGTGTGGTCGCTCACAACCTTCCACACAACCTTACTTATACTTACTCCCATCACTAATCTTTCCCAGACAAATCAAACCTCTATTTAAAAAGACAATCATTCGGTTCTCTCTATAGAATTTCCTTAATTACGTTATAACAACAACAAAAGAATTCATTTACACAGAAAATGTCCATCACCGACTAATGAGCGAAACGCCGAGAGTAAGACAACCAGTTTCTACGTATGAAAGAAAATAATGTCACTTTTATCAGTCTCAATATACCAAGTCAACCTATTAAGAGTCGAAAATTCGTCTTTCACTCTTTCACCGCGCATGCCGTCATCTGGCCGACAGCCCGAGGGGTGGTCAGGGGTGGGACCTCGGTTATCAGCTGGCCGTTGTGGTGTGAAAGTCTATGACAATGCCTGAGAAATGCTCCGTATTTGGAAGCATATCAAATTACAGACTACATGATAAAAGTTTGAGGTTTCATTGATTTCCAAAGGATGAAAAACAGAAGAAATGGATTTTTATTGTGCATGCAGCTCATATATAGGGTGCAGCAGAAGGAAGGGCAGGAAACCGGATGTGGAGAGACAAGTACCAATTTGTTGCTTGAAACTGTTGTATAGCCTTGTCTTCTGCTATACACTAGTGGCCATATTGATAGTGAAAACCTCTACACATTTATACCTGTATTCACTGTAATAGCTTGGGGAGAGAATGATGATAGTTATAACCATTAGTTATTATTTTCTTTAACTATTTTATTTAATTCTTGTATTCTTTCTGCCCCCCCCCCCCAATAGCTAGCCCATACGCCCATGATTACTTAATTGCCTTTACACTGAAACTGGCAGCAAAATCATAAGAGTATAAATAATAATAAAGAGAGGAAAAAGAGGATTGTTAATAATAATGACAAATTGTTAATATAAGAATAGGAATATAAAAATAATGATTACCTGAGAAGTTCAAGTGACTAACTGAAAGATAGTGTACAAGGGGGTGAGAAAACCAGGAAATAATGCAAGAATATCTTATAATACAGTGGGGTGGTCTTACCCATGATAATATACGAGTCCTCCCTTACTACCATTTTCTTCCACCATGGCCAACGACGTCACATAATAAGCTTTGCCCATGCGCGTGGGTAGACTTAGTTTAATTAGAGTTAGACTGACTTTTATCCTCTGTGTACACAAAGTCTCACCCAAAAGTTCGTTAACTCTCTCAGCCAGCTAGTGTGTGTGTGTGTGTGTGTGTTCCTGCCACAGCTCAAAACCTACTATGAGAAGCGCGCCATCGGAGTTAACGAACTTTTGTCCACGACTGTACTTTGTGTGGGTCAGGAGGTGAGACGGGGGCAAGACTACACGAAACAAACCATCAGAACCAATTAACCTACAATAACTTAAACTAAATTGTAATTAAACCCACTTAAGTTAGGTTAAGACAGGCCAAGTATTCATAGGTTAAGACTGGGTGAATTAGGTTAGGATGAGTTATCACTGGTTAAGATTGAGTGAGTTAGGTTAAGGTGGGGTCCAGTTAGGTTCGGGTGGGGTCCGGTTTGGTTAAGGTGGAGTCCGGTTAGGTTAAGGTGGGGTCCGGTTAGGGTAGATCAAGTTTGGTTATCTGTTGGGTAAAGTTATGTTTGGTTACGTCAAGATAGGTTGAAATAGGTCAAATTTTCTTTGGTTGGGTCAAGTTAGGCCGTGTTGTTAGGTTAGCTTAGTCCATGGTGGGTTAGGTTAAGTTAGGTTTGGTTTAGTTAGGCCATGTCAAGTTAGGCAAGGTGAAGTTAAGTGAGGTAAGGTTAGGTAAACATTAACTTTTAAAAGAGTTAATATACTATGTGTAAAAAATCTTTGTAAACATTCTGTGGCTGTGTGTCAACAATAAACAGTAGAGTCACACACAATAAACTAACACCAACTCTCACTGTGAGAATATATAGAAGAACAAACGGTGAATAACATCAACAGAAGATGTTGAATTACAGGTGATGTGAGAATAAAAATACCAGCAACCACCGTCTGGAAGGTCATAGCCTGGGGTCAAATGAACTCCAGGTCAAAGGTCAATATTTTAACTTACTTATGACTAAATTACCAGATATATAATTTGATAATAGATTGACAGCAGTCGGGGTGTGGGGTAATACTCGAGGTCAATGAAGAAAAAAATATCTTAAATCCGGGGACAAAATACTAACCACAGATACATCATTAATATCAAGTGAAGTTCTGAGTGTCGGTTCAAGTTCTACATTACCACTACAGAGTAAGATTATTAACAAACTACAAAAAAAGCTTAATATAAGATAATTAAGAACGTGATATTAAGAGAGATTTCAAGTCAATAAAACACTTATCATATCTACATCGATAAAGACACAAAAAGATCGAAAGAGGAATAATGAGAGAATTTATACAAGCCACGAGAAGTAAACACACAAACACAGAGAGAGTATCATCAACATTACGTGGAAGTGACAGAGGAGAAACTGAAACTGGCAGTGGATAAGACGGTAAATAATGAATGGCATGCAAAACACTACTGACCTGAAGCTGACGACCACACACACACACACACACACAGTCATAGGATGTGCAACAATGGCTAGAATGTAGAGATAACTGCAAACTCACTCACTCTCTCTCTCTCTCTCTCTCACACGTGTGTACAGCTCAAAAAGTAAAAGCGTGGGGATTTATCTCGTTACTTTGAGATATGTCACAACAAATTAACAGAGCGAGACATTTTCAGGCTATGGAAAGAGAGAGAGAGAGAGAGAGAGAGAGAGAGAGAGAGAGAGAGACCAGCACGACCACTCGAGACACGTACTGCTTACCACAATCCCTTAATGGGGGGGGGAGGGAGGGGGACTAGTGGTAAGGGGGAGGGGAGGGGGACCAGTGGTAAGGGGACAGAGGGGTGGCAGGGGGGGGGGGGGGAGGAATAATATAAAAAGAGTGATGAGTCTATGAATGAAGAAGAATGAAGCGAGTTGGTGGGCGAGTGAATGATTGAATGAATAGGTCGGGCGGGTGAAAGGGTGAGGTGAGTGAGTGAGGAGATTAACACAATGAACTTTCTGCCCCTCCAAGGCACTATCGTTGGACCTGTTGCTGTCACTAGCATTGCAACTGATACATCTAACTACCGTCACAATTCCTGTAACTCCTCCTATTACCGTTACTCCCGTTTCTGTTACTGCTGTTACTCATTTTTCTTCTGTTACTCTCGTTAGTTAAGGTTGTTACTCCTGCTAATTTAATTTTATCGCGACATCTTTACAGCTTGACTTCCACCTTCACAATCCCCCCCCCCCACCCCACCCCAATCTATTCCCCTTCTAAGAACTCTTCAATTCATTTATCCATCTCAAAGTTGATTATTTTCCTTGGTCTGTCTCTCTCTATTAACAAGTAATGGCTCCAGGATCACTTTAAATCAACAGTGAAGGTGTTTTTCTAGGAGCTAAAACTAACCCGCTGTAGGCCCGTAACCCTCGTCGTCATTATTGTGTTTTGATGTTTAGGTCTCCGTCCGTTCTCTCTCTCTCTCTCTCTCTCTCTCTTGGGGTTATGTCTAGCAAGTAGCTCTCTTTGCTTCTCTGAGGGTTTTTCTGTGTTGTTTATATGTTCAGTCGTCATATTTATACAATCCAAGACAGGATGGGACTAATGGGGTTTTTCTCCTACAACGTCATAGTGTTTCTGTATACAAAATCGTTTATTAGACAGTGCTGAATATATTTTGCTTTTCTATGTTCATTTGGGGACAAGACTTGAATTACTGTGAGTAGATAAACACCAGGGAATAAGAAATATATATGTTTCGAGGTGTTTGGAGGAAGACCTGCATTGAGAGCTTCAAGTGACAGAGAGAGAATGTTAGTGGCAGTAGATTTTAAAGCGGTTAAGAATGAGTGACAAGAAAGTGAATGAGATTTTGGCTAAAGATGGTGTGTCTGTCAGGAAAATAAATGGGAATTGGGCGAAACTCATTGAAATGTGGAATGAGAATGGATTTATAATAGGGAATTTGTAATCTAAAACGAAGGAGATTCGTAGGTTTACATAGAGAGAGAAGTTGGGAAATGTTGAAGGAAAAGTTACAAGATGATGATGGTGGTGGACAGAATTATTGACTTTGTATACAGTTCCTGGTCTTTATCAAATAGGAAAGATAAAATAGCCGACAGAAAGGTAAAAAAGAAAAAAAAATCTAAAATGAAAGGAAGATTAAACAAGATTGCGAGTTGAAGAAAATGAATATGATGAAAGAAAACGGAATGATTCAAAGATAATGGATACATGGAATCAAGGAGAGAAGGGAGGGGGACTGATGGAAAATGTCAGCCGTTTAAGCGCACAAATTAAAGTGTTTAGTTAATTTTCTACCTAGTTTTATTAGTCTAAGAAACACTCCATCACCTCTATATCCAGTTTAATTAATTAAGCACAAACAAATATGACAGATTTCTTATACAAACTGCATTTTCTTTCCCCCATACAACACTGTCCCACACCACCCCTATTGATTTTCTTAATCTTTTTTTGTAACTTCTACCTCATATTGTCTTTATATTTGAGAGTCACACTATGTACACAATGTCAGCGTTTAATGGGTTGTTTACTATTGGGTATAATTGTAGCCACTGGCGTCATTGTTCACTTGTATTAGCAGTAATCATGATCCGTGAGCCCCGCAGAGCTGAGACGTTTACTACCATGCCACCGAGAGCTAAGACTAATTGACATCTGTGTGTGTAATAACAACAGTAGTCACGGTTCATTACACTTAACAACATTAAGTAACAAAACCAATATAACGCGTTGGGTGAGTGACCCTCCCCCCTCACACGTCAGCCTCCCCCAATGAGTGACGCCCTCCCACATCAGACCCCTGTGAGTGACCCTCCCCCTCACACGTCAGCCTCCCCCAATGAGTGACGCCCTCCCACATCAGACCCCTGTGATTGACCCTCCCCCCTCACACGTCAGCCTCCCCCAATGAGTGAGGCCCTCCCACATCAGACCCCTGTGAGTGACCCTCCCCCAATGAGTGACGCCCTCCCACATCAGACCCCTCACACTAACCCCTTGAGTACGATGAGTTAAACCTCTTGAATGCAATATCATCTTACTCAAGGGATTATATCATACTTAAAGGATTAAGACATCTTACTCATTCGGCAGATTAACTTTACTCAGGGAGTCGGCATTGCTCTTGTCGGTGAGTGAGTGAGAGTGAGTGAGTGAGCAAAGAACCAACTGGTTGTAGAACTAAGGGAGGCGACCCCAGCGACACACGAGGAAGACGGAGGGGGAGGAGGAAGAGGAGGAGGAAGAGGAGGAGTAGGAGGAAGAGGAGGAGGAGAAGAAGGAGGAGCAGGAGGAGGAGAAGAAGGAGGAGCAGGAGAAGGAGGAGGAGGAGGGGTATGGGGAAGAGGAATAGGAGGAAGAGGAGGAGGAGAAGAAGAAGAGGAGTAGCTGAATGATGGAAGGAGACGATGAGCAGAATAAAAGTTTAGAAAGTGAAATGGAACAAAGGAAAATTAGAGAAATTGTGTGGGAGGAGAGACAGAGACAAAGGTGAGATAAAAGAGTAAAGTAAAGGGAAGAAGAAGAAGAATGGAAACAAAGAAGGCATAAGAGAGAATTTCATGGAAGAAGGGGAATGGAAACAAGACAAGACAAGGGTGTGTGGAGAGAGAGAGAGAGAGAGAGAGAGAGAGAGAGAGAGAGAGAATATCTGTGTGTGTGTGTTTGAGAACGTTATAAACTCTTGTTTTATATCCGACGTCGACAAAAAGAGTCACACCATAATGTTTAGTTTCATGTAGTTGTTAAGTTCGTGCTGTTGGCTTAATGAGGGGCCGGCACGAGCCAATTTGGGGATGAAAAGTTAATGGTTATGAAACATTTTGCTCGCGGGGTCAGAGACTATTAGGTTCATTGCTGTTAAAAGGCTTCGATACTAATACCTGTTTATCTTACTAAAAAAACATTAATAGTTCGAAGGTTTAAATCAATTCCAATTGTTTTACTGTTTGTATTAGAATAAATTAACAACCAGTCAACCAATTAACTTCATTTCGGGAACACCTTTACTGTGACGTCACCTCCTACATCAAGTCGAATTATAACAATCACAGGTGGGGGCCATTATAGCACCTTTTGGCCACTTTCAACACATATTGGCTATTATTAACGTTTTATGGTTATTTTCAACTCCTTTTGGCCATTTTTAACACTTTCACACCCCTTCCAACACCTTCCGACCATTTCCAACACCTTCCGACCATTTCCAACACCTTCCGACCATTTCCAACACCTTCAGACCATTTCCAACACCTGTGAACCTGAGACTGGGTAAGTTACTTTGCACTTCACCTGTAATGTTCCTCATACCACAAGTGGACTAGATATCATGATACTCAATACGATGATATTTCTGGGAGGACGTCAAGTAGTAGGTGTGAGGGACTGAGTGACGCTTCCCGTAATGGATGAGTAACAGCGGAGTACTCTTGTGTGTGTGTGTGTGTGTGTGTTGACGCATGGTAGGTTACTTATGGTAGGTTACGTATGGTAGGTTATTTATGGTGGGTGACTGATGGTAGGTGACTGATGGTGGGTGACTGATGGTGGGTGACTGATGGTGGGTGACTGATGGTAGGTGACTCATGGAAGGATGTTCGTTGTAGGTGACTCATGGAAGGGTAATCATAAGAGGTGAGTCAAGGCTGGTGACTCATGGAAGGGTAATCATAAGAGGTGACTCAAGGCTGGTGACTCATGGAAGGGTAATCATAAGAGGTGACTCAAGGCTGGTGACTCATGGAAGGGTAATCATAAGAGGTGACTCAAGGCTGGTGACTCATGGAAGGGTAATTATAATAGGTGAATGAAGGCTGGTGACTCAAGGCTGGTGACTCATGGAAGGGTAATCATAAGAGGTGACTCAAGGCTGGTGACTCATGGATACATATGGTGCATAGCAGGAGAGTTTGGGCTGTATAGATAAAGTGCATCACGAGGAAGGAAGGAAGGAAGGAAGGAAGGATTGAAAGGAAGGAAGGAAGGAAGGATTGAAAGGAAGTGAAGGGGTGGGAGAGGAAGGGGGGGCAATAGGAAGGGAAGAAGGAATAATAAGGGCAGGGAGGAAAAGGAAGGAAGGAAGGAAGGAGCAGAATTACACAGGTGAGTGACTAACGACTAGCGCGGTGCTGGCGACTCAGGGATCTCCCCGTCCTCGTCTCACATGACTCATTCTGCGAGTCATTTAGTGCCAGATAACAGTAGATGAAGACAACAACAACAGGAAGAAGAAAAATAAAGAAAAATAACAGCATTTTCATTATGCCTCGTCTTCACTGCATATTCAAGTTATAAGACAAGGACTGCACTGTATGGGTGGCTGTATCTAGGCAGACAACTTCTACGCAGCATCAAGTTGTTAAAAGTGAAGCGCAAGACAGCAAACAAGAGTGGCAAGAGAGGCGGCAAGTTTAGTATAGGTAGAGAGGTAGACGGACCCTGACGGGGTGGATGGCCAGGTGCTGGTGGTACTCTTGGCCGCGACGCACGCTCGTGTAGGAAACCATTCTCCAGCTATTTATATAATCCTAAAAGGAAAATCGACACTCAGTTGTAGTAGGTGACGCTCTGTAGTGTACCAGGCACTAGTGTACCAGGCACCAGTGTACCAGGCACCTCAACCTACCACCCACACAAACTCCTCGTATAGTCTAAAGATACTCTGGAAAAAATAGTCAATGTATTTATGACACTTTATATATATATATATTACTGATATATGCAGGTAGTTACACATATTTGCTTATATTCACCTACCTAAACTATCAACTATATTTATCTTTGTGCGGGTGTATATGTATGGACAGGTATGTATGTATGTCTGGCAAGTGGTATAGCTGGTACTATATTATCGGACATATAGCTACATATAATACAATAAACAGACAAACACAACATTGACTTAAACATTTACTAACACATAAAGCTAAGACAGTGGTTGTTGACTGGTGTGTTAAGTCTTACTACAACTTACCGTCACTCACTGTGCTAGCGTCCACTCATTACCGTCACTCACTGTGCTGGCGTCCACTCATTACCGTCACTCACTGTGCTGGCGTCCACTCATTACCGTCACTCACTGTGCTGGCGTCCACTCATTACCGTCACTCACTGTGCTGGCGTCCACTCATTACTTTGTTTACCACGAATGTGCAGCTAAGAGTTGTGTTCTACTTCAAGATCTACGTCAGTGTAGCCGCCAAGAGGCAAGTTACTACCAGTGTTGTACAGGTGTGTGGTGATGACAGCGGCAGTGTTGTACAGGTGTGGTGATGACAGCGGTAATGTTGTACAGGTGTGGTGATGACAGCGGCAGTGTTGTACAGGTGTGTGGTGATGACAGCGGCAGTGTTGTACAGGTGTGGTGATGACAGCGGTAATGTTGTACAGGTGTGGTGATGACAGCGGCAGTGTTGTACAGGTGTGGTGATGACAGCGGCAGTGTTGTACAGGTGTGGTGATGACAGCGGCAGTGTTGTACAGGTGTGGTGATGACAGCGGTAATGTTGTACAGGTGTGGTGATGACAGCGGCAGTGTTGTATAGGTGTGTGGTGATGACAGCGGTAATGTTGTACAGGTGTGGTGATGACAGCGGCAGTGTTGTACAGGTGTGGTGATGACAGCGGCAGTGTTGTATAGGTGTGTGGTGATGACAGCGGTAATGTTGTACAGGTGTGGTGATGACAGCGGCAGTGTTGTACAGATGTGTGGTGGTGACAGCGGTAGTGTTGTACAGGTGTGTGGTGATGACAGCGGCAGTGTTGTACAGGTGTGGTGATGACAGCGGCAGTGTTGTACAGGTGTGCGGTGATGACAGCGGCAGTGTTGTACAGGTGTGGTGATGACAGCGGCAGTGTTGTACAGGTGTGTGGTGGTGACAGCGGTAGTGTTCTACAGGTGTGTGGTGATGACAGCGGCAGTGTTGTACAGGTGTGTGGTAATGACAGCGGCAGTGTTGTACAGGTGTGCGGTGATGACAGCGGCAGTGTTGTACAGGTGTGCGGTGATGACAGCGGCAGTGTTGTACAGGTGTGCGGTGATGACAGCGGCAGTGTTGTACAGGTGTGCGGTGATGACAGCGGCAGTGTTGTACAGGTGTGCGGTGATGACAGCGGCAGTGTTGTACAGGTGTGCAGTGATGACAGCGGCAGTGTTGTACAGGTGTGCGGTGATGACAGCGGCAGTGTTGTACAGGTGTGCGGTGATGACAGCGGCAGTGTTGTACAGGTGTGCGGTGATGACAGCGGCAGTGTTGTACAGGTGTGCAGTGATGACAGCGGCAATGTTGTACAGGTGTGTGGTGATGACAGCGGCAGTATAGTACAGGTGTGTGGTGATGACAGCGGCAGTGTTGTACAGGTGTGTGGTGATGACAGCGGCAGTGTTGTACAGGTGTGCGGTGATGACAGCGGCAGTATAGTACAGGTGTGTGGTGATGACAGCGGCAGTATAGTACAGGTGTGTGGTGATGACAGCGGCAGTATAGTACAGGTGTGTGGTGATGACAGCGGCAGTATAGTACAGGTGTGTGGTGATGACAGCGGCAGTATAGTACAGGTGTGTGGTGATGACAGCGGCAGTATAGTACAGGTGTGTGGTGATGACAGCGGCAGTGTTGTACAGGTGTGTGGTGATGACAGCGGCAGTGTTGTACAGGTGTGTGGTGATGACAGCGGCAGTGTTGTACAGGTGTGTGGTGATGACAGCGGCAGTGTTGTACAGGTGTGTGGTGATGACAGCGGCAGTGTTGTACAGGTGTACGGTGATGACAGCGGCAGTATAGTACAGGTGTGTGGTGATGACAGCGGCAGTGTTGTACAGGTGTGTGGTGATGACAGCGGCAGTGTTGTACAGGTGTGCGGTGATGACAGCGGCAGTGTTGTACAGGTGTGCGGTGATGACAGCGGCAGTGTTGTACAGGTGTGCGGTGATGACAGCGGCAGTGTTGTACAGGTGTGCGGTGATGACAGCGGCAGTGTTGTACAGGTGTGCGGTGATGACAGCGGCAGTGTTGTACAGGTGTGCGGTGATGACAGCGGCAGTGTTGTACAGGTGTGCGGTGATGACAGCGGCAGTGTTGTACAGGTGTGTGGTGATGACAGCGGCAGTGTTGTACAGGTGTGCGGTGATGACAGCGGCAGTATAGTACAGGTGTGTGGTGATGACAGCAGCAGTGTTGTACAGGTGTGCGGTAATGACAGCGGCAGTATAGTACAAGTGTGTTGCCTCACTGAAACAATATTACCACCAGCGGGCAGGAAGCTCCGTCCCGCGGGGTGACCTCCCAGCCACGAGTTGTCGCACCTCCACAACTAACACACCAGTAGACCACACACTCCTCACACACCAGTACACCACACACTCCTCACACACCAGTAGACCACACACTCCTCCCACACCAGTAGGCCACACTCTCCTCCCACACCAGTAGGCCACACACTCCTCCCACACCAGTAGGCCACACACTCCTCCCACACCAGTAGGCCACACACTCCTCCCACACCAGTAGGCCACACACTCCTCCCACACCAGTAGACCACACACTCCTCCCACACCAGTAGACCACACACTCCTCCCACACCAGTAGACCACACACTCCTCCCACACCAGTAGACCACACACTCCTCCCACACCAGTAGACCACACACTCCTCCCACACCAGTAGACCACACACTCCTCCCACACCAGTAGGCCACACACTCCTCCCACACCAGTAGGCCACACACTCCTCACACACCAGTAGGCCACACACTCCTCCCACACCAGTAGTCCACACACTCCTCCCACACCAGTAGGCCACACACTCCTCACACACCAGTAGGCCACACACTCCTCACACACCAGTAGGCCACACACTCCTCACACACCAGTAGGCCACACACTCCTCACACACCAGTAGGCCACACACTCCTCACACACCAGTAGGCCACACACTCCTCACACACCAGTAGGCCACACACTCCTCACACACCAGTAGGCCACACACTCCTCACACACCAGTAGGCCACACACTCCTCACACACCAGTAGGCCACACACTCCTCACACACCAGTAGGCCACACACTCCTCACACACCAGTAGACCACACACTCCTCACACACCAGTAGACCACACACTCCTCACACACCAGTAGACCACACACTCCTCACACACCAGTAGACCACACACTCCTCACACACCAGTAGACCACACACTCCTCACACACCAGTAGACCACACACTCCTCACACACCAGTAGACCACACACTCCTCACACACCAGTAGACCACACACTCCTCACACACCAGTAGACCACACACTCCTCACACACCAGTAGACCACACACTCCTCACACACCAGTAGACCACACACCAGTAGGCCACACACTCCTCACACACCAGTAGGCCACACACTCCTCACACACCAGTAGGCCACACACTCCTCACACACCAGTAGGCCACACACTCCTCACACACCAGTAGGCCACACACTCCTCACACACCAGTAGGCCACACACTCCTCACACACCAGTAGGCCACACACTCCTCACACACCAGTAGGCCACACACTCCTCACACACCAGTAGGCCACACACTCCTCACACACCAGTAGGCCACACACTCCTCACACACCAGTAGGCCACACACTCCTCACACACCAGTAGACCACACACTCCTCACACACCAGTAGACCACACACTCCTCACACACCAGTAGACCACACACTCCTCACACACCAGTAGACCACACACTACTCACACACCAGTAGACCACACACTACTCACACACCAGTAGACCACACACTACTCACACACCAGTAGACCACACACTCCTCACACACCAGTAGACCACACACTCCTCACACACCAGTAGACCACACACTCCTCACACACCAGTAGACCACACACTCCTCACACACCAGTAGACCACACACTCCTCACACACCAGTAGACCACACACTCCTCACACACCAGTAGACCACACACTCCTCACACACCAGTAGACCACACACTCCTCACACACCAGTAGACCACACACTCCTCACACACCAGTAGACCACACACTCCTCACACACCAGTAGACCACACACTCCTCACACACCAGTAGACCACACACTCCTCACACACCAGTAGACCACACACTCCTCACACACCAGTAGACCACACACTCCTCACACACCAGTAGACCACACACTCCTCACACACCAGTAGACCACACACTCCTCACACTCCTCACACACCAGTAGACCACACACTCCTCACACACCAGTAGACCACACACTCCTCACACACCAGTAGACCACACACTCCTCACACACCAGTAGACCACACACTCCTCACACACCAGTAGGCCACACACTCCTCACACACCAGTAGGCCACACACTCCTCACACACCAGTAGGCCACACACTCCTCACACACCAGTAGGCCACACACTCCTCACACACCAGTAGGCCACACACTCCTCACACACCAGTAGGCCACACACTCCTCACACACCAGTAGGCCACACACTCCTCACACACCAGTAGGCCACACACTCCTCACACACCAGTAGGCCACACACTCCTCACACACCAGTAGGCCACACACTCCTCACACACCAGTAGGCCACACACTCCTCACACACCAGTAGGCCACACACTCCTCACACACCAGTAGGCCACACACTCCTCACACACCAGTAGGCCACACACTCCTCACACACCAGTAGGCCACACACTCCTCACACACCAGTAGGCCACACACTCCTCACACACCAGTAGGCCACACACTCCTCACACACCAGTAGGCCACACACTCCTCACACACCAGTAGGCCACACACTCACACACCAGTAGGCCACACACTCACACACCAGTAGGCCACACACTCCTCACACACCAGTAGGCCACACACTCCTCACACACCAGTAGGCCAAACACTCCTCACACACCAGTAGGCCACACACTCCTCACACACCAGTAGGCCACACACTCCTCACACACCAGTAGGCCACACACTCCTCACACACCAGTAGACCACACACTCCTCACACACCAGTAGACCACACACTCCTCACACACCAGTAGACCACACACTCCTCACACACCAGTAGACCACACACTCCTCACACACCAGTAGACCACACACTCCTCACACACCAGTAGACCACACACTCCTCACACACCAGTAGACCACACACTCCTCACACACCAGTAGACCACACACTCCTCACACACCAGTAGACCACACACTCCTCACACACCAGTAGACCACACACTCCTCACACACCAGTAGGCCACACACTCCTCACACACCAGTAGGCCAAACACTCCTCACACACCAGTAGGCCACACACTCCTCACACACCAGTAGGCCTCACACTCCTCACACACCAGTAGGCCACACACTCCTCACACACCAGTAGACCACACACTCCTCACACACCAGTAGACCACACACTCCTCACACACCAGTAGACCACACACTCCTCACACACCAGTAGACCACACACTCCTCACACACCAGTAGACCACACACTCCTCACACACCAGTAGACCACACACTCCTCACACACCAGTAGACCACACACTCCTCACACACCAGTAGACCACACACTCCTCACACACCAGTAGACCACACACTCCTCACACACCAGTAGACCACACACTCCTCACACACCAGTAGACCACACACTCCTCACACACCAGTAGACCACACACTCCTCATACACCAGTAGACCACACACTCCTCACACACCAGTAGACCACACACTCCTCACACACTCCTCACACACCAGTAGACCACACACTCCTCCCACACCAATTCAATGATGTTTATCGTGTACACACAAACACCCAGAGTTCATGTAACAATATACAGTTATACACATGCACAAACGTACAAATTATTTATAGAATTAATCTCATTTCCTTACACAACCGACTTAGTTAATAATACTACAAACAAAAGGGTTAAGGTCCTAGTATTATCAGTTATTTTTTTGTTGTTATTGAAGATTAATGTCTTCGGTGGCACTAGAATGTATTAACCACTCAGTAGGTAGGTGGCACTCCCGACCCTGGCACTGTATGTTGTGTGTCATCCACGGTGGGGGAGATGAGATGGACAGCTAGTATAATGTTCAACTCGTCTTATTGTAAATACTGAAGAAAAAATAATTACAAGACTGATCGAAAAGTTTCTGTGCACCACCAATAATAAAGATAATTGTTCCTTGTCATACAGAAATGTTATGAATAGAACAAAATAAATAACTAATACTGTTACATATCAGCCTACTTTAAAACATATAACACAACTGTTCTTTACCATGTTCTTTCTTATAATAATGTAGACAAAACAAAGAACAACTATAGTGTTAAGTATTGCAGGTGCACAGGGACTTCTCGATCACCCCGTACTGCCAGCCGAGGTAAGGTAAAGACGAGAGGGGAGTCACGTCAGGATGGTCACACGAGACAAACTTGGGGGAAAACCCTGGAAAATGTCATCCGTGAGTCAGAAGGGAGTGAGTCAGAAGGAAAAGAGCTAAAAGGAAAAGAGTCAGAAGGGAGGGAGTCAGGAGGGAAAGAGTCAAACGGGAGTGAAGGAGAAGGGAAGGAGTCAGAAGGGTGTGAGTCACAAGGGAGCGAGTCAGAAGGAAGTGAGTCAGAAGGAAGTGAGTCAGGAGGAAGTGGGTCAGGAGGGAGTGAGAGTCACAAAGAAGAAGCCAAGGTTAGAGTAAATGTTACTGCAGGCTGACGAGAGAGAGAGAGAGAGAGAGAGAGAGAGAGAGAGAGAGAGAGAGAGAGAGAGAGAGAGAGAGAGAGAGAGAGAGAGAGAGAGAGTGTGTGTCGTGGGGTGAGACAGACAGACAGACATACAATCTATAAAGCCGTTGCTACACCAATAACCAGAAAGGAACAAAAATTTAAACAGTTTATTCACCTGTACTGCCATTAATGGACCACAGTCGCCATTAATGGGCCACAGTAACCATTAATGGGCCACAAAAGTCACCATTAATGGGTTACAAAAGTCGCCATTAATGGGTCACAAAAGTCGCCATTAATGGGCCACAGTCGCCATTAATGGGCCACAGTAACCATTAATGGGCCACAAAAGTCACCATTAATGGGTTACAAAAGTCACCATTAATGGGTTACAAAAGTCACCATTAATGGGTTACAAAAGTCACCATTAATGGGTTACAAAAGTCGCCACTAACGGCTCTCACAAATTCGCCACCACATAACACAAAAACTCCACATCTAGTTTATAAATAACGACAAACAAATAAAACAAGTAAACAAACAAACACACACAAGAACAAGCTTGAGAGAGAGAGTACTTACGAACATATTCTCGAGTGCATGTTTGGCGAGCCAGCAATTGAGAAATACTGGCACGAAGAGATTTCTGAGCGGTGACCAACATATCTGTGTGGTAGAAAAAGTGAGTTGAGTGAGTGGGTTGGGTGGGTTGGGTTGGGTGGGTTGGGTTGGGTGGGTTGGGTTGGGTTGGGTTGGGTGGGTGGGTGGGGTGGGTTGGGTTGGGTGGGGTGAGTTGGGGTGGGTGGGTGGGTTGGAATAAAGGGTAAATTAACTGTATTTTTTGTGATATGGGAAAAAATTACACGAAATACAAGTTAAAATAGTAATTCTTCTGTCATATTAAAAGAAAAAAAAAAAAATTCTTCTGTGATAAGAGAAAATAAATAATTCTGTGACTTTGATCTTATTATGAGAACACGTAAGAGGCTGATGGGAAACTTATCATTCAGTTCTCGACACACACACACACACACACACACACACTAAAAATAAACATTCCCCCGCAACATCTACACTATTGAACAAGTCTCTCTCTCTCTAAGGTATTTGCACATCAACATTCGTGTCCCAGAAGCTCTAAATACGGGAGACTCTCTGAACTGTTGATGGGTGGCTGAGCGGTGTGTGGAGGAGTGTGATAATCCTGACAAGTCCATTATCACAGTTATTATTGTTATTATTATTATTATTATTATTATTATTATTATTATTATTATTATTTTCACAGCCACCAAAAAGGAGTTTTATTTTCGTATACGGATTTCGGTAAAATTCTATTCGCAGCGAATTTGTTTTTGCTTTGGTTGTGTGAATGTGCTCTAGCGTGGGCTGAACTTCCACACCATTGTTCTATAGTGGACAAGACAACAAAAGAATGGCCTTCAGCACCAATCCTTTCTTCTCCTCTTTCCTTTTTTCTTTACACACAAACGCTAACAGTAGTTTCGTATAACAAAGTAAAATACTGACATACACAGATGGGACCTTCAAAATTCAGTATTGACACGACCTGTGGTGACGCATCTTACACCCTGCTGGACAATACAGGCAACAGGTGTGAGGACGGGAGGTGAGGGCGGCAGAGTGCTGACAGGCAGCCAATACCAGTGACCTACTGAACCAACATTAGTCTTTAACCGAAACAATTACCCGATTACAGAGTCCAGAGGAATATACAGTATATGTAACTAGCTTGTGCAACACGCACACTGGTTGACAGAAACCTGTGTGTGGGGATCATTGTTTACACTAGACATGTTACAATTTCTGGACACCACCAGACTAAGGCGCCGCCTCCTACCCAGTCTTAGAAGCAGTTTTGTGGAGACTGTGACCCCGCACTGGCAGTCGCGGTCACACGAGCGTTTTTATGAGCAATTAATTTGAAGCAAGGATTTTGGAGCAAGAAATTACGAGCAATTTCTTCCAAATGTGGTCATACGGGTAGCTCTTGCGCCAGTTTCTACAGAAAGAATGAAACAAAATCAAGTCAAGTGAACGCCGCCTTGCAGGTAGATGGGACACAACACCACTGCAGACGACGCAGCAACTATAACTGGTATTCTTGTTATTAAAAAGAAACGAGAGAAGTGGAGAGCTGTGTGTGTGTGGATTTTTTTTTTTTTTTTTTTTTTTTTTTTTTATTGGGCACTCCCCTACATCCTTGTGTAAGGTGAAGCCTGAAGAGTCAATGGTTTGTGTCATCAAGTTATTGGAAGCTCCAACAACTTGTCCCTGAATACGAATTCGCAACTTTCGACTTACAACAGGTACCTACTTTACTGCTAGGTGAACAGGGACTAATGGGGGCTAGGAAGTGTGTCCAAACAACTTCCACCGGCCCGGGAATCGAACCCGTGACATCTCGCTTGCGAAGGCTTTAGTGCACGTTGCCTCGGGAACTAGATAACAACTTCCGTTACGTATGTCTGTGACAGTTTGCTGTTGTTTTACATTAATATGACGGCCGTTGATCACAGTGTGCCAGTACAGGACCAGTCACGGATCTATGGTATCTTTAAAACGACCTTGGCCCTACTCAGCGAACGGAGCTTTAACCGACTGAGGAGAGGGGGTTGGGGGGGGGGGGGTGTCGGGATAAGGGGGGGGGGCATGCTTACTCTCCCACACTATCTTTAAAACCACGCACCGTCGCCGTCTCTCACACTTGGGTAACGTAACTTTAAAACCACGCTCTCGCCTCCAGTGAAGTGAGTTTGTATGCTGTTTTGGATTCACTGTGAACGTTACATGAGAAGGGGGGGGGGGGGATTCCAGGAACAGCAAGACCAGACTTTGCTGGTCCTGCGAGAAGAGGGTGGCGGGGGGGGGGGGGGTGGTAATGACAGACAGAGGCAGCTCTCATCGCTCTGTTCCTGGTACCCGTTGGTGCTCTGTGACCCCTGGAGCGCGTCCCGACTGTGTCCTACTGCAAGTTAGCTTCCTCAATGACTATATATATCTGTCCAATGTCGGTCAGAGACAAAGTTTATCGTCGGCCTTAAGCTGAACACACCAGCCCAACTCAACACACCAGCTCAACTCAACACACCAGATGAACTCAACACACCGGTGGATGGATTGGTGTGTCGGGTTGGGCTGGTGTGTTGGCCAACTCAACACACCGGCGGATGGATTGGTATGTCGGGTTGGGCTGGTGTGTTGGCCAACTCAACACACCAGCTCAACTCAACACACCGGCAGATGGATTGGCGTGTCGGGTTGGGCTGGTGTGTCGGCCAACTCAACACACCGGCGGATGGATTGGTGTGTCGGGTTGGGCTGGTGTGTCGGCCAACTCAACACACCGGCGGATGGATTGGCGTGTCGGGTTGGGCTGGTGTGTTGGCCAACTCAACACACCAGCTCAATTCAACACACGTGATTCTTGACGCCACCCGCCCACCCCTCGGATGTCACCAGTCTTCGCTTACCAGGATCACCACCCCAACACGCCAATCCACCCCAACTCGCCAAGCCAATATTCTTCTCTTCCTTCCCTTTCTTCCTCTTCCACTCCCCCTTCCCAAATCCCTTCTACCCATTACTTCCCTTTCTCCGCCTCTCCCTCTCTCATTTCTTAGTTCCCTCCTACCAATCATCTCTCCTTTCCTTATTTCGTTTATGTATCATCTTTTATTTCTTCCTATTTATCAATCATGTCTCCTGTCTATTTTCTTATTCTACTATTCATCGTTTTCCTTATCTATTCCATCTTCCTTCCAATCATTTAGTTCCATCTATCTTCTAGTTATCATTCCTTCCCTTCATCCTACTTCTCTCCCCCGTCTCTCTTTCTTTCTCCCTCTCTTCTCATCATCGACATTTTTCAAACCAAAGACCACACGAAAAGGAAACGAGAGAGAGAGAGAGAGAGTGTGTGTGTGTGTGTCGTCGCTGCTGCGGTCGCTCTGAATATTTGGTTAAGTGGACGCTTGTATGTCGAGTGCTTGTTTTGTGGTGTGTTTGCTTTGAGAGCCTCGTTTAAGTTGTCAATTTTGGGTTTGTTTATTCCTCACGGTGTTGAAGATGGAGGTGGTGAAGAGTGGACAAACCATTACAACCCTACTAATAACTCTCTAATGAAGGAGGTGAATTTCCCCTTTATCTCGCCCCCCATCTCCTCTAACAACCTTCTTGCAGTTGTTGACACTTCCAATTAGGAACACCCCCCCCCCCCCCCGGAAAAAAGCTGGACTGGTACCTTAAGTGGCCATTAATTTTCACCCCCGTATGTCTTTTGAAGCGCTGGGTACATGTTGATAAGTTCACCTGGATAGAGAAATCAAATTCAGGGTTTTTGGAGTGTTGTCCGAGGTAAGGTTCACTAACTTGTGTTCTCCTCTACCTCACTCCTTTGTGTGTCATTTACTCGACTATATTTTTATGGTAATTTGTCTGTTTGTCCATCTCTACGTTCACAGCCGCTCAAACAAACGCCAAAAAAAAAAACACGCAAAAAAAAAATGTTCCTTGGCTGAGGGAGGGACGATCCCACCACACTGCATCCCTCAACTTAACTCATCATGGGTGACGGTACCTTAAGTAGCTACTGACTCACGGTACGGATATAAAGGAAATATCTTACGTCTTTAAGTATACCTCCGGCCCTGCTGTTGTTCCTCTTGCCATGGTAAGTCAGAGCTAACTAATGTACACAACAAGACAGTCATACACACACACACGACAGTCATGTACACAAGAAGACAAGTCATACACGCCCACATAGCTTGAATGTTGTCCGTAGTGCCCCATTATATCTCTATGTTAATAAACGTCTACTTTTGGAGGTTGACTGCGTAAATATATGAATTATTAAAGAAAAACAGGAAAAACAGCTAAAGTAACATAAATAGACCTTCCAAAAAGCCGACAGTAGACCCCCTGGCGGTGGCGGTGGTGTAGTGGGTGGTGTAGTGTGGGGTAGGGTGGGGTAGGGTGGTGTTGGGGTAGGGTGGTGTAGTGTGGGGTAGGGTGGGGGATGAGGAGCGTGAACCCACATCCTTCCCAGGAAGTGGAGAATGGTACAATCCGTCAGGCGCCGACAGAAGGTATCAGGACCCACCGACTGGGAAGTGTGTGTGTGTAGTGGGTGGTGTAGTATGGGGTACGGTGGTGCAGGGTAGTGTTGGGAAGGGTGAGGTGGTGTACGGTAAGGTGGGGTGGTGTACGGTAAGGTAGGGTAGTGTAGGACATCCCATGGTTCATACATTCTGGCAATTTTAAGGAAACAATGTTATTGGGTAGTGTGGACCAGCCCGGGGCCTCTCTGTACACAACACATCCACAACACAAGCTAAGTGTACTCACCGTCAGTATAAATGGTATGGTGTTGATTAACTCTAGTAGAAAGTGAAACGATCTTAACGTCTGCCATATATTTCCCTGAGAGGAAGAGAACACAGAACTCCATTAATAACAAAAAATATGGGGATTCATAAATAACTAGAACATGGTGTTGCATCAATAACAAGAACATGAGAGAGAGAGAGAGACCCACCTTATAACTTAAGTAAGCTAGTAGTAACGCCTCCGACAGCGAGACGAGAGCGACGGCGACCTGTATTGCCCACAGAGGTAAAGTCCTATTGACCCAGAGCACCGCCTGCCAGTTGATGATGGGGTTCTCCTGAAACTGCTCGTCCGTCTTGTTGCCATACTCCCGGAAGAACGTGACGGCCTGAGTGTCCTCCTCGCAGTCATAGCTGTGTGGGAGAGCTGTGGGTCAGGTCTGGAGATTGATTTTGATTTTGCCGCTTACAGCGGCTACTTTATTGTGCACCCCACACTCATCCCATACTCATAATTAACCCCCGTTGTCAGGATATTATGGTAATCTAGTGATCTTGTTACTTGCTCCATATACATGTTTTTTTTGACAAATTGTATTCAACGGTGTCTGTTAGACGCGAGTTTGGCGAGGCCTATGTGAGAGGGGATCCACAACAGTTTGACCTTGACACCCCGGTCAACAAGGCACGCATATTTGTAGAGTGGATGCCCAGTTGTTAATTCTAACTCCTTTCTCATATTAAGTACTCTAGTGCTCATGGGACATCCTAGGATAATTCTGAGGGTTTTATTTTGCATTTTCTCGAGCTTGTCAACGCCTTTCCTGTATACATGGTTCAGGGTGGTTTGCATTTCACGATGAGTTTTAGTATGTATAAGAATATCATCAGCATAGCTGATTGAGATGTTGCTGGGGTTGTCTGGTATTAAATTTAATAATGCATTCATAAGAACATTGAACAAAGTGGGGCTAAGTACTCCACCTTGAGGGGTACCAAGTTGCATATCTTTAACTTCACTTTTGTAACCCTGAAACAGTGCAGCAGCCCTTCTGTTGGTTAGGTAACCACTCATCCAGTGTAACAGCCTACCTCCTATATCCATTTTGGCTAGATAGTACAATATCAGTTGTCTATTGGCAATATCAAATACAGTTAGAATGTGGTGATGCAATTATGTACACCTTTACCATGGGTGAAGCCATTTATGTTAGGAGACGTGTGTTCTCTGATTCTATATAAGAGTCTGCCAAGAACCATCCTCTCAAAGGTTTTACACAGGCAGCTGGTTAGTGATATGGGACGAAAAGTAGTAACCCTAACAGACCATAAAAGAAATAAAAATAAAGTCAATCATACAAAGCAATAATCGTTAATTGGAGTTTTCGTCATGAGCAGTCAGCAGCGGGTCGTGTTCTATCCCGGGATCTGGTCAAGTTTGTCATGGAACACGTGATGAATCTATACCTTGAGGCTGCCTGATGTGTCACTGTGCCGTTGTATACTATGGTCATTTAAGTTCATACGTGGTAAATAAATAACCATCTAATTAGTTTTGTTGGTCGAATTACCTTATTGTTTACCATTGTCTGTATTCCTGTACTTTTTTATGCACATTATACAATATCTGCATTGTCTATATACCCGCTGAACTGTATACCACTACCACCACGACCCTCCACCATCACGACCCTCCACCACCAACCACTACCATCATCCCTCTACCACCACGACCCTCCACCACCACGACCCTCCACCACCAACCACTACCTCCACGACCCTCCACCACCAACCACTACCATCATCCCTCTACCACCACGACCCTCCACCACCAACCACTACCATCATCCCTCTACCACCACGACCCTCCACCACCAACCACTACCATCATCCCTCTACCACCACGACCCTCCACCACCAACCACTACCATCATCCCTCTACCACCACGACCCTCCACCACCAACCACTACCATCATCCCTCTACCACCACGACCCTCCACCACCAACCACTACCATCATCCCTCTACCACCACGACCCTCCACCACCACGACCCTCCACCACCAACCACTACCATCATCCCTCTACCACCACGACCCTCTACCACCACGACCCTCCACCACCAACCACTACCATCATCCCTCTACCACCACGACCCTCCACCACCAACCACTACCATCATCCCTCCACCACCAACCACTACCATCATCCCTCTACCACCACGACCCTCCACCACCACGACCCTCCACGACCCTCCACCACTACCATCATCCCTCTACCACCAACTTGACCCCTAAATGTCACCAATGTCCAACCAAAACACACACAGGTCCCCAGCTCCCTCTCTCCCTCCTCCAACGTGGGTGACCCTGACATTTACACTAACTTGCCTTCAGGTTAGTGCCAATATAAAACAAGTGCACAGAGTTGAGAGTGCCAATTCGAAAATATTGGTTCAGTTTCAAAGTTTTGTGAACAACTGTCAAAATTCCCAGAAATTTTTTTTTTGCCGTCATAAAGTTACCTGATAAAAAGGGGGTGAATAATGTGTATCTATATACTTGTTTACATAGAAGAAAATTGTCAGTCTTACCATGAAAAATATATAACAAAAACCAATCAGTAAAAAAGGTGTATACAGATGTTTATTGATCTTTAAAGTAATTCTAACAACCTAATAATTCAAGATGGCCGCATTTACTTTTAGAAATACGCTCTATTCCTCTTCACCGCTTATAATTTTATATTTAATTTATCTATTAGTATATTTCATAGACCTTCATCCTAATATATACAAAAGTGACCCTGTAAACAAACACAAAATCAAAACATTAAAATAAACAAGAATTGCCGAGTTTACCTTAAAAACATGAGAGAAAACGGTAAATATTTAACGATATACTTAAAAAAAAAAACGATAACTATGTTTCTCATACTAGTTCCTAAACAAACAAATATACTACCAATCTGCTTATATTAACGTGTATATTTCCTACTATATACTGACTGTTAGTACCAAGAAAGTACTATGATAATAGTTGACTATATTTCATTACTTTAGTTAAACTGCTCCTAAATGTCAAGACAATTCGTGTACAGTGGGTGTAGGGGAGGCGGGAAGCGGAGACGGTTCTGTCAGAGTTGGTTTACACTGGCTAAAGGTGACGGGGTACGGTACCTCTCTCTCTCTCTATCTGGGACGATGCTCCATAAATAAGTCAATCCATTAGTCTACGGGTTACCTGAGAGAGAGAGAGAGAGAGAGAGAGAGAGAGAGAGAGAGAGAGAGAGAGAGAGGGGGGATGCTGTGATATAGGACCATCTGAAATCATCCACTCAAATCTCATACCAATATAATATTTCTCCTAAACCATAATAAAAATAATATACGTGTAAGGTATAAATTTCTCTAACTTATAACAATATACGTATATAAGTATTATTATATAGGTGGCCTAATTAACTAAAAACACAAGGTAAGGTAAGGTTAGGTCAAGTCAGGTTAGGTTAGAGTTAGGTAAAGTAAGGTTAGGTCAGGTTAGAGTTAGGTTAGGTCAAATCAGGTTAGGGTAAGGTAAGGTTAGGTTAGAGTTAGGTCAGGTTAGAGTTAGGTTAGGTCAAGTCAGGTTAGGACAGGCCATAACATAAGACTCCAATACTTCGGGCACTAGACGTTTATAACCAGTCTACTGTATATAATGGTTCGGTGGACAGGATACGATTGGTCAATGGCGCACGTCGGTGAAACAAATGAACCACAATAAAGGCATTAAAGTGGACCTGTTCTATCCCTTATGAGGAGCAGTGACATGAACGATGCAAAAAAGAGAGAGAGAGAGAGAGAGAGAGAGAGATTAGATAATTTCCACCCACACACATCCTTGACCATCAAAGGGTCAAGACGTACCTGGCGCTCCTCTCGGAGCAGCCAGGTCAACTGTTAAGTTGGCCCATACCAACCCCCTCTCTTGAACCCTCCTCCCCACCGGAATATCAACAAGTTCTCGCCAGAAGTTACAATTTGATTTAGGAAAGGAACGGAACCAGTGTTAAACAGAGGTGAACAGTTCTTAAGTCAGTGAGAACAACTCAACAGTATCAGTCGTTCCCAAGTTAACCTTCACACAGTGAGGTCCCAGGTACCCAGTGGTAACGGCCCGTGAGACCCAACAACAACCAGCGATGTGTTAATCCGTCTACGATAGGAAGGCCTAAGACCAAACCTCACTCATATAACACCATCTGCGAGGGAGTTACTACACCACGTGAGGCCCCTCATAACACCATCTGTGAGGTAATTACTACACCACGTGAGGTCCCTCATAACACCATCTGTGAGGTAATTACTACACCACGTGAGGTCCCTCATAACACCATCTGTGAGGGAATTACTACACCACATGAGGCCCCTCATAACACCATCTGCGAGGGAATTACTACACCACGCCAGGTCCCTCAAAACACCATCTGAGGGAACTACTACACCACGTGAGTTCCTCCTAACACCATCTGGGAGGGAGTTACTACACTACGAGTTTGCTGTTCAACACCTACATTAATCTGTATGTTCACTGTATGTTCCTTTACCTTTCTCTAATGAAGGCTTTTGTTAAACCACCAATGTATGTAATAAGTCATTTATGTACAATGTATATTTTCAGCAAACCGTTAATTATTAATTATTATTATTATTATTATTACACACACACACACCCCCATTAGAACTAGTCTCAGTATTAAGAAAAAAATCAATACACAAGATAATGCCTCTCAATATGAGCACTCCGGCGACCCTGATCTACAACTCTGCAGCGTCAACACACCCATTATGTAGTGAAAGACGAGTGAGTGGTAAGGTGTGTCGCCAGTATTACCAGAGTCCTAACAAACCCTCGAGACCTGAACCCCGTAATGCTCGTGTTGTCGAGAGAGAGAGAGAGAGAGAGAGAGAGAGAGAGAGAGAGAGAGAGAGAGAGAGAGAGAGATAAGACATTTCTCCAGGGTAATGTCATCATGGTTGTTTAATGCTCGTCCAGCTGAGGAGGCTGTCCAGCAGGTCTTAGCCACTGGGAGAGACTCGAGACAAGTGAGAGACATTGTAAGACATGAGTGACAAGTGAGAGACAGTAATAAGTAATAATGGAGACATGTGTG
Source organism: Homarus gammarus (assembly GCA_958450375.1). Classification (NCBI taxonomy): domain Eukaryota; kingdom Metazoa; phylum Arthropoda; class Malacostraca; order Decapoda; family Nephropidae; genus Homarus; species Homarus gammarus. The sequence continues at coordinate 813,676 of CAUDMG010001404.1, read as the reverse complement.
GCAAGTGAGTAACAAGATACAATTGAGAGATAAGTGTAACTGTGTGTGTGTGTGTGTAATCTGAAGTGATCGAATTTCCTCATCCATTATAAAGCCAAATCGTATTCATATATTCATTGATATAACTCAACACAGATTGAGTGGCCCCCTGGACCTTGAGTCCGACACCAAGGAAAATGAGACTGATGCTGTAACTCTTTTTATTTACCAAATTAAGAAAATCAACTGTGATCGCCTTCAAAGTAGTTCCCTTCTGAGTTGACACACAGACGCATACGATGCTACCACAGTTCAAAGCAATTCCGCAGATCATGTTCTGTAAAGCTGTTGAGGAGCTCTGTCGTTTTTGCTTTCACCTCTTCTACCGAAAAAAATTTGGTTCCTTTGAGCACGGACTTGATATTTAGGAAGAGGTAGAAGTCGCAGGGAGCCAGGTCTGGCGAATAGGGTGGGTGCTTGAGCAAGCACAGTGATATTTTTATTGGCTAAAAACTGCTTCACAGACAAAGCGTTGTGGGCTGGCGAGTTGTTCATCTGACAGCATTTTTTAAACCATTTTTGCACAAACCTTTGTCCTGTTCAATTCTTCCGTTAGAATGCGTCGAACACTTTCCCTGTCTAAATTAACTTTCTCAACTATTGCTCCAACACCCAACCTGCGGTTTTTTCTAATCACATCTCGCGCTAGGGTGAAATAAGCTGTAGGAGAGGGGGGGGGGGGGGGCATTAATATTCAGGTGATCACTACACTTACCATTATTCAGGGTACAAGCAGTCAACTCCCATCGTGTGCTTGCGAGGTTGTAGTGTACAGTAAAGTCATCCAACAGTGTTTACAGAACGTGGGAGCTCATTTGACTTTTCCTCCCGCGTTAATCAACTCTGAACGCATTTTCTGTGTAACTAGTGGACCAACATACCGAGTCACTATTTCTTCCTAGTTCCTGGTTCGTACCTCTCATGTTTCCCTCAATGGCCAATTATTATTCAATTTTACTTCTAAACTGTTTTGACTTGTCTTATAATATTCCAATATGTTGTTTATATAAAAGAAAAAAGAAAATAATCGGAGTTATTTTTGGGGGCTAAATTTCTAAAGGAAAACAATTACAGACAAGCGTATTGATAGCAATTTTTATTTATTTATTTTTAATTTTGACAGTATATAGTAACTTGGATCTCTAATAAAGTAATATACATAATAATTAATAGTAGTGTACAATATATTCTGTCCTGAGAACCAAATATAAAACACTAATTTTGTTCCTAGTTGGAGAGTTCGGATCACCTGAAAATTAAACCCCCATCTTTTTTTTAATTGAAGGTTAAGTAGGGTGAGGACAGTAGCTCTCACGTGATGACAGCGATAGACTGTCTAACTCCAAGGTGACGGGCGGGATTCCTGAGGCTTCATTTTGGACTAGAGAAGCTTACGGAGCCCTCGAAGTGTCAGTCGTGACCTAGAAGTGTCAGTCGTGACCTAGAAGTGTCAATCGTGGCTTGCAAGTGTCAGTCGTGGCCCCGAAAAGCTTAAAGAGAAGCCCCGAGGTATAAGTCGTGGCCCCGAGAAGCTTAGGAAGACCCCCGAGGCTCAGACAGCCTAATAGAGGGGCCCGAGGCTCTCCACCTCACGGCTTATTACATTCCAGTTCTTCTAAAAAGTTGTCCTCGATAACGGCGGCGAAATTGAATAACTTAAAGATGCCGGAGACTTGATGACAAGACCCACGTACCGAGACACCACTGACGGTACACTGAGGCACCACTGACGGTACACTGAGGCACCACTGACGGTAGACTGAGGCACCACTGACGGTACACTGAGGCACTACCGAGGTTAACAGCGTCACAACCGTTTTCTCCATAAAGGATAAAGACCTGAATAAAGATTTTGTCAGTTTTTTGATAAAAAAAAAGACCCAAAAACGTCCAATCATGGGCGTGACGTCATCAGAGGTCCTGGTCAGTATACGGGAAGGTCACGGTCATTAAAGGTCAAAAGCTAACAACCTTATATACACGATGAATATTTGATTGCGTCTAATTGTTTAAGATGTAAGATACACACACGACAGTTAACTATCTTCAGATGAAAATTAAGCAGTAATGAAAGATCAGTATTAAGAACTACAAGATACAAACACAGGTTAAGCCACTTCAATAAACTTAATACTTTTCATCCTAAGGGAGAGAATATCTGCTGCCAGAAGGAAGACGCGTAGACGCACCCCCCTCCCCGCAGTCCCGGGGAGATGCCTCCTCCTAAGGTCACCCTGACTGGAATACTCGATCAGCAAGTGCTTTGTAGATAAGAGGACCAGGCACTCACCACTTACTGGTTGGGGCTCCCAAGCTATCACGTTACCGTGAGTCAGCCTAGAGTGGTCAATGCGGAGCCTGGTCAAGGCCGTTTCCCATCTCGTAAGGGTTCGGGGATACGTCCTGAAGCGTGTCTCCATTGTAATCTCTCGGAGCTTGTTTGCGCCTTCAGTGGCATTGCAGCAATGGTGCCAGGCATAACACATAACAGTCTTAATCCTGGGACGTATATCACGAAAAGAGAATGGTTGAAGGGCAGACTAGATACTGTAGCCCTGACCACCTGCATCTCTTCTTACTGAGGAGACAGAGGGTGGAGTGGGTTAAAAGACCCTAGAGCTTGAAGGCGCTCCTCGAGTCACTAAAAATGATAAATTCCTGTTCTTAAGGATGTGAATCACCTTCAAAGTCAAGAGGATTGTTGAGGAACTCAGGAGTAAACTCGAAGGAGTATGCAAGACGCCGCTTAGGAAAAGGGCGAGAAAAACAAGACACGAGTCCGCATGCTAGGATGCCCTAAAGGTATCAGACGCAGCACCTCTTCCTGATAATCAGATTTTGTCTCAATGAAGTGTCGACAGAAGTGCAGGAAAGGGTGACTGCCAGAAGCTTCAACGGGCAAACTGGAGTCAGAGTGAGACGGAGATTACTCACCTCTACACGGGTTCGGTATCCAAGACCTAGAGGCAGTGGTCCTAGACAACCGTCGATGGTCAACACAAAGAGGGAAGTAATCCACCCTGACACACGTGATTGTTAGGGAGTCTGAGATCCGCTGGAAGCAGTACCAACGCTGAACTATCGGTGAATGACGTCGATTCCAAAACCCAAAATACAGTACAGTACATAACGGATTTCAATATTATAGCTTAAAAATAAACGCTTTAGAACTAATACAGTACCACCACGGGTTCAATAGTCAAACTCATCCACGATATTCTGGGGGTGTTGTAGAGATAATTAACGCAAAACTTATAACAAACTAATAAATTACGAACAAGATGTGAGGTAAGGTAGACACCGGCTACCTCCCTCCCTCAGTGGTCTAAACACGACGATATCCTCCCTCAGTAGTAGCGTCAGTAGGATCACCTTCGCCCGGACACAGCCCTACGCCGCCTTATCTCTCAAGCCTAAAGGGTCACACACACAAACTTTGACCATCTGGGATCAGGAGAACAATTGAAGCTCATCTAACTTATCAACAAACTCCTCTATAGTCTTCTTGACCCCGTTAGTATGATGCCAACTGCCCTCACACTCAAAAGATTATGTACTCATACTCAAGAGGTTAAGTACTCACACTCAAGAGGTTAAGTACTCACACCCAAGAGGTTAAGTACTCACACCCAAGAGGTTAAGTGCTCACACCCAAGAGGTTAAGTGCTCACACCCAAGAGGTAAAGTGCTCACACCCAAGAGGTAAAGTGCTCACACCCAAGAGGTCAAGTGCTCACACCCAAGAGGTCAAGTACTCACACCCAAGAGGTTAAGTACTCACACCCAAGAGGTTAAGTAACTGTACCAACACTACAACAACAGGAAGACGCTCTACTAGAAGCAGGTCACGTTAAGAGGTCATATCACGAGCTCAGGTCAGACACGTGACTACCTTGGAACCTATGTGTGTGTGTGTGTGTGTGTTGAGGACTGCTGTGTGGGTTGAGGGCTGATGTATGTGGGTTGAGGGCTGGTGTGTGTGTGTGTGTGGCTTAAGAGCTAGTGTGTGTGGGTTAAGAGCTAGAGTGTGTGTGTTGAGGACTGCTGTGTGGGTTGAGGGCCGCTGTGTGGGTTAAGAGCTATTGTGTGTGTGGGTTAAGAGCTAGAGTGTGTGGGTAGAGGGCTGGCTGGTGTGAGTGTAATCCAATCTTATACAGTACAATATATCTAATCATTATCATCTATGAACCAAAACGTGAACTACTACCATCAATAACTACCCCACTATCTACCAACACAGTCCACATATAAAAAATACCACATACACATCTACATATATATAATTAAAACGTTGGAACATAAATAAAATGCACATATATATATTCTCACTCTGGAAGTCAAACTGAGGGAAACTATTAAATTGCCTTCGTTGGAAAATTCAAAAGTTAAGACAAAAAAAAAATGGATTGTTGAACTTTAAGTATAAAGATAAGATACGAGTTATTTTTTTTATTATTACTATTTTTACCACTAGTTAAGCCGAGGCATCACGAGGGGTATTAACACAAGTTGCCAATGGGTTCATATTAACTTGACTAACTATAAAACGTAATCGTATTTTTGGAAACAAGTTGGCAGAGTGTGTGTGTGTGTGTGTGTGTCGAGAAGGAAGATGTGGACTGCTAGTTATACAGTATTATACATTATATTCATACACAGACGGAGGAATGAGAAGGAAAATACACACACATATACACACTTAAATAATGGTACAGTGTGTATGTGGAGAGAGAGAGAGAGAGACTCACCAGTTAGCTTGGATTGGATTATCGTCAATAAACACTCGGACGATGTACAGAACACACGTGAGTAACTTGATCAAGAAGTTGAATATCCGTATCCGTAGACCTGTGGAGAGAGAGAGAGAGAGAGAACAGTTATTACAACACATACTGGGAGAACACATACTTTAGAGAACACTTATTACAACACATACTGAGAGAACACATACTTGGAGAACACTTATTACAACACATACTGAGAGAACACATACTTTAGAGAACAGTTATTACAACACATACTGAGAGAACACATACTTTAGAGAACACTTATTACAACACATACTGAGAGAACACTTATTACAACACATACTGAGAGAACACATACTTGGAGAACACTTATTACAACACATACTGAGAGAACACACTTGAGACTTACAACACATACTGAGAGAACACATACTTTAGAGAACAGTTATTACAACACATACTGAGAGAACACATACTTGAAGAACACTTATTACAACACATACTGAGAGAACACATACTTGGAGAACACGTACTTTAGAGAACACTTATTACAACACATACTGAGAGAACACATACTTGGAGAACACTTATTACAACACATACTGAGAGAACACATACTGGGAGAACACATACTTTAGAGAACACTTATTACAACACATACTTGGAGAACACATACTTTAGAGAACACTTATTACAACACATACTGAGAGAACACATACTTGGAGAACACTTATTACAACACATACTGAGAGAACACATACTTGGAGAACACATACTTTAGAGAACACTTATTACAACACATACTGAGAGAACACATACTTGGAGAACACATACTTTAGAGAACACTTATTACAACACATACTGAGAGAACACATACTGGGAGAACACATACTTTAGAGAACACTTATTACAACACATACTGGGAGAACACATACTTTAGAGAACACTTATTACAACACATACTGAGAGAACACATACTTGGAGAACACTTATTACAACACATACTGAGAGAACACATACTTTAGAGAATACTTATTACAACACATACTGAGAGAACACATACTTGGAGAACACTTATTACAACACATACTGAGAGAACACATACTTGGAGAACACTTATTACAACACATACTGAGAGAACACATACTGGGAGAACACATACTTTAGAGAACACTTATTACAACACATACTGAGATAACACATACTTTAGAGAACACTTATTACAACACATACTGAGAGAACACATACTGGGAGAACACATACTTTAGAGAACACTTATTACAACACATACTGAGAGAACACATACTGGGAGAACACTTATTACAACACATACTGAGAGAACACATACTTTAGAGAACACTTATTACAACACATACTTGGAGAACACATACTTTAGAGAACACTTATTACAACACATACTGAGAGAACACATACTTGGAGAACACATACTTGGAGAACACTTATTACAACACATACTTGGAGAACACATACTTTAGAGAACACTTATTACAACACATACTGAGAGAACACATACTTGGAGAACACATACTTTAGTGAACACTTATTACAAAACATACTGAGAGAACACATACTTGGAGAACACATACTTTAGAGAACACTTATTACAACACATACTGAGAGAACACATACTGGGAGAACACATACTTTAGAGAACACTTATTACAACACATACTGAGAGAACACATACTGGGAGAACACATACTTTAGAGAACACTTATTACAACACATACTGAGAGAACACATATTTGGAGAACACATACTTTAGAGAACACTTATTACAACACATACTAAGAGAACACATACTTGGAGAACACATACTTTAGAGAACATTTATTACAACACATACTGAGAGAACACTTACTACAACACATAGAACACATATTACAACACATACTTACAGAACACTTATTACAACACACGTTTAGAAAACCTCTTATTGGAACACATATAGAACACTTATTACAACACATGGAGAACACTTATTACAACACATACTTACAGAACACTTATTACAACACATAGAGAACACTTATTACAACACATAGAGAACACTTATTACAACACATGGAGAACACTTATTACAACACATGGAGAACACTTATTACAACACACGTTTAGAAAACCTCTCATTGGAACATATATAGAACACATGCACATACAAAATCGACTTCTTATTTTATCATCACCTGAAGAATACCACCCCTCCACCACCCAGTTTATTCCACCTAATGATTGAACACCCTTGGGCAGTTAGGTTAGATGTGGTTAGGTGTGGTTAGGAGTGGTTAGGTGTGAAATAACCTCGTGTTAACCTTCACGTGATTCACATTTTATAGAATATGGTACAAAAAAAGTAGTAGTAATTATCTTCTTTATGTAATCATGAAATAGTAGCACTTTTAAGTCCGGCTCACACAAATAAAATGTAAATACTCTCTAGTACGTTCTCTCTCTCTCTCTCTCTCTCTCTCTCTCTCTCTCCAGGCCTCGAGACGCTCACTAAAGTGTGGTTGAGTCTGAAACAGGAGAGACAGCTTGACACAAACACCACATGCCACTCTCACCTCCCCTCTCATTATCCTCTCACTCTCACCTCCCTTCTCACTCACACCTTCCCTCTCATTACCCTCTCACTCTCACCTTCCCTCTCATTACCCTCTCACTCTCACCTTCCCTCTCATTACACTCTCACTCTCACCTCCGTTCTCACTCACACCTCCCCTCTCGTTACCCTCTCCCCACCTCCCTTACCCTCCCTCACACCCCCCTTACCCTCCCTCACACCCCCCTTACCCTCCCTCACACCCCCCTTACCCTCCCTCACACCCCCCTTACCCTCCCTCACACCCCCCTTACCCTCCCTCACACCCCCTTTACCCTTTCCCCACCCCCCTTACCCTCCCTCACACCCCCTTTACCCTTTCCCCACCCCCCTTACCCTCCCTCACACCCCCTTTACCCTCCCTCACACCCCCTTACCCTCCCTCACACCCCCTTTACCCTTTCCCCACCCCCCTTACCCTCCCTCACACCTCCCTCACACCCCCCTTACCCTCCCTCACACCTCCCTCACACCTCCCTTACCCTCCCTCACACCCCCCTTACCCTCCCTCACACCCCCTTTACCCTTTCCCCACCCCCCTTACCCTCCCTCACACCCCCCTTACCCTCCCTCACACCTCCCCTTACCCTCCCTCACACCTCCCCTTATACTCCAACAACCCCCACTAAGTCATTCTGGGTCGAGCTAATGGGCAACAGGTGGAGGGAGACACACAGGTATAATAGTTGTGTTCTGAGTCCTTGCTGGTTTAGGGCGACTGATAGTGTTGCTATCATCTCTTGGTGAGAGGTGAGGGGTGAGGGTGAGAGGTGAGGGTGAGAGGTGAGAGGCGAGGGTGAGAGGTGAGAGGTGAGGGGTGAGAGGGAGGGGTGAGAGGTGAGGGGTGAGGGATGAGAGGGAGGGGTGAGGGGTGAGAGGTGAGAGGTGAGGGGTGAGAGATGAGGGTGAGAGGCGAGGGTGAGAGGTGACGGTGGTGATAATGACAGGTAACACGGGGTTAACATCCAGTAACGCGAGGTTCATATCCAGTAACACGGGTTTGACACCAAGTAACACGGGTTAGCACCAAGTAGCGCTGGCTAAAACCAAGTAACATGGGGTTAACACCAAGGAACACGGGAGTTAACACCCAATAACGGGGTTAACATCAACTACCGGGGATTAACACCAAGTAACACGGAGTTAACACCAAGGAACACGGGAGTTAACACCCAGTAACGGGGTTAACATCAACTACCGGGGATTAACATCAAGTAACACGGAGTTAACATCAAGTAACACGGAGTTAACATCAAGTAACACGGAGTTAACATCAAGTAACACGGAGTTAACATCAAGTAACACGGAGTTAACATCAAGTAACACGGGGTTCTTGTGTGTGGCGTTCAATACTACCTTAATACGGTGTACAGGTGGATACAAGACAAGGGAGAGAAGGTGACGTTATACTGTAGACGAGTTATTAATAGAAGGAATGTCATTTGTTTTATAATTCACGGGAGAGAGAGAGAGAGAGAGATTCACTAGAAGGTCATCACTAAGGCAGCAAACGAAGACCTTATCACATAAAAGTCAAAAACACTACACTAACCTAACCTACACTAACCCAACCCAACCCAACCCAACCTAACCTAACCCAACCAAACACATGACAAACCTCCCCTTCCATCACGAAAACCTACATCAGCAACACTAACAACCACAACACAACACTGATAACCATAACACAACACTGACAACCATAACACAACACTAACAACCATACACAACACTGACAACCATAACACAACACTAACAACCACAACACAACAAAAACAACCATAACACAACACTAACAACCATAACACAACACTGACAACCATAACACAACAACAACCATAACACAACACTGACAACCACAACGCAACACTAACAACCACAACACAACACTGACAACCACAACACAACACTGACAACCACAACACAACACTGACAACCACAACACAACACTGACAACCACAACACAACACTGACAACCACAACACAACACTGACAACCATAACACAACACTGACAACCATAACACAACACTGACAACCATAACACAACACTGACAACCATAACACAACACTGACAACCATAACACAACACTGACAACCATAACACAACACTGACAGCCATAACACAACACTGACAACCATAACACAACACTGACAACCATAACACAACACTGACAACCATAACACAACACTGACAACCATAACACAACACTGATAACCATAACAACACTGACAACCATAACACAACACTGATAACCATAACACAACACTGATAACCATAACACAACACTGATAACCATAACAACACTGATAACCATAACACAACACTGACAACCATAACACAACACTGACAACCATAACAACACTGACAACCATAACACAACACTGATAACCATAACACAACACTGATAACCATAACACAACACTGATAACCATAACACAACACTGAAAACCATAACACAACACTGACAACCACAACACAACACTAACAACCATAACACAACACTAACAACCATAACACAACACTGACAACCATAACACAACACTAACAACCATAACACAACACTAACAACCATAACACAACACTAACAACCATAACACAACACTAACAACCATAACACAACACTAACAACCATAACACAACACTGACAACCATAACACAACACTGACAACCATAACACAACACTGACAACCATAACACAACACTGACAAACACAACACAACACTGACAACCATAACACAACACTAACAACCATAACAACACTGATAACCATAACACAACACTGACAACCATAACACAACACTGACAACCATAACACAACACTGACAACCATAACACAACACTGACAACCATAACACAACACTGACAACCATAACACAACACTGACAACCATAACACAACACTGACAACCATAACACAACACTGACAACCATAACACAACACTGACAACCATAACACAACACTGACAACCATAACACAACACTGACAACCACAACACAACACTGATAACCATAACACAACACTGATAACCATAACACAACACTGACAACCATAACACAACACTGATAACCATAACACAACACTGATAACCATAACACAACACTGACAACCATAACACAACACTGACAACCATAACACAACACTGACAACCACAACACAACACTGACAAACACAACACAACACTGATAACCATAACACAACACTGACAACCATAACACAACACTGATAACCATAACACAACACTAATAACCATAACACAACACTGATAACCATAACACAACACTGATAACCATAACACAACACTGACAACCATAACACAACACTGACAACCATAACACAACACTGACAACCATAACACAACACTGACAACCATAACACAACACTGACAACCATAACACAACACTGATAACCATAACACAACACTGACAACCATAACACAACACTGACAACCATAACACAACACTGACAACCATAACACAACACTGATAACCATAACACTGATAACCATAACACAACACTGACAACCATAACACAACACTGACAACCATAACACAACACTGACAACCATAACACAACACTAATAACCATAACACAACACTAATAACCATAACACAACACTGATAACCATAACACAACACTGACAACCATAACACAACACTGATAACCATAACACAACACTGACAACCATAACACAACACTGACAACCATAACACAACACTGACAACCATAACACAACACTGATAACCATAACACAACACTGATAACCATAACACAACACTGATAACCATAACAACACTGATAACCATAACAACACTGATAACCATAACAACACTGATAACCATAACAACACTGACAACCATAACACAACACTGACAACCATAACACAACACTGACAACCATAACACAACACTGACAACCATAACACAACACTGACAACCATAACACAACACTGACAACCATTACACAACACTGACAACCATTACACAACACTGACAACCATTACACAACACTGACAACCATTACACAACACTGACAACCATTACACAACACTGACAACCATTACACAACACTGACACAACACTGACAACCATTACACAACACTGACAACCATTACACAACACTGACAACCATTACACAACACTGACAACCATAACACAACACTGACAACTATAACACAACACTGACAACCATTACACAACACTGACAACCATTACACAACACTGACAACCATAATGAGAGTCTATACATCATGTTAATAATGACCGTCATCATCTTAACGCCCCTCTAGACTAGTAGTATCCCAGGCCTCTCACCTCACCTGTGAACACCTGCCGACACAGCCATAATATACAATGTCAATAAAGACTCTCATATCTCACTTTGGGATTGTTTTAACTCCCTGATTGTATTGTACTTCCTATAGTGTGACACGAGGAGTAGTAGTAGTAGTAGTAGTAGTAGTAGTAGTAGTACATCAGAATGAACTAACACAGGAAAAATAGTGAGATAACTGGTAGCTACACTGACCACAAGTGACGCTAACTGGAGTGAGAGAGACGAGACATTGGTATATGAGACTTGGTGAGAAGTGTTGGTTACTGGAGGGACGTTCAGCCATGAGATATAATTATGTCATGAGCACAACCAGAGGACACACACACACAAACACACACACACACTCACACACACACACACACACGTTAATTAGCTTATTACCTTGTGCCTGGACCTGGGGTGGGGAGGTCGACGGCGCTACATGTGACAGAGGGCCAGGTGATGACTTATATATATTACTAACCACAGAGGCTCGTCAGGTTATTATATAAAACTAACATCATTAAGATAAACAGAACTGACGGGTCATTATATATAAATAGCGTACAGTATAAACATTTGGTGGTTGTTGACTGTCACTTGTAATACATCCATCTGTCGTTGATGTGTTGTTAATATTTGTTAAGTATTCTGAAGGAACAGCTGGGTGGTGATACAGCTCACTAAGTCATCGGTACACAAGGAGGCAGCGGTAGCATTCCTTTCCCAGTCTATAAAGTTAAGTACACAATCTGCAGCTGGGTCGACTAGGGGCGTCCGGTTGAGGTCACTTGATCCTAGGCCCAGGAGGCGAGTGTTAAATTAAGTAGGTCGCTGCGACTCGAATACTTAGTGACGTCTGCTGCATAAAAAAGCTACCCTACAGCTAATTTTAATATCTATATAATAATTTCCTGGATTTTTAGTACATTGAATCACTATATACTAAAATGGACCCCCCCTGGACGGTTCAAATAACAACGCTTCCACATCTAATTCATTATTTAGAAATATTTCCAATACTATAGCGTGTACGTGTGTGTAAGTCGGAGTTATCTGTAGGATTTATACATTACTGTATTGTATTTGTTGTAGTTAATCCATGCCTGTCTGTGTCTGTCTGTCTGCCGAAAAAACTGTGGCCTTCAAGTATGTAAAAAAAAAAAACGAATCCTTCACCACACTTCACCACCAGTACTGTGAGGGCACGTAGTCCGTCTCCTTAACAAATTATATAAACCTTTCCAAAATAACCTACTGTAACTTACGACCTATAGATTTTCACTTAGTTCGACCACCAGCACCCCGCCCTAAATAGCTCAGAGAATGAAGTATTGAGTACCATGATAACGTAATGGACTGTCTGCCTGCCTTACTGCACGCACATCCACACAAAATAGTTAAAGCCTTGATAAGTGTACAGGTTAGGTACTTATAAGTGTGTTTTAGAAGCAGTGTGTGAGGATGGACTTGTTGGGTATCAAGTCTCTACAAATTAGGACAGGTTGCACTAGGACTGTGTGGCATAACTTTCGTCTGACGGATTTGTCTAACTTCGCAAGACAAAATGTGAACTATTCTTCAAGACTTACTGACCAAGGAGAACCCTATTGATTCTCTTTGGGGTTATGACGAAGGCGCTAAAGAGGTGGGTATCTTGGGAGGGGGTGGGGGGGGGGGGGGCTCCAGGGTGGTATATATCGTACGCAACTCTCTATCTCCCCATCGTTTGTTTTATAGCATTTGCAGGGTATCAGTTGGGCGGCTTTAAACTGTTAATGAGAGGTCACTTACACTGCTCCTTCACCCTTCTAACCCGGAGAACTTAAGACAGCCCCGCGACAGAGTGAAGCCCCGCGACAGAGTGAAACGTCGATACACAACAAACAAATATCCCATTTCCTACCAAACTAGTTCTCTTAATAATGAGGTAAACGTTTCTGGAGAAAAATATTACCCGTTTCATAACTCTTGTTGCCTCCATTCACCTTGTGTGTGTGTGTGTGTGAGGTCCAGAAATAGTCTTACACATACGTCACACTCCTCACTCCCATCCTTCCATATTTCCCGGGACAATAACCATTTCTTGTTCTTCCTCGCCGGGGTAAACAAGAGGCCTAGCGGTCGTGGAAGAGGAACACCATAATACAACACACCTTCAGCAGAGAGACTGGGTGAGTGACATCTAATGGGTGACCTGTTTACTGACCCAAATCACTTAAGCTTACTAATCCACATCTTCTTTAGGGGGGGGGGGGGGGGAGGGGGGGTCAAGTCATGGTACTCAAGGGATTCAAATCATCGTACTCAAAATGTCCAAGCCATGGTACTCTAGGGTTCAAATCATCGTACTCAAGGGGTTTGAAGAACGAATAGTCCTACAAAGATGAAATTTGAAAGACTAAAAAAAAAAAAAATATGATTCTGCAGTAGGGAGGACCTGACAGTGTTACCAACGTCTCCTCCTCCAGCTTACACACCATAAACCTTGGCAACACATCTAATTAAGAACTGACAGTAAGTTGGGATTAGTTTGGTTTAGCTGATAGAGAGAAGTTAAGATGATGGTTTTCGGGTCTTGTGTTAAAAAGAAAAGCGACGTGTAATAGTTATAGCAAATACCCATAGATGATTTTTTGACCCTATGATGGTTTAGGTAGATGTGTTGCAGTAGTAGTTTATTATGAGTTGGTAGATTGATGTTTATTAGACAGTTATAATGAGATAACTGGGTTTTTTCTTCTTTCTTGTTCTCCTGTTCTCGTATTTCCTGCTCCTCCTTCTCACTTCTCCTCTTCCTCGCCTATTTTCCCTCTTCCCTCACCTCTTTATCCTCTTCCACATCTCTCTTCCCCCTCCTCACCACTCTTCCATCCACTACACACCCTTTCCCTCCCCTCCTCACCCTTCCCCACCACACCACTCCTCCTTCCCCTCCCCACCACACCACTCCTCCTTCCCCACCACACCACTCATCCTTCCCCTCCCCTCCTCATCCCTCCCCACCACACCACTCATCCTTCCCCTCCCCTCCTCATCCTTCCCCACCACACCACTCATCCTTCCCCTCCCCTCCTCATCCCTCCCCACCACTCCACTCCTTCCCCACCACACCACTCATCCCTCCCCACCACACCACTCATCCTTCCCCACCACACCACTCATCCTTCCCCACCCCTCCTCATCCTTCCCCACCACACCACTCCTCCTTCCCCTCCCCTCCTCATCCTTCCCCACCACACCACTCATCCCTCCCCTCCACACCACACCACTCCTCCTTCCCCACCACACCACTCCTCCTTCCCCACCACACCACTCCTCATCCTTCCCCCCACCACTTCCACTCCCCTCATCCTTCCCCACCACACCACTCATCCTTCCCCTCCCCTCCCCATCCTTCCCCTCCACTCCCATCCTTCCCCACCACACCACTCATCCTTCCCCTCATCCTTCCCCACCACACCACTCATCCCCCTCCTCCATCATCATCGCCACATCAGATGTCAAAATAAATGAAATATGGGTTGCCTTGAGCTCTCAACTCCCAGGTATTATCAATATCACGAAATATTGCCCCCCTAAAACCCGGACCCGGACCTTGCAATACCTGGGTTGAGAAGAGAAACTGACTTGTCATTATTTTCTGTTGACGTTAAATTCAGGTGTGTGTGTGTGTGTGTGTGGGTCGGTCAGTATGAAAACATGACATAGGAATGGTCGTCATCTTCACCCATAACGACTAGAATGACTCTCATAGTGGTATCAGTTATGGTGTGTCAGAGCCATGGTCGTTCTTGCTATACAGTATTCAGGTGGGTCGAGGAGTCCAGCTGGGCCCAGTGGCTGATCTGATAATATTTCTTGGGTCGCTGGAAGGTATTACTCACAGTCATTAACCAAGGCTATAAAACAGGCGCTGTGGCTTTAGACAATGTAGACACGAACACGGGTGGGTGGGTTGGAGTGAGTGTGGGTGGGTGGGAGTGAGTGGGTGTGAGTGAGTGTGAGTGGGTGTGAGTGAGTGTGGGTGGGTGGGAGTGAGTGGGTGTGAGTGAGTGTGGGTGGGTGGGTGGGTGTGGGTGGGTGGGAGTGAGTGAGTGTGGGTGGGTGGGAGTGAGTGTGGGTGGGTGTAGAGGTGTTAAGCATCATAACATACATTGCCTTCCCCGTACACACACACACAGTTGCCAAGTCCCAATGAAACCAACATAGAATTGATAAATATATTAATAGTTTTCACAATTACGAAAACAAAAACAACCTTTGGATGTGGATGCAGTTAAGTGGTGAGATAAGAGTGTGTTTGTATCATCTGGTATTGAAGAGATGTAAGAGGAAAGGTCACTGTACTATGCTATTGAACCTGTGATAACCAATTCACTATAGTATTCCATTACGGGCTGTGTATTCCATTACCGGCTGTGGATTCCATTATCGGCTGTGGATATAGTCGTGTGGGTCGTGTTACTGGCCACACACACACACACACTCTTGTTACGGGTATAAGTGGTGATGGGAAGGTAATCACCCGCCCCGTCCTGCCGCACGCATTTGCTAATCAAGTCATCGGTTAACTTGGTCAGGTATGATTAATTTATTGGATGGCGTTATTAATGCCAGTGGTAAAATAAGACTCCTGGAAGTTAACCCAACCTAAGCTAGAGTAACCTAACCAAACAATACCTAGCCAACAAGTAATAGTTCACCAAATAATTAATATAGTCTTTTGTTATGTACCTGTCACCATACATACTTCATATCTTGTTATTGTTCATTAATTCTAGCAACATTTGTGAGTAGCGATGGAAATATAATCAACACAACTATAAAAATCTTGACAAAACAGTGATTATATTCCAGTCAACTCAAGCAACACACAGGTGGCTCCCAACACCACACGCGAACCAACATCTACCTCCTTGAAAATATCACTAAATCAAATTATTTTACAGGTGAGTAGATATTAAGGTTGAGACGATAGAGTTTTGGGGGCAGTTCTTCATTCACTTAGGAAGACGAGACAGTGTGACAGATACATTTGTGTGGGGGGGTGACGGGGGGGGGGGGGGGGGGGGGGGGGGGGGTGACGGGGGGGGGTGACGTGTGGACTTACTACACTACCACAACACTATACCACCACCACCCGAATCGTCACTAAAACTAAATCCTCCTCACATGACAGGCCGCTAAGTCACTAACATCGCCTGTAGTGTTACCCCTCAGCCCCAGTGACCCAGGATGGCTGGCACCGCTAACATGACCCTTCACTTGGGTAATAGACTACAATCGATGTCAGTTTTTGAAGTAATCGTAATCGATTACATTCTTATTCTGTGCAAAGTAATCGTACTCGCGTAACCGCGATTACTTTCACGATTAGAATAGAAAGTACTTGCCGGTAATTCATTTCCTTTTCTTACAATACTGAGCTCATGATTTCAACAGTCATCTACATTCGGTCCTTTACAGGACTCGACAAACATTCACCCTCCACATTATGTCTAATACTTTAGCTGCTAGTAACAAAATATCGAGTCAGTAAGATTTAAACATTGGTGCTGGTAACAACTGATCTACGGCCAAGTAAACACAGACGGTACTAACACGCAAACTTAGGCTAATTATTTTATCAATTAAGTGACGCTCTGGGGAGGTCACAGGCTACTCGTCAGATCCCTGCCTCCCGCCGCCCAGAAGACACAGATCTTCTCAAATTCTGGGAACAAAACAAAGCAACCATGCCTGTCCTCTTCACCACCTGCTGAGAAAGTATTCAGTGTCGCTGGCCGAATCTCCAGCTAAATGATCAAACCTTCTAGTCTAGTTTTCATTAGTTCAACAAAAATAATAAATTTTCATTTCCATATCCCTGTCCTGAGGTGTAACCACTCAATGTTTTCTTACCGTTATTGATGTACAATATGTACTGTACGTTTTATTTGCTTAAATTAATATCATTAGATAGATTTTATACTTGAAACTTTCTCTGAGATACTGGACACAGTGTTTCAAAACCTTTGAGGTCTAATTCTTGTCTAAGAAAAAATGAGTTAATTTTTAAATTTATTATTACAGCATTGTTTTGATGATCTACATTTACTGAAGGTAATGTCTTAGTTATATCAGTGTATGCAGTATACCATAAATTTAATTTTATCAGACAACTAAATTACTATCCTCTTATAACCATTTGTGTTAACATTCCCAAACTTCTGAACACTTCCGAGTTATTTTGGCCAGATACATTTCTGTATTTATAATTTACATTTTAATCTTATGAAAATTTTGGCCCCGTTTATACCCAACCCCTATCGCTCATATATCCATCCAACCTATGTTTGAAGCTATACAGCGTATTCGAGTTAATGATGATGTTTGGTAACTTGTTCCACTCATCCACTACTCTACAGGTATTTCCAAACCAATGTTTACCTTTTTCACGCCTAAATCTAAATTTGTCTAATTTAAAACCATTGCTACGAGTTCGCTCCTGGTTGGAAAGTTTGAGTACCTTTGTTAGATCACCTTTGTTTAGCCCTGACTTCCATTTATACACCTCTATCATATCGTCCCTCACTCTACGTCTCTCGAGGGAATGCAAATTAAGATGCTTTAACCTGTCTCTGTACTCAAGGTTCCTAATGCCCGGGATTAGTCTCGTCATTCTCCTCTGAATTCCATATGGGGATTCTATATCCATTCTGTAGTAGTGACCGGAACTGAACTGCGTAATCCAAGTGAGGTCTCACAAGCGCAAGATATAGTTTTAGGACAACCTCGCTAGACTTGTAACTAACACTCCTTTGTATGAACCCAAGTACTTTATTAGCCTTGTTTCGAGCAAATACACATTGTTTACTTGGTTTAAGATCCCTACTTATCATTACTTCTAAATCTTTCTCAGAGTCGAATTTCTCTATAACATCGTTGTTCATCTGATATCTGGTTTCTCTGTTTACATCTCCTGGACTAAGTACTTTACATTTATCCACATTAAATTTCATCTGCTACATTTCAAACCATGCGAAAAAATTGTTTAGATCTTCCTAAAGTTTTGCGGACTTCGTCAGATTTAATTACACGCCCTATTTTAGTGTCATCAGCAAATTTACTTATGTTGCTGTCTACGCCTATATCCATGTCGTTTATATACATAATAAATAGTATTGGTCCAAGTACTGAGCATTGGGGTACTCCACTAGTGACGTTACCCCAATCCGTTTAGTGCCGCCTTTAATGCTTACTCGCTGTTTCCTGTCCTATAATTATGATTGTAATCATAATTACGCATTATGTAATCGCTATCGATTACATCCATTTTTATTGTAATCATAAAATTACCATGTAATCGTAATCGACTACATTACCGATGTAATTGCCCCATGTCTGCCCTTTACACCCTTCGCCTACGCTCAGCTCACCGGCACTCTTCCTACACTCACACCAAGGTCAAGTAACTGCTCCCTAACCTAGCTTATTAACAATTAAAATCATACAATCATGTGTGGAGTACACACCACCCATGCCACGCAACCACCCATGCCACGCACCACCCTCTACCCTTTCCGTAGCTGAACTCTTTATCAAACACGGGGGTGATTCAGCTCTTGTTTATAAAGCACTATGTATAATCAAGGATGATACATTTGTGTGTATATTCGTGGACTAAATGTGTGTGTATTTAGGGACTATATCTCTTTGTATATTTATGGAACTATACCTTTGTGTGTATATTTAGGGACAACACCTGTTTTCTCTCAGCGGCTCAACATAATTTTTTTAAAGTTATGGAGGCAATTTTGGCGTAAAAATAACAAGTTCATAATTACGTTCTGTTCTGCAGGTAGACTACTCGTGTGTGTGTGTGTGTGTGTGTGTTCCGGTTTGTAGCTATTTTTATCATCCACGAAAGACGCTATAACTCTCTACGTATTTCGTCTACACACACACACACGTAATCACTCTCCAAGGAAATTTTCCCTCCCAACTCTTAATCTGGTGACAGTTTGTGTGATGACGTGAGTGAGGGTGGGGCGCTGCTCTTGAGGCTGGCCAGGAACAGTGGGACATCTTAAACTCTGGGTTAATCACAGTACTACACCACCACCCTCGGTATAAGCAAGGCTGACCTGAATATTTACAAGTCAATGTCATTAAGGTGATTCTGGTATGCGTTTGTATGTGGCGGTATGTGTTGGTATGTAGCAGTATGTGGTGGTATGTAGCGGTATGTGTTGGTATGTAGCGGTATGTGGTGGTATGTAGCAGTATGTGGTGGTATGTAGCGGTATGTGTTGGTATGTGGCGGTATGTGGTGGTATGTGTCGGTATGTGGCACCCTTAACCCGTACGTCGCTTCAAAGGTTATCCGAGATCGTCGTATTTTGACTCTGAACAAACTTTTACGACAAACAATAAAAAAATCAGAGTTGAAAGTTTTTTGTTTACTGTGACTAACAAACGTGAAGCAGTAAACAAAATCAACTATCTGACAGGTGGTGCAGTAGGAAAATCTGACAGGTGGTGCAGCCTCGATAATCTGACAGGTGGTGCAGTAGGAAAATCTGACAGGTGGTGCAGCCTCGATAATCTGACAGGTGGTGCAGTAGGAAAATCTGACAGGTGGTGCAGCCTCGATAATCTGACAGGTGGTGCAGCCTCGATAATCTGACAGGTGGTGCAGTAGGAAAATCTGACAGGTGGTGCAGTAGGAAAATCTGACAGGTGGTGCAGTAGGAAAATCTGACAGGTGGTGCAGTAGGAAAATCTGACAGGTGGTGCAGTAGGAAAATCTGACAGGTGGTGCAGTAGGAAAATCTGACAGGTGGTGCAGCCTCGATAATCTGACAGGTGGTGCAGTAGGAAAATCTGACAGGTGGTGCAGTAGGAAAATCTGACAGGTGGTGCAGCCTCGATAATCTGACAGGTGGTGCAGTAGGAAAATCTGACAGGTGGTGCAGTAGGAAAATCTGACAGGTGGTGCAGTAGGATAATCTGACAGGTGGTGCAGTAGGAAAATCTGACAGGTGGTGCAGTAGGAAAATCTGACAGGTGGTGCAGCCTCGATAATCTGACAGGTGGTGGAGCAGCGTCACTGTCAGGGAGGTGAGGGAGGGAGGGGCTGTGGTGGGTGGTGACGGCAGGTAATTTAGGTCAGGTGCACCACCATCCATCACCTTCACAAATTAATGAGTCAACACCCGACTCTATAGGTGGACAGGTGTAATGAAAACGAGTTTATTTCTTATTCATAGTCACTCTTCTGTTAACTCAATAAGTGGTTAAATGTGAAAGAAAAAAATGAAAAAAAAATATTGAACAAAGGAAAAAGATTACATAAAATATCTTGATTCTTGGTGAAATAAATTATAGACATTGATCCAAGAGCTGCTGATGATGCTGTCACTGAAGACGAATTTATACGACGTATTCACTTTTGTTTATCATTATAGGTAAAAATCTTCAGTTAACCTTCATCTTTCTTCTTCAGGATAAGAGATCACGAAGTACCAAGAGACGACAACGACCTAGATCAGCGGTTCCCAAACTTTTCAACATGACCCCCCCTTTGCCAAGTCCCCCCCCCCTCCTTTATATTTTTGTAGGTAAAATCTACATAGATTATATTCTTTATTATAATTATATTTTAGTATTATTGAGGATCAGAGAACTCCTTGCATAGTGAACAAATAATACCAGTATAAAAGACTTTAATTATATACTTCAGTGAGGAAGGATCGGTGGCCGGTAGTGTCGTGAAAGATACTAGTGTGAGAGTCAGTATGGTATCCTTGACATGTACAAGACGAGTAAGGAGAGAGATATGAAATGCCAGGAAACGGATAGGGGTGACTGCTATACTGTGGTCTTGCAGGGATGTGTGGGAGATTCAAACGGAGGGAGAGTTACTCCCGAAAGAGTTTCTTCATTTGGGCAGATGGCTTCACGCCTCCCCTGTACCCACCTCACGCGTCCCCCCCAGTTTGGGAACCACCGAGTCCTAGATGCAACAAGATGACCTGACAACCTATGTATTGAAGGTCATCTGCGTGAGGTGTGCTATGTCCAGAGGCTTGTTGTCGCCTGTGATGACCTGACGTTGATCCCATAACAGAAAATAACATTTATGACTTGGTATACCAACGACAATAAGACTTAAGTTATTAATGTATTTGTTGCCATAGTCTTTATCTTACGTCACCGGTATTTAAACATATTAATGAACAATGAAAATAAACCTATAGATTTTTTATTACTATTTATGTATCATTTTTTACGTCGAGTTTCCTATTACATTTGTTAGTTAATGATAGGGATAATATTTCACTATAAAATTATTCGAAAAATCAGTTTGGCTAAAAAATATGAAAGAAGGAGTAGGAAATACACGGCCATTATAATTAAGAGGTTTTCGGATCGTCAAACAAGCCGTAGAAAATTGTTAAAATAGCCTCGGTGATTCTCGATAAAGTTCAATTTACATATTAAGACACACGATCGTGGACTAGTTCAACCACCGCTTCTTGTTATTTAAATAATACTAACTTAATACTTTCCTTACAGATAAATGCATAGTACTTCTCTGGTTCCTTCTAGAGCGGTTACACCCAAAAGACTCAGCCGTGGTAATATTTTAAATTTTTGTTTACTTTGTGTCTTTTATTCTGGATAAATAAACAGCTACAGTTTCAATTAGATAAAATCGTCCAGCTGAGAGGATAAGCCGTAATAAGTCCCGGGTATTGGCCAGGTCCTCGAACACAGCACCATCAGCGCTGGGATAACAAAACGTGGCGTCAAGGTTCATCTGTTATTCGCATTTTTGTTGTTGTTGTTTGTTTAATTGGGGAAGTTAAATACTCTCTCTCTCTCGTCGATCAATATATATGATAGTACTGGAGAACACCACTGCAGAGGCACGTGCAGTCCCATTGAGGTTCACTGGCGCGATATAAGCTCGCATGAACAGGCTATGTTGTGTGAAATATAATACAGAGTCTAGAAACTGCTTTTATAGTGTCTCTTGTGGCCTAGCACGGTAAGCGTATCCTAGTCATACACAGGAGGTCAGCAGGCGTTCGATTCCTTCGCGTGTGAGGTTCAATTGATAGATATATATATATATATATATATATATATATGATATATATATATATATATATTATATAATATATATAATAGGTTCTGCATGGTTATATATGGTGTTTTTTTTTATTCAGCCACAACATAACTCCACACGCTCACAACACAATACCTACAACACATCCACCACAACACAACACATCCACCACACAACACAACACATCCACCACACAACACAACACATCCACCACACAACACAACACATCCACCACACAACACATCCACCACAACAACACATCCACCACAACGCAACACATCCACCATAACACAACACATCCACCACACACACTACAACAACACAGTACCGTCAACATCCCGCTCTCTCAACCCATACATAACACAGATGACCGATTACTTCCGAAATTTAAGCGACCACGACCTGACTTCCGACGACCCACCGAAACAAGATCCCTGAAGCATTGTTTTTTCCTCCGTACAATTTCCTCACATCAGGAGTTAAAAAGACTATATCCACGAACCTAAAACATTAACGTAATTCACTTTATCAAGATTACAATTACTACACGAGATTACGAACGATAAAAAAGAGATTGGGGCCGGATCCCTTTAGAGAACTGGAGCGATGCGACTCAACTATAATGTATCTGATTATATGACATTTAATAGAAATTGTAATAGGGAGAATATCTCAATAATAATAATAATAATAATAATAATAATAATAATAATAATAATAATAATAAGCCATCAAAATACCGTATTTTTTTTTTAATGTATAATGACAACTTTATCAACATCAACATTTACACAATTTACAGTCGCTGAAAATTATAACAAAACTTCTATAAAAACACAAACAAATATTCAAATTTCAAAACCTAAATGAAATGTTAACGTCACCTAACTCACTCCCAAACTCCGGTACACAGAGTTAAAATAAACAATCCCAGCTGACGTGTGTACCCCCCCCAACCCCACCCCAGTCTCCCACCAACATAATTGTAACTATTTAATGTAATAATGTTTAACAAATAGAGTAGAGGATGGTGAAGGCAATATTCTCACCCGTCGACAGTAACATTCCTTTTGGCTGTTTCTAATTGAGTTTCAAATAATGTTAAGTTATTTTTGGCTCCTGATCGATTTCTCGTGTGTGTGTGTGTGTGTGTGTGTGTTAATGTACTGTCTCACACACACACACAGGGGTGATAACATTCTCCCCTGTGACACATTGCAAGACCTCAAGTGTCAAGACCAGGTGAACGTCAGGTGCGTACCGTCAACATCTTGTAACTTCTGTACCTGTGACTGTACCGTTGTTTGTAAATATAATTGCAGTTTCATTCGTCGATTTCGTTATGTGGTTTGTTGACTCCAGTTAAGAGGGAGTGAGAGTCTTTGTCTCTGTTCTGGTTGGAGGATTCTGCGTCCCAAGTTGCTGCCGAGACCTGGATGGCGAGAACAACTCACCACGAGAGAGGTTCCTGAAGGCGGTCTGGGTAGAGAGAGGTGGCGGCTACTCTCTCTCTCTCTCTCTCTCTCTCTCTCACCAGGGTAGTAGCTGTAATAGAGTTCAGTGGATCTGATACCAAGTGAAGGACTTCTACGTTGCAGCAACTGAATTTCTTACGACTGCTGTGCCGTCTAGTTCATACTCTGCAGGAACTGGGCTCTTTCATGGTACGGGTGCTGTGACGGTGCCATTTTACAGCAACTAGGCTTTTTACGGTATCTGTGCTGTCTAGCTGTTATCTTGCAGCTGTTGCTCTCGGTGCCGTGAAAGTGTTATCATAACAGCGGTTGGCCTCTTACGGTATTGACGCTGTCGAAGTGTCTTCCTGTAGTGGCGAGCCAGTGGTGGCGGTGCCATTGTGGAAGATCTTAGCGCACAGCTGGTGGTCTCTTCCGACAAGAATGCTGTGAGGGAGCTACTCAGCGCCAGATGGTACCTAGAGCGTCGCAGATGGTCCTCGTCGTGGAAGTAATGAAAAATGTTAATGCAGCTTCCTGATGAATGAACTAATTTCGCCATGATGGCTAACAAGATTATGTAGTTAAACGAACAACTCAATTAACGGTAAAGTTGCCAGCAGGGTAATCAATGAATACAAACACTGTTGATGTACTTCATTGCAACACATGAATAAAGGCAACACCCGGACGACACACACACACGAAGGACAAGTAATAATGTGTTTGAATGCGTCATCTACATGTTCTCACGCACCTGTTCATGTAAACATAAGCCACAGCATAAACATACAAACGAGTACACAAACACGCATACAGAGGTGAGGAAAACTGACTTGCCCCCGTGTTTGTTTACCTCGTGTCTGGCACAGGAACTCCCTCCCCCCCCCTCCCTCCCATCATAACAATAAGATTTAAAGGTAGTTATTGTACTGATGGTTAAGTCACAGTAAGTTAGGTAAAGTATCCTCTCTCTCTCTCTCTCTCTCTCTCTCCAGAAACTTCATGTTAAAAGATAACTCCTCTAACTTAACGAAACCTCCGCCTCTCAACTCTCTCCCAAACTCAACTTGTATTATGACCCCCCCCCCCCCTCCCCCGGGTCTCGCCACTGCAGCACTTACAGCCTGACTCTCACAACCAGACACCGCCACCACCCAGGCAATATTTCCCCCGTCTGACAGTCACATAAACACTGATCAACTTGTAAGAAATAATATTGGTAACTTTATAGTAAGTCTCTTCTCTATTGACCGAACGAGAAGAATGTTAATCTCACATTCCCACATGAACGTTAACAACACAGTATGTCTTCTGGGCTCTCTAACATACACGTCTGTATCGGTTTTTATTTATTTGTTTATTCTTAACTATAAACTGATTCTTTGGTTGTGTTCAGACATGGAAAATTAATGTACTGTTGTTGTTGTCCTCGTGTTATTGATTATTATATCTTTATTACTATACAACACTAACACGCATATCATTACCACGTTATTACCACCCGACACGCTATCACCACTACACGCACATACACCACTCACCACCACCCCATACACCACCACCACACCCCACTACCCCATAACATACACCACTCACCACCACCACACCCCACTCACCACAACCCACTCACCACCCCATACACCACCACCACACCCCACTCACCACCACCACGCCCCACACACACACACACACACGTTACCAGCAGGAAACATCAACCTTGTCTTAACCAGTTTATTCTAATACTTCATGGTAGGTCATCAATTATTCAGGGCAGAGTTTCACTAATTCCCAAAACGATTAACATGAATTTACATTTTTTCCCAAATATATGAAGTTCTTGCTTATAATTAATGCATTCGTAAATATCTTAGTTTTTTTTTTTTTTTATACGGAAGCTCTTTATTGTTTGGTCAAAATCCTCTAATTGAGTAATTGGGACTGCTTAACAACACACGTTACCATCACCATACATCACACGTCACTATCATACACCACACGTCACCATCATACATCACACTTCACCAACTTGCACCAATCCTCACAGCACAGCACACCACACGTCACCATTACACACCACACGTCATCATCATGCACCACACGTCACCATAGTCACCATCATACGCCACGCGTTACCATCATGCACCACACGTCACCATCACAAACCACACGTCACCATCATGCACCACATGTCAACACCATGCACCACACTTCACCACCATGCACCACACGTCACCACCATGCACCACACGTCACCACCATGCACCACACTTCACCACCATGCACCACACGTCACCATCATGCACCACACGTCACCATTACACACCACACGTCACCATCATGCACCACATGTCAACACCATGCACCACACGTCACCACCATGCACCACACGTCACCACCATGCACCACACGTCACCATCATGCACCACACGTCACCATCATGCACCACACGTCAACACCATGCACCAAATGTCACCACCATGCACCACACGTCACCATCATGCACCACACGTCACCACCATGCACCACACGTCACCACCATGCACCACACGTCACCATCATGCACCACACGTCACCACCATGCACCACACTTCATCATACACCACACGTCACCACCATGCACCACACGTCACCACCATGCACCACACTTCATCATGCACCACACTTCACCATGCACCACACGTCACCACCATGCACCACACTTCACCACCATGCACCACACTTCACCATCATGCACCACACTTCATCATACACCACACGTCACCATCATGCACCACACGTCACCATCATACACCACACGTCACCATCATGCACCATCAGGCCGTCGTCCACTTACTCGATCGCTGGTTCTTGACGAAGTACAGGTGTAGTCTCTCCTTGAAGGTGTTCTCATTAACGTAGTACTCGACCCGGACTCTGTGGACCAACACAAACACACATTTTAGATAAACGTACAAGCAGTATATAATAACACAAATATATATATAAACACTATTTAAACACATCAATGTATATATTTCTACTATATAAACATCAATGTATATATACTGTATATATTAATTTATATTTAAGTATCATTAGAATTTGTATAACATGTTTACTTTCATGTTCACTGACTTAAGTTTAGGTAGTGAGTTTGTATCTTCTCCCGAGACTAAACTACTGAAGAATAGTTACCACGTGAGAGTCAAGTTACTAAGTTAAAACCAGGGAATTAAGTTGACACAGATCTATAACATAATTAAGATATACCAATAATACTAAGACTTTACCTGTTGAATTATTACGAGATTCATCCTTACCTCATATGAATCTTAATGACCCTAATTTGGATAATTTGTTTTCAATGTCATTTATGGATGTGTAAAAGATAAATTTCTTCTGTCTTTAGTAAATTGTTTCTTAAATAACTTGTACACATTTCTTCTCAGTTTGTTATGGTTCCTCTGATATACTGTAGTTTGTCACTCAATGTTTACAAGGCATCTTCATCTTCTTAAATAAACACAATAATTATTAGGTCTGTTGTGAGGCCAAGTCGTCTTAGTCTTTCGTGATAAGGTTTAAATTCTGTAGCCTATGACCAAACTTGTTACGCTTTTTATTTGTTTTATGGTATTAGAGCCTGTTCTCACCCTTTCTTCCTCCCTCCTTTATTCTTTCTCCCTCCCTCCTCCCTTCCTTCCTTCCTATATTTCTTTCCTGTAGCTCTACTTTCTTCCTTCTAGCCCTCCTTCCTTCTTTTCTTCCCTCTCTCTTTCCTGCCTCCCCTAATCCCGCTTGTGGATATAAAAAGGGGAATTTATGTTATGCTTTGTCACACACACACACACACACACACACAAAATGGAAAGAAAGAAAGAAACAACATAAATAATCTTCCATCATTTCACAGGATGAAAGAACTGTTCACCTTCCCGACAGTCGTGTAAGTTGAGACGTAAATATAGCCTGAGTGAGGGGGCGATAAATGACGATATTTTGCCACCGTTTTCTTTAGATGACGAGAAATAAACAACCACTAACTTTACTAAAATATCTTAGTCTGGGTTAAATCATCATACTCAAGGGGTTAAATCATCATACTCAGGGGGTTAAATCATCATACTCAAGGGGTTAAATCATCATACTCAAGCGGTAATTCCTCGTACTAATATGGTTAAATCATCATATTCAAGAGGTTAAATTAATTATAATATTCAAGGGCCCAAGGGGTTAAATCATCATACTCAAGGGGTTAAATCATCATACTCAGGGGGTTAAATCATCATACTCAGGGGGTTAAATCATCATACTCAAGGGGTTAAATCATCATACTCAAGCGGTAATTCCTCGTACTAATATGGTTAAATCATCATATTCAAGAGGTTAAATTAATTATAATATTCAAGGGCCCAAGGGGTTAAATCATCATACTCAAGGGGTTAAATCATCATACTCAGGGGGTTAAATCATCATACTCAAGGGGTTAAATCATCATAATCAAGCGGTAATTCCTCGTACTAATATGGTTAAATCATCATATTCAAGAGGTTAAATTAATTATAATATTCAAGGGCCCAAGGGGTTAAATCATCATACTCAAGGGGTTAAATCATCATACTCAAGGGGTTAAATCATCATACTCAAGGGGTTAAATCACCATACTCAAGCGGTAATTCCTCGTACTAATATGGTTAAATCATCATATTCAAGAGGTTAAATTAATTATAATATTCAAGGGCCCAAGGGGTTAAATCATCATACTCAGGGGGTTAAATCATCATACTCAAGGGGTTAAATCATCATACTCAAGCGGTAATTCCTCGTACTAATATGGTTAAATCATCATATTCAAGAGGTTAAATTAATTATAATATTCAAGGGCCCAAGGGGTTAAATCATCATACTCAAGGGGTTAAGTCATCATACTCAGGGGGTTAAATCATCATACTCAAGGGGTTAAATCATCATACTCAAGCGGTAATTCCTCGTACTAATATGGTTAAATCATCATATTCAAGGTGGTTAAATTAATTATAATATTCAAGGGCCCAAGGGGTTAAATCATCATACTCAAGGGGTTAAATCATCATACTCAAGGGGTTAAATCATCATACATCATCACACTCAAGGGGTTAAATCTTCACACTCAAGGGTTAAATCTTCACACTCAAGGGGTTAAATCTTCACACTCAAGGGGTTAAATCTTCACACTCAAGGGGTTAAATCTTCACACTCAAGGGGTTAAATCTTCACACTCAAGGGGTTAAATCTTCACATTCAAGGGGTTAAATCATCACACTCAAGGGGTTAAATCATCACACTCAAGGGGTTAAATCATCACACTCAAGGGGTTAAATCATCATACTCAAGGGGTTAAATCATCACACTCAAGGGGTTAAATCATCATACTCAAGGGGTTGAATCATCATACTCAAGGGGTTAAATCATCATACTCAAGGGGTTAAATCATCATACTCAAGGGGTTAAATCATCATACTCAAGGGGTTAAATCATCATACTCAAGGGGTTAAATCATCATACTCACGGGGTTAAATCATCATACTCACGGGGTTAAATCATCATATTCATGGGGTTAAATCATCATATTCATGGAGTTAAATCATCACACTCAAGGGGTTAAATCATCACACTCAAGGGGTTAAATCATCACACTCAAGGGGTTAAATCATCACACTCAAGGGGTTAAATCATCACACTCAAGGGGTTAAATCATCATACTCAAGGGGTTAAATCATCATACTCAAGGGCTTAAATCATCATACTCAAGGGCTTAAATCATCATATTCATGGGGGTTAAATCATCATACTCATGGGGTCAAGACAGTAAGCGAAGGTGAAATCTTACTTGTTTACACACACGACTAAAACAACATACACACCGAGATCAAAGGTATTACTCACCTCTTCTGGTCAGTGCCCCCGTGAAGGAAGGTCTCGCCAGTTCCGATCTAATTCACCATCTTAAGTTAATTACCTTTATTAGTACGCAGGTGACATCAACAAGAACCTAATTAGAATATTTTTTTTTTTTTTGTATTTGTGGATTTTTTTCTTTGGTGTAAATTTTTGACGATAGATGGCAGTGTTTATTGCCTTTCTGACATACACACACAACCACAGATGGACAGACACGGCTTCTTGTTTGCTCCATGAACACTGAAAACTACTGTACATTGAGAAACCAGCATGAGACACAGCCCTCACCACCCCACATCACCCCTCACCACCCCACACCACCACCCCACACCACCCAGTACCACCCCACACCACCACTCCAGCATCACCAGACGAAGAAGCTGCAAGTCTTATCACTCCACCTCAACGCCAATAACACGGACCTTGAAACCCTGTAAATGTTATCCCTGGCGCCACTAACATGGAAAGGTGTACCTGGAGTAATCGCAAGGTGTATTTATTTGACCCGAGTGTAATAAACTTGGCAATATTAGAAACTGGAATGCTCAGGTGCGTTGTCCTAGACTTCACTACACTTACACTACAACCAATTTCTCACGGTTATGACACACTGTGGAGGGTCGTGGTTATGACACACTGGGGGGAGGGTCGTGGTTATGATACACTGAAAGGGGGGGGGGGGTCGTATTTCTGGCAATAAAACCATGGAAATAAAATATTCTAAGTAGCCTGACGAGAGCTGTCTGTCACGGCGTGTTAGTCTCACTGGCAGCGCGGGACCAAAATGCATTGCTGAATTATTACAGTTGTACTCAGTGGTCTGTTCCTGCTACAGTGATGGCCCTTGTCAGTTCTCCGTAGTGTATTTTTAGTGTTCTCTCTCTGTTGTCACGGGATTTAGGTTCTATTCCTTGAAACAAAACAAATTAACAACAAAATAAATCATTATTAACATGAGGTACCCTGAACTACACCACCTTCACACTCCATTGTTAATTTGTTCACTGAGAGACAATGTTTTTTTTCCCGCGCTCTGGCCGCTCAGCTCACTGTCTCGCCTGTACCCTGTGACCCGCCTACGTCACACCCTACTTATAGGGTAAGTTTTTGGTCACCATAGATTTACTTTAAGACAAAAATAGGATTAAGCTTCAGCGTGAATTTTCTCATCTAGTTCGTTCATTATTATTTCTAAAGAGAAAAGGAAGATTGTGTCTCCACATCTCAATATGCCAACCGGCCTATTGCAGACTCATTTTCTTATGTTCCTAGCTCCTCCATTCCTTACTATTTTCCTATGTCATCTCCTCTTCCTGCTTCTGTTTCTACTGTGTATATTGTTATTACTGCATCTACCACCACTGCCGTGTTTCACTTGAGCACACAGTAGGTAGCCTCGGGACGCTACACAAGACGACTGTGTACCGACGTCTGCCAACCCTCTTCTCTGTTTACTGATGAAATGTTTACGGCTTTGTGGCAGAGTAAGAAGAGACAGGTGTAGACTATTATCTCTCTCTCTCTCTCTCTCTCACATATACGTCTTTCTGCGTTCGTCAATTGTAAACAAAGATAGCGGCTCCAACTAACCAGCAGGCGGACACTTAAGCCATTTATTAAGAGTGCGATACTGAATACTTTTAAAATTAAATCGGGTTATTTTACGAAGTTTGATAATTGTTATATAATTATTCTCATTGTCCAGTATAGATAAACTAGCCCAAGTCAGTCAGGCGGAAACGAGACGGGCTAAAAAAAAAAATTGACAACTCTTGGAAAAATCGACGGAAACCGGGAAAGTTGACGGAAAAAGTGGTAGTGTGACGCCGCCTTAAGCCACCAAGACGTTGACGACCTCCAACACCACCTAATGGAAGACACCTAAACTCTCTTACTCCATTAACTGACCACTGCCTCCACCACGACCAACCTCCACCCCCCGTCAGCCACACCACCATTAATCTTCACACACCTCGCTACACGTTCTGCCTCATTACGACACCAAAACAAACTTTTTGAATTCTGGATAACGTGTATCATATTTCCCTCATTACTGCAATATTTAATCCTTTACTTATCATTATGTCCCTCTCTTAACGATCCCTCTCAGTTCACTCTCTCCTAACGTTCCTTCCATCAACTTCCCTCTCTCTTAACACTCAGCCCTCTCGCTACACCTCTCACTGACACTACCAACACTGTATTCAAACATCCATTTAAAACTTCCTCCTCTTCAACGTCACTTTTTCAATGGAACTTTTTTTTTTTTCTGGTCCGATGGAACTCTCTCACTCACTCTCGCTCTCTTAACGTCATGTTGTAACAAACTTGAACAGAACAATACACTAATTAGTCCCAACTCATTTTCTAGTTCAGTTCACGAGACAGAATTCTGAGTACAGGTAATTGATGTGATAATTTTTATACCTAGTTACTATAATTATTCTCTCTCTGTTTGTTAGTCTTTCTCTGTCTGTCTGTCTATATTCATCACTGTCCCGCTCTCACCTCCCGTGTTGCCTTGTATATAAACACCAGTAAACAGAGGAGGCGACCAATACACAACCCTGAAGTACCCCTCTCTTGTGTAAACATTAACCTACGTCTCTTTGAATAATATTAGATACTTGACTACGACCCTCATCTGACCTGACATGACCCTCAACTGACATGACCTGACCTAACCCTCAACTGACATGACCTGACCAGACCCTCTAACTCCCCCTCGACATAAAATTCTGAGGTGGACATTTTAATGACACGAGCCAATAAATTCAATCACACTCGTCTCCTGGAGTGACAATGAGAACATAACCCAAGTGGCGAGGGAGAACGGAGTATCTGGTCCTTGTTAACTGTGTAGAGGGGAGACAGGAGGGGGTGAAGGGAGGGGAAGAAGAGGGTGGAGAAAGAGCTGATGGAGGAGGAAGAGGGTGAAGACAGGCCAGTAGGAGGACGAGATAGAAAAAAAAGGGCGAAGAGAAGGATGGGGAAAAGGAGGAAGAGGACTGAAAAAGAGCTGAAGGAAGATGTGCTTATGGGAGTAGGATTAGGAGACAAGAGATATGTATGGCAGAGATGGGGAGAAGACCAGACGGGGGCGGATCCAGGAATATTAAAAGGGGAGGTGCAAGAACCTGCGAGTGGGGGAACACGGCGACCCCACCCAGCTGAGGGTTGGTGGGGGGGGGGGGGGGGGGCAGGGGACGCTGTAAGCACCCCAGAAGTTTGTTTGAAATCTGACCAATATCGTGGGCATTCTAAGGCCATTTTAAGACCATTTGTACTTGATATTAGGAAATATTCTGAGGTCAATAGGAATTACTTTTTTTATATATAACAAAAAATACCGCCTGAGTACAATACAGCGTTAAGGAAAATTTATTGGAATTTTCTGATGACTTCCACCACCCCCCATGGGTTCACCCCGGCCAGGAAAGAGGAAGAGGAAGCCAGAAGAAGAGAGAGAACAAAAGGAGTGGAAGAGGAGCAGCAGTAGGGAAGGGGGGGGGGGCAATGTGTTGTCATAGAGGGCAGATACCAGGAGGTGTAGCCTGAATAATAGGTCATCGATCAGAGAGAGAGAGAGAGAGAGAGAGAGAGAGAGAGAGAGAGAGAGAGAGAGAGCCGTGCTGAGGACATCATTATGAAATCGATGTACTGACTCAATTATAAACGGTGACGTAATGGACAGCACTAGTAGGTAGGGAGGTGTGTGTGCGTGTACGCGCATGTAAACAACATATGAAGACAAACAAAAGAAGAAGACAAACAACAACACAACAAGGACGAAACTAAGACAACAACACACAAACAAGAACAAAACAACAACGTTAAAACAAGGACAAAAAACAAACACGACCAGGAGGAACAACCACAAATCCTTCCTTCAAATTCATTATATTAAAATTAAACACAAAAACATGGAAGCCTGGAGACAACGAGCTTTACAGAGACTCTTGAAAGTGTGTCACATGGCTCTCACAACCGCTCACTCATTGGGGTCAACGATCTCCTTCATTAATCAGAAGATGATTGGATTATTTCAACCCCCCCCCCCCCCCAAAAAAAAAAAAAAATTCAGGTCATAATTTTTTTTCTTATTATTTGACCCTAATTCTATCGTTTCAAAATTGACGTACCCAAAATCTCATTACGATCACTCCAAAGGCTTCTGAAACGTGACTAACATAGGTATATGGGTGAAAAGCTTTCGATATATTTGACGAGATAAGTTTCCTCAATTTCTCTCACCTGTCCTCGGGAATACTAACCAATGTCATGGTCAATTACTTAGTTACATACTCACTCTGTTATTGTCATCAACAGCCTGGGAACTCACACTCGTTATCGTCGCCACACACATATTCTGTCACTCATGTGCTACAACTATTCGTCACTCACACTAACCTCACTACACATTCACTCCGTCACTCACACTCACTACCCTCGCCACACTTTTTTTTTCATTTATTGGGCACTCCCCTACATCCTTGTGCAAGGTGAAGCGCAGAAGCGTTTACAGCGCCCAACAGGGAAGCATGCTAAGTTCATGCTTGCCTTATGTCTCATGAGTTAAGGGCGTAGAAGCCTGAAGAGTCAATGGTTTATGTCTAAGCAAGTTATTGGAAGCTCCAACAACTTGTCCCTGAATACGAATTCGCAACTTTCGACTTACAGCAGGTACCTACTGTGCTGCTAGGTGAACAGGGACTAAGGGGACTAGGAAGAGTGTCCAAACAACTTCCGCCGGCCAGGGAATCGAACCCGTGACACCTTGCTTGCGAGGAAAGAACGGTACCGCTCTACCACCAGCTGCCCCGCCTCGCCACACTCGCCCCGTCACTCAAACTAAAGTATAACCAACTCGAATGTCAGACAGTCTCACGTGTACTGTACCTGTCTATGCCCGTCACAGTCACCTCTTCCGACTGTCATCTAGTCAAGGGTGAGGACATCAAGTCAAGGGTGAGGACATCTGGTCAAGGGTGAGGTCATCTGGTCAAGGGTGAGGTCATCTGGTCAAGGGTGAGGTCATCTGGTCAAGGGTGAGGACATCTGGTCAAGGGTGAGGTCATCTGGTCAAGGGTGAGGTCATCTGGTCAAGGGTGAGGTCATCAAGGGTGAGTGAATAAGGTATTTTTAACCCTGGACAAAAACACACACACAATGACTTCACTTTACATGACACACGACAATTAAACGTAGAGACACACAAAATTAACTTGAGGGGTCACTTGAGGGGTCACTTGAGGGTCAACTTGAGGGGTCACTTGAGGGTCAACTTGAGGGGTCACTTGAGGGGTCACTTGAGGGATTGACTTTATAATAATTTCTTCACATATATTTTTTTATATTATAGTATTATGACGTCATGTTAT
Organism: Homarus gammarus; assembly: GCA_958450375.1. Classification (NCBI taxonomy): domain Eukaryota; kingdom Metazoa; phylum Arthropoda; class Malacostraca; order Decapoda; family Nephropidae; genus Homarus; species Homarus gammarus. The sequence continues at coordinate 778,077 of CAUDMG010001404.1, read as the reverse complement.
TTTGAAATGATTTATAATGAAACCCAACATTTTCTATTAACCAATCACCGACACGTTCATCATCTATTGACCAATCACCGACACGTTCATCATCTATTGACCAATCACCGACACGTTCACCATCTATTGACCAATCACCGACACGTCCGACACGTTCACCATCTATTGACCAATCACCGACACGTTCACCATCTGTTAACCAATCACCGACACGTTCACCATCAACCAATCACATACACGCTCCATATATTGGGAAACCTCCATATAACGAACTTCTCTCTCCATATAATCCGTTAAATGGAGGTGTTTAATATATAACGGATCCTCGGATATAACGGATTTTCATCTCCATATATTCCGTTAAGAGGTTTCACTAAATTGTTAAACGTAGAGAGAATTCAAGTGTACATGTAAATACCGAGTGCTCTCTCTCTCTCTCTCTCTCTCTCTCTCTCTCTCTCTCTCTCTCTCTCTCTGTATCAAACAATTGGACCCTAAACTTGTGGTGTTGGAGGGAGGGAGGAGGTGGGAAAGGGTGGTGTTGGAGGGAGGGAGGGGGTGGGAAAGGGTGGTGTTGGAGGGAGGGAGGGGATGGGAAAGGGTGGTGTTGGAGGGAGGGAGGAGGTGGGAAAGGGTGGTGTTGGAGGGAGGGAGGAGGTGGGAAAGGGTGGTGTTGGGAGGGAGGGAGGAGGTGGGAAAGGGTGGTGTTGGAGGGAGGGAGGAGGTGGGAAAGGGTGGTGTTGGAGGGAGGGAGGAGGTGGGAAAGGGTGGTGTTGGAGGGAGGGAGGAGGTGGGAAAGGGTGGTGTTGGAGGGAGGGAGGAGGTGGGAAAGGGTGGTGTTGGAGGGAGGGAGGAGGTGGGAAAGGGTGGTGTTGGAGGGAGGGAGGAGGTGGGAAAGGGTGGTGTTGGAGGGAGGGGGGAGGAGGGAAAGGGTGGTGTTGGAGGGAGGGAGGAGGTGGGAAGGGTGGTGTTGGAGGGAGGGAGGAGGTGGGAAAGGGTGGTGTTGGAGGGAGGGAGGAGGTGGGAAAGGGTGGTGTTGGAGGGAGGGAGGAGGTGGGAAAGGGTGGTGTTGGAGGGAGGGAGGAGGTGGGAAAGGGTGGTGTTGGAGGGAGGGAGGAGGTGGGAAAGGGTGGTGTTGGAGGGAGGGAGGAGGTGGGAAAGGGTGGTGTTGGAGGGAGGGAGGAGGTGGGAAAGGGTGGTGTTGGAGGGAGGGAGGAGGTGGGAAAGGGTGGTGTTGGAGGGAGGGAGGAGGTGGGAAAGGGTGGTGGTGGAGGGAGGGAGGAGGTGGGAAAGGGTGGTGTTGGAGGGAGGGAGGAGGTGGGAAAGGGTGGTGTTGGAGGGAGGGAGGAGGTGGGAAAGGGTGGTGTTGGAGGGAGGGAGGAGGTGGGAAAGGGTGGTGTTGGAGGGAGGGAGGAGGTGGGAAAGGGTGGTGTTGGAGGGAGGGAGGAGGTGGGAAAGGGTGGTGTTGGAGGGAGGGAGGAGGTGGGAAAGGGTGGTGTTGGAGGGAGGGAGGAGGTGGGAAAGGGTGGTGTTGGAGGGAGGGAGGAGGTGGGAAGGGGTGGTGGTGGAGGGAGGGGGTGATGGTGGAAGGGAGGGGGTGGTTATGCTGGAGGGGTGGAAGCGGGATGAGGGGGGGGGGGGAAGGAGAATGGGGAGAGGGAAGGACAGTGGGGAAGGTGGGGGGAGGGCTCATACATTTCATCCGTTGTTTATGACTTATTGCCATTTTTTCATTGTCTTATTTTAAGGACAAAGAATATCCACTGTGTGTGTGTGTGTGTGTGTTCATAAAGTAAATATCACAATAATGTTCACAAAAAATATTATATATAGATTCGCCTCAAAAATATTTCCCTCGATAATATTTTGTTTATATACCTAACCGACCTCAACCAATCAGAGAGCAGACAGAAACCACCAATCACGCAGTCTTTTGTTTCCGCACGTGGGCTGCTTCAACCAATCAGAGGGTGAGGGCGCCGCCGTCACATCTCGAAAATAAACAACGCTTCAATGCTCACTCCTTGGCTTGCCTCAATTCTTTCTAAAAAAATAAGTAAAATAATAATAATAGTTCCTCTTGTCTAAAATATTAAAAACAAAATCAAGCTGTAAACTCTCCCCCCCCCCCCCCCTTGATTTAATAAGCCAATATTTGAGCCACTACTGATGTCTGGCGAGCAGTGAGTTTAATCTACAGGGCATGGCACTCTAACTACTGTAGATGGGTAGTTCAATGTAAACGTGTATGGCGAACCACCCTCCCTCCCTCCCCCCTCTATCTCTCTCTCTCTCCCTCCCCCTCCCTCCCTCTCTCTCTCTCTCTCTCTCTCTCTCTCTCTCAATTCATAAGTTGTTGTCAAGCTTAAGAATCGACTCGGTGGACGCGCTTCAAGATCAAAGTTGTTAAGGTAAAAAAATACGGAGCAACACAACAACAATCATTCGTTCACTCCTATATTTTCCATAAATCCTTTACACATTATTTTCTTTCCTTCATTTCAAGATTTTATTGTAAAGATGAAGAGAAATGTTCCGTCAAAACTCTTACGAACTATACGAGAATTCCTTAGATAATTCTGGCTACCATCATCACTTGGTTGGGGGGGGATATTTTTTTTTTTTCTTCATGTTTTCTCTCACTATCTCTCTCACTTTCTCTCATTATCTTACCACACACAGTCCATTCAGCCCTTCCCTTCATGCCCTCAACTATTCCATCTCTGCTCGCCTCCTGTCCTATGGGTCACTGCCTTTTGCCCATAACCCACAGTCCTTCCAGCTATGAAAAGGTACCCAAGATTATACATGGGGATATGAAGGTGATTATATGTAGTGTCAGCCATTGTGTACGGGAAGACTTAGTGTGCAGTGCACTATATCCGCAACGCCCTTACAGTACCCGTCTGCATAAGGTCTACCGTAACTATCCTTTTCATTTTATATTTCTCTCACCTCTATATTTTATCTCACTAAATTCTCATTCATCATTCTTTTTCCCTCGCTTGGTTTTTTTTTCGCTATATATTCGTTTACATAAGAATTGTATGGTAATACTTGATTCTTGTTTTCTAGTATGTGCAGTAACTATTGTGTACGTATTTTAAAGTTATTCTCATATGTTTAAATACACAAAATACAGTATTACAGCTGGCTATATTTCACAACATGACGCCCACACTGTAGTTTTAGTTATCCCCTTTAATACGTACAACACAAACACGCTTTAACATTTTTCAGTGTTTTTTTTTCCAGATCATATTCAGTTAAAATTCCTGAATTCTTGCCGAGTCATTTTTTTGTATTCGGATTTAATGGAAATGTTTTAAAGTAACTGGCAAATTTTCAATATATTTATACCGATTGATGTTAGTTATATATTTATTTTGTCCTTTGTGATCAAATTGCGTTGTAGAAATAATGTCAGTTCTTGTGAAGGTATGATTGGGAGTCTTGTCCACGTACCAAAGACCGTGTAAATAATTATTCTTTTTGACTTTTTAATTAAACGAATTTAATAGATATAAATTTTAGCTTCACGGATAAAAAAAAATATTGGCCAATGTGACTCCCCCAGGTAATTAAGAGCAGATAAAAGCGAATTAAACATAGGCATGATACTCCACCATTCAGTACACATATTTCATGAAGACTCGGGGGAAAAAAATGTATCGCGACATCTTGTTGGAAAGGTTGGCAGCCCTGATGTTCGGTGTTCAAATACTACGATTACACTAAATTACTAAAACATAATAAAGTTAAACAAATTAAATAACTAAAAAAAATAAGGCAATATAATTATACAGGTTATTAATGAGGAGTAAAAGCAAGATACAGTTGGATATAATAAATAAATTGGAATTAGATTGGATACCGCGTCACTCCCGCCAGACCTTTCCCGCCACCTCTCACCACAGTAACCAGGTAGAGACGCCGCCAGACTAACTAGGGCCTTGTATAAAAGCTCAGGATTGATGTTCATTACGGCACATGAAGGTCAATGCCTCCAAGACTCGGTCAATGAATATCAGCAGATCTAATGCTCCTCGTCCTTAACCCCCCATCCTAGAGGAGTCCCTGAAGAATTCCAACTCTAAAGTTCTCGGTGTTATATTTGGCAAGAAACTCATGCTGAAATCAAGTTAAAGGACATCTTCTGTATCCTCCACAAATTGTAAATTATTTGCTAAAGTTTGAAGTATTTTCACGATTATGGTGTTAGCTGGACTTAATTTAGGTCATTATGTGATAACTACCTTTGAGTTTAATACACCTATATGTTTCTCAGCAATGACTTGAGCTAGACTAATCACGAATTGTATTACCTGAGATAATGATGACCAGGGACGACTAATTGGTGCCCTGTGGGGATTGTATAACACACGACCACAGAGAGCTGTCTACCATTACCTCCTGGAGTCTTCTGCTGGGGTCACTACACACGGGGCTCGCCATCTACTGTACTGCCAGCCTCTTGAAGTCACTCCCAGGCTCAGTGCTTGTGGATCCCTTATAAATCTCCCCACAATAATATTTCCATCACTTGTTTTAATGTTTCAGTGTGATGTGTTGCTTCAAATAAACGTCATACTTCTCATGCAGGTGTGTGTGTGTGTCAGTTGTGGTGATGATAACCAGGACGCCGCCGTGCTCCGTGAGGATAATTTAATGAACAGTTCTGAAGTTCCTCACCAAGTTAGTGTAGCCGCTCGGGACTATGGACTGAGGGACGGTGGGGGGGGGGTGAAGAGGCGGGGGGGGGGGGGGTAAAGGAGGAGGCAGGGGAGGGTAAGAGTGACCCCTGCAGGACGCCACACAGCTGTAATCAACAATCTGAACCCGCATGTTGACTGAGGCTCTTAAACCCCCTGGATACATCAGCACAACCTTGAGGATTAAGTCAATAACCAAGACCCAGCCACAATTATCGGTGCTCGGTGAGTCATGTGTGGAGGAGGTATGTCCTGGACAAGGCCGTGTCACTTAATACTCTCCACATTATCTCTCACTAGTTTAAAAAAATAACTGATAAATTGTGAACAACTCTACTTCAATCTCGTTCGCAGAATTACGACGTCCGTGGATCAATGGCTTCCTGGAAGAGTCAACTGGCGAGGAGTTTGTTCCTGAGAGGTGGTTGAGTTACAGGTCACCCCGGGCCAGGTGGCAGGTGGTCCTGCTCTGCCCACCACCTGATATTACTGGCCAGGGAAGTAGGTACAGTCTCGCCCTGCACACCACCACCACCTGCTGTCTCAGATGGTGATAATGGCCAAATGGTGTGACTTGGCAAGTGGTGCGGACACACACACACACACACCCCGAGAAAAAATACTATACGGTTCTGGTCACTCGAGTATCATCCGGTTCACTGTGGTTTTTGTCTTCATAGCTATACATTTATTTAAGACTCGAGTAGCTGACAACTGCTGACAATAAAGAGGGAAGTACTGTAATGTGTAGTAAGTGGTCTATGGTGAAGGATAAACACGAGTTGGCTTCAAGTACAGGTGTCAGCACAGTATACTACAACCTTGACCACCGATGGGTCAAGACGTACCTGGCGCTCCTCTCGGAGCAGCCAGGTCAACTGTTAAGTTGGCCCATAGCAACCCCCTCCCCTGAACCCTCCTCCCCACCGGAATATCAACAAGTTCTCGCCAGAAGTTACAATTTCATTTAGGAAAGGAACGGAACCAGTGTTAAACAGAGGTGAACAGTGCTTAAGTCAGTGAGAACAACTCAACAGTAACAGTCGTACCCAGGTTAACCTTCACACAGTGAGGTCCCAGGTACCCAGTGATAACGAGACCCAACAACAACCAGGGATGTGTTAATCCGTCTACGATAGGAAGGCCTAAGACCACACCTCACTCACATAACACCATCTGTGAGGGAATTACTACACCACATGTCCCTCATAACACCATATGTGAGGGAATTACTACACCACGTCAAGTCCCTCATAACACCATCTGTGAGGGAATTACTACACCACGTGAGGTCCGTCATAACACCACCTGTGAGGGAATTACTACACCACGTCAGACCCCTCATAACACCATCTGTGAGGGAATTACTACATGTCGTGATGCCCCTCATAACACCATCTGTGAGAGAGTTACTACACCACGTGAGGCCCCTCATAACACCATCTGTGAGGTAATTACTACACCACGTGAGGTCCCTCATAACACCACCTGTGAGGGAATTACTACACCACGCCAGGTCCCTCAAAACACCATCTGAGGGAACTACTACACCACGTGAGTTCCTCCTAACACCATCTGGGAGGGAGTTACAACACTACGAGTATGCTGTTCAACACCTACAATAATCTGTATGTTCACTGTATGTTCCTTTACCTTTCTCTAATGAAGGCTTTTGTTAAATCACCAATGTATGTAATAAGTCACTTATGTCCTATGTATATTTTCAGCCTTCGGGCTGCAGAATTTTTTCAATAAACCGTTAATTATTATTATTATTATTATTATTATTATACTTTATACAGTATACTTTTTTTTCTTTTTTTTTTACGGGGATCAGCCCACCCGGGCACAGGTCACTGACCCACATTGGGACCTGGGGGGCGAAAATGTAATAATAATAATAATAATAATAATAATAATAATAATAATAATAATAATAATAATAATAACAGAAATAAGAATGTGGAAAAAAAGATCAAAGGTGAGAAACAATATACTGTATGTATGTTGTGTTGTCAATAGTAAGTGAAACAATTGAGATCCTGCAATTGTGTGTAAATGAGGCAGAAGGTCAGATCAGCAACCTGGGACTTGGTCACAAATTTCGTGATAACATATGGCAGCAGGGTCTACCATTAGACAACACATTATGCTTCCAATATCTTCCTAGGTGGTAGTACCTCCCTGTTTAATAGCTGCCTATTACGTACTACCTGGGAGCTGACTTCTTAACGTGATGTCAGCACAGTGTATGGCCTGGGTACTGACATTATGCAAGGAAGCATAATGTCAGCACTATATAGCCTGAGAGCTAACATGATGTCAGCACAGTATATGACCCAGGTGCTGACTTCTTTGTGTGACGGCTGACAATTTCCTACTATGATAGACACGTTCCTTCATCTCGCCTAAAAGGTTCTGTCCTGCCAGGTGAAAATGACTCGACAGGTGAGGAGAGTGGAGAGGTGTTCTGGGGAGGATGGGGGGGGGGGGAGGAGGAGGGGAAAGGGGGTAGGAGGGGGAGGAGGTGGAAGAAGAGAAGGGAAAGGAGACAATGAGGAGGAAGAAATAGAAGAGGTGGGAGAAGAATCAGAAGGAAGAAGAGGAGGGAAAAGAAGAGGAATAAAGAGGAAGAAAACGAGGAGGAGTAGTCAAGAATAACAAGAAGGAAGAGATCAAGAAGAAGAATCAACAGAAAGAACTCACAAGGCCACACATCACCAACCAGCTTCTCACCCACACCCACCCACACCCACACACCCACCCACACCTTTCATAAACAAGTGACGCTAATAATCAACACCTAACATAACATCTATATTATATTTTATATCTATAGAGCGTTTAGTGGACCTCCAGGTGAACCTTTTTCTGACCTCGCTGATTGATGTTTCTCCTGCGTGAGGGACTTGTTAATAAGGCGAGGCTTCACCATAACCTATTAATCGGTTCTTTAATAATCGATGACCTATTTTCTGCTTCACAATAAGCTTAGATTTTTTTTCTGGAACTTTAGGTTAAGAAAATTTAGTATTAAAAACAAAGTGAAAATTGGTTTATATGAATACATTACCTTTATTAACTGTACGAGTGTATATATATATATATATATATATACTCAGAATGAAGTGACATTATTGAACTTGAGGAACTAAATCTTTTCAGTTTTAATAAGTGTTAAGGATCATTGCATTACCTGAAGTTTAGACACCCCAGTTTATTTCACCTGAAGAATAAACACCCTAATGTTACCTATGGGGGTTAGGTTAGGTCGAGCCAGTTTAGGTTAGGTTAACGTTAGATTAGGTTAGGTTAGGTTGAGCCAGGTTAGGTTAACGTTAGGTTAGGTTGAGCCAGGTTAGGTTAACGTTAGGTTAGGTCGAGCCAGGTTAGGTTAGGTGAACGCTAGGGTGGTCAATCTTCAGGTGATGGAAATAATATCCGTCCAACAACACATTATTTTTCTTACCATTCTTTACAATTGTCGATTTTAAACTTGAAGGAGAAAGATAATAAAATACTAAACAGACTCAACAATATAAATATCTATCGTCACTTATTAGTAATAAGTGACGAGTATACAGTTGTTGACATTCTGTAACTCTTAACATCAAAACATCATCACCACAATCTCCATCATCATCTCCATCATCACCATCATCTCCATCACCACCATCGTCATCATCACCATCACCATCTCGTCACCATCTCCCACCACAAAAGAGACCGGGAGAAGCAGCTGTTCACCACAACACAAGGGGAGGGACCCGCCAGCTTACTTACTAACTGACGTGAGTGTTTAATGCACTCTGGCGTGGCCGGAACACACACACACACACACACGTGCATTAGCGGGGTCCATGCAGTGTACATACTATATATATCTACCTGTGGACGACTCCCTCCTGACCGAGTATAAGGTGAACTAAACATTTCCCTCTTTTACTGTAAGGATTTGTAATGGCGCTTCCTCTCTGCCTCTCTTGCACGCCGTGGCTACTTTAAAACTTTATTATGGCGCTCTTACCTGTCTCTCCTGCGGGTCTCGACTACTGTAAAATACTGCAATGGACTGTAATGGCGCTCTTTTCCATAGAGCCATGATGGAAATTGATCATGTCCTTCCTTATTAAATTCTTCACTGCCTCTATCCCTACGCCAGACGCACGAACGTTCGCCAAACTAACCCCACCCAAAAGTACTCGATGACGTCACAAACGGCTCATTAACCAATCAGGAGTAAGTAATGCCCGCGTAAGAGTGGAATTTGTAAAAACTAACGCCTCTATTTCCACCACCTGCTGTACTACATACCGTCTATCAGGTTCATCCCGCGCACCTGACAAAAGTTGACTGACATCCCAAAGTTCGTAAGAAAAAAAAATATGGGTTTCGATGCGTCTTCAAGGTCGTTCGTTCCGTTGTTGACTGTGTGTATGTGTATGTATGTGTATGTGTATGTATGTGTATGTGTGTGTATATGTGTATGTGTGTGTGTGTTGAAGACGGTCATAAAACCCGTCAGGATCAACAAAGTCAAAAGATACTCTTAAATAACCACAACAAAATCTAAGTAACCAAATCTTAAAATCCTACAGTACTTCCTCAACCACAACACGACCCTCAGGTACACGTCACATAAGAGCCAAAAAGTGTCCAGAGAATTGTGACCGTGACTGTACTTATACGGCCCGGGGGGGGGGGGGGGGGGAGACAGCGGTTATGACGGCTTGGACACAAACGATTGTCATAGCGTGTGAGAGTTGCCTTGGAGGACATACATATATATACAGGCCAGGGTGAGGATGAGCTGAGAGTGAGGCGGGTTTGCTGAGAGTGAAGTGGATGAGCTGAGAGAGAGAGAGAGAGAGAGAGAGAGAGAGAGAGAGAGAGAGAGAGAGAGAGAGAGAATGTTTGTGAACCAGTCAGCGGGAGTTTTTCCATTAATGGCTGTGTTGACTCGGGTTGGGACATCGTATAGCCAGAGGCGGCGTCCGATTCCATTTTCTGTTTGCTGTCACTCTGTTGTAATAATAACTGTTTAACGGGGAGAGACATCACATATAACTACTGTAAACAAAAACAAAAACAAAATACAATATAGAAAATACAATAAATATCCATAGTGAAACATTTACAGTTATTTATTAAAAGTGATCACCCCCAAAAATTACGTTGAAGTTGTAATTTTCGATTCGGTTAGTTGATTTACTTTCTCCTGGTTTTTATTATAATTTATTACTTTATTACCGTTCTTACTTACCTTATCATATATTATTTTCATTATTACTTCCCTTACTTGAGGATAAATAATAGAAATTTAGTCATAATTAAATATGGATGGCTAACACGTGAAATGTATAAGTAAAAAATAATTATTGAATGTCTCGGGTGTTTTCCAAGTTCCACTGAAGACCACAAGTCAAGCTCAGAGTGTCGGGGATACACGTGTGGCTTCCGGTGATCTTGGCTCTACCGTTTGTTGATTTATTCATCGATTCACCTGATTTATTCTTTCACTGTCAGCTTATGGTCATCCCACAGGAAGTGTTGTGAAGCGCCCCAGACCGTGGTATTCGCGGATCTGATGATATTCGCGGATCTCATGATATTCGTGGACTAATTCCAGATATTCACATACAGGCAGCCAAAGATCCAGCAACTCCAGGTTTGTATTGGCAATTTTCCCTGGCAATACTTGGTAAAGGAAGGCTGTATGTAAAGGTGATTGTGATTGGTGGATCTGTTTTTGGCTGTATCACTGTTAGGATAATTACTAAATAAACCAAAGGGAGAGAGAGGAACAAGAAAGGAAAACCCATCTCTTAGAATTCCTCTGGGTTGGTCAATTAGCGCGTTATGAAAGGCCAGTACACTACCCACTTCTACCACCACCATCACTATCACCGCCATCATCACCACCCACCATTATCATCAGCACCACCACACTGTTACTCACCATCACTACCACACACATCACCACCAACACCACCTACCATCATTACCACCACCATCATCCACCACCACTTACCCCCCCCCCCCATCATCACCACAGTAGAACAACAAGTCAAGGTCACAATAACATACCATAATGATGATAAACCTGCCTGGTGCCCTATTAGTACACACCTGAACCTATTTATAAAGTACGTGTTTTTTTTCTTAATAATAACCTCATACCTGTATCAACACCTGTGAACCTGAGACACTAAATAAATCACCTGTAATATTCATACGACAGGTGTACCAAATGTCATGTACAATCATTAACAGAAAAAATATCTGTACAAAATTATGTTGAGAATAATATCACACAATGGGCGAAGGATTTTGACAACCCTACCGAGACAAGAGGAGTCACAGTGTTCATTCTGAAACTCATCGACAATTTCTTGAAAACAAGAACAAATTTACTTACACCAGTCTGTTTATATTCACGTGGAAACATATCGGTCCATATTTGCAAACTAATACTAAAGGTTTAATTAATTAGGCAGTGATTTGTCTTCATTTACCTGTTGTAATGGTTAAACTTGATGATTAAATTAAGTTATATTCGATGGAGGTGAGGTGAGGAAAGGAACGGATACGTGAGGAGAGAGACTAGGATAGGAATAAGGAGAGGAGAAGAGAGGCAAGGTAAGGAGAATACGTGAAGAGAGAAGAGGAACGGATACGAGAGGAGAGGGACGAGGAGAGGAGTGGAGAACGAGAGAGGAGCAGCAGCATCTCACAAACTCACGGTGAGTTGTCAACATGGAGCAGGTGAAAGGAAGGAGTACCTGAAGGAGGGAGGAAGGACAGGGTTGCGTGAAGGAAGGAAGGAAGGAAGGAAGTGAAAGGAGGGAACGAGGGAGGGAGGGGGACTGACTGAGTGCAAGAGAGAGAGAGAGAGAGAGAGAGAGAGAGAGGTCTAGGGAACAAAATTAGGAGGTCAAAAATATAAGGATTAATAGCAGGGGAAACTCGCTTAACTTCCGACTGATGCGATTTTTTTGTATTTTTTTTGCCCAACAAAGTTTCTGACAGGAAGAGAAGTTTATCATATTCTCTCCTCCTCTTCTTTCCTCTCCTCTCCTCTCCTCTTCCTCTCCCCCCTTCGTTATATTTAAACACTAAAGAGAAGTACGTACGATGTAGGAGAGGAGAGGAGGGGAGAGGAGGGGGAGAAGAGAAGAGGAGGAAAGGAGAGATGAGGGGGAGGAGGAGGAGGGGGGGAGGAGGAGGAGAGAAAGGAGAAGAGAAGAAATGTGATAAATGGAGGAATGAGAGAAAGGAAATAGATTGAAAGATACTATTGGGTAAGAAGGAAAGAATGCGAAAGAAGAGTGAGGTAGAATGAAGGATGGAAGAGAGGTTGAATGAAGGATGGAAGTGAGGTTGAATGAAGGAAGGAAGAGAGGTTGAAGGAAGGAAGGAAGAACGGTAGAATGAAGGATGGAAGAGAGGTTGAATGAAGGATGGAAGTGAGGTTGAATGAAGGAAGGAAGAGAGGTTGAAGGAAGGAAGGAAGAGGTGAAATGAAGGAAGAAACAAAGAAAGAAAAGCGAAGCAGAGGAACAAAGAGATAGAAAGAAGAAAATAAGAAAGAAAGAGAAACAAAGGAGAAAATAAAAGTAGTAGAATACAAAAACGCAGAATGTCCCCCTTTTTTTTTCATTAAGGACAACAAAAGACGTCAACCCAATGATGATGTGAATGAGAAACAAAAAAACCAAATGAGTAACAATAGACAAAGAGAAGTGTACACAAAGCTCTGAATAACAAAAGCAAAAAACAGGGAATAAGAGAGAAATGAATAAATAGGGTGGATAAGGAAACCGGAGTAAAAACAAGAATATAGAAATAAACGAAATGAAAACGATATTCTTGGGTGTTTACGGTAAGAGAAAAAACAGAACCCACGATACAAAGTAAACAAATGAATGACGATCATACAGAACCCACGATACAAAATAAACAAATGAACGACGATCATACAGAACCCACGATACAAAATAAACAAATGAACGACGATCATACAGAACCCACGATACAAAATAAACAAATGAACGACGATCATACAGAACCCACGATACAAAATAAACAAATGAACGACGATCATACAGAACCCACGATACAAAATAAACAAATGAACAACGATCATACAGAACCCACGATACAAAATAAACAAATGAACGACGATCATACAGAACCCACGATACAAAAATATACTACAAAATGATAACAGAGGTATTAGTGTTTAGTGTACAGGAAGATAAAGGGATGTGATTTTAAATGCTAAACGAAATCCCAAAGACTTAAGAAGAATTTTACGATTCCTAGTAAAACACATTGAGAGAGAGAGAGGAACACACACACACACACACACACAGTTCACCATTTACACCTCACGTTATCTCCCTCCCAGTCACCAACCATCACACACTCGTCTCCAAGAGGTAAAAACATCCACTATTGAGAACTCAGCGAGAGGATGAACGTGAGGGTCGGATATATTCAGTAATAAATAATACCATTTCATATTTCCACCACCTTTATCATAAATTGGTTTCCTGCAGGTGTGGGTAGTGACTGTAGGTGTGGGGAGTGACTGTAGGTGTGGGGAGTGATTGTGTGGGGGGGAGTGACTGCAGGTGTGGGGAGTAACTGCAGGTGTGGGGTGTGACTGCAGGTGTGGGGGAGTGACTGCAGATGTGGTGAGTGACTGCAGGTGTGGGGTGTGACTGCAGGTGTGGGGAGTGACTGCAGATGTGGTGAGTGACTGCAGATGTGGTGAGTGACTGCAGGTGTGGGGAGTTGATTATTGGTTGTTGTGACACGTGCGCCAAGATAACACAGCAGGTGTGGGTAATGCTGTTTTTTTTACCGTGTGTGTGTGTGTGTCTATGAACGTGTGTGGGGGAGGGTGTCTGTGTGTGTGTGTGTGTGTGTCTATGAACGTGTGTGGGGGAGGGTGTCTATGAACGTGTGTGGGGGAGGGTGTCTGTGTGTGTGTGGGGGAGGGTGTCTGTGTGTGTGTGGGGGAGGGTGTGTCTATGAACGTGTGTGGGGGAGGGTGTCTATGAACGTGTGTGGGGGAGGGTGTCTATGAACGTGTGTGGGGGAGGGTGTCTATGAACGTGTGTGGGGGAGGGTGTCTATGAACGTGTGTGGGGGAGGGTGTCTATGAACGTGTGTGGGGGAGGGTGTCTATGAACGTGTGTGGGGGAGGGTGTCTATGAACGTGTGTGGGGGAGGGTGTCTATGAACGTGTGTGGGGGAGGGTGTCTATGAACGTGTGTGGGGGAGGGTGTCTATGAACGTGTGTGGGGGAGGGTGTCTATGAACGTGTGTGGGGGAGGGTGTCTATGAACGTGTGTGGGGGAGGGTGTCTATGAACGTGTGTGGGGGAGGGTGTCTATGAACGTGTGTGGGGGAGGGTGTCTATGAACGTGTGTGGGGGAGGGTGTCTATGAACGTGTGTGGGGGAGGGTGTCTGTGTGTGTGTGTCTATGAACGTGTGTGGGGGAGGGTGTCTATGAACGTGTGTGGGGGAGGGTGTCTATGAACGTGTGTGGGGGAGGGTGTCTGTGTGTGTGTGGGGGAGGGTGTCTGTGTGTGTGTGGGGGAGGGTGTCTGTGTGTGTGTGGGGGAGGGTGTCTGTGTGTGTGTGGGGGAGGGTGTCTGTGTGTGTGTGGGGGAGGGTGTCTGTGTGTGTGTGGGGGAGGGTGTCTGTGTGTGTGTGTGTGTGAGTATCTTTATACATATCCAAGCAATTACCAGCAACATCAATCACGAATATAATTGTAATAGTAGGTAATTCTTGTAACTCATAACTCAGCGACAAATGCGGATTCAGGAACAACTTTAATCCGCATTTTCTTCCGAGTGATATACGAGAACGACAACATTCAACTTTTCTCTCTCTCTGGTTTTACTCCTGAAGGATAAACTGAGGTAATTTGAGTCTTGTTTATTTGACTTACTTAGAGAATATTTGCTGAGGTAAGGTAAGGTAAGGTAAGGGTTAGCTTAGGTAAGGTAAGGGTTAGCTTAGGTAAGGTAAGGTTTAGCTTAGGTAAGGTAAGGTTTAGCTAAGGTTAGGTTAGTTTGGGTTAAGATTAAATTAAGTTCCATTTGATTAATTAAGTCCAGATTAATTACCGTAGTCCAGTACACAATTCATTTATAGTTTGTAATATATAAATCATCCTCAAAATATAGACTACGTCACCTGATACCTGAACCCCTGACACCTGACCCTCTGATACCTGAACCTCTGATACCTGAACCTCTGATACCTGAACCCCTGAACCTCTGACACCTGGACCCCTGACCCTCTGATACCTGAACCCCTGATACCTGAACCTCTGATACCTGAACCTCTGATACCTGAACCCCTGACACCTGGAGATCTTTGTCGGGGTTGTTAATTAAGGCTTTCCAGGTATAGGTACTGCCATGTCACCAACGAAGGCATGTGTGTGTGTGTGTGGGGGGGGGGGGGGGTGGTAATTTTCAGGTGGCTTAAAAATTGTAAAACTTTGAAATGTGAAAAAAAAAATACAAGAACTCAGTCACTCTCAGGGTCACTCAAGTCACTCTCAGGGTCTCTCTCAGGGTCTCTCTCAAGTCACTCTCAGGGTCTCTCTCAGCCACTCTCAGGGTCTCTCTCAAGCCACTCTCAGGGTCCCTCTCAAGCCACTCTCAGGGTCTCTCTCAAGCCACTCTCAGGGTCTCTCTCAAGCCACTCTCAGGGTCTCTCTCAAGCCACTCTCAGGGTCTCTCTCAAGCCACTCTCAGGGTCTCTCTCAAGCCACTCTCAGGGTCTCTCTCAAGCCACTCTCAGGGTCTCTCTCAGCCACTCTCAGGGTCTCTCTCAAGCCACTCTCAGGGTCTCTCTCAAGCCACTCTCAGGGTCTCTCTCAAGCCACTCTCTTCCTCACATTATTTTCTCTCATCTCTCTCTTGGGTCACTCCGGATATTAACAGATGAGTATTAGAGATGCTCCCTTACCACTCAATATCCTGTGCGTGCGTGTGCGTGCGTGTGCGTGTGTGTGTCCTTCCCTCCTCCAGGTATGACGGCCACTATCTAATCAACTCTTTATAGAGCTCAAGGTAAAGTGGTATTCCAGGTAACAAGATTATTATAGTTCAGTGACGTTAATATGACGATGAGAGAGAGAATAAATATATATCGCGATGAGAACAAGATCAATTATATAATGATAAAATATAACGGTTAAAAATGAACTATTTATTATTTTAATTATGTGAAGGTTGACAGGATTTTTTTTTTTTAGGGATTCCTTTGATTAAATTCGTGTTGTGTAATATGTATGTATGTTCAATACTGTTATATCATCCGTAAACACACACACACAAGAATCTGGTAATAGTTCAAAAGACTGAGGCGGTAAAGCTACTTAAATTAAGCCTATTTGCTGTGGAAGAAAGCTTATATTATCACCTCCTCTGGTTGACGACCACAATAATCTCCTTTATTTTATCCCCTCCCAGGAGTCACTGTCCCTTAATGAGGCTCTTGTGAGGGAGGGGGGAGGTGGTGGAGAGGGGGGAGGTGGTGGAGAGAGGGAGGTGGTGGAGAGAGGGGAGAGGGAGAGGTGGGGGAGAGGGGGGTGACGAGGGAGGGAAGGGGGTGGAGAGGGGGTGGGGGTGGGGGGAAGAGGGTAGAGAGGGAGGAGGGAGAGACCAGTTAGACGTACCCTAACGAGCTTACAATTTATCAGCGTTTGGTAAGTTGGTTTAGATATGGTTGGTTAGTTCCATCTGTCCTCATTAGTGGTTTAACCTCGCACCCCCCACCAGGAACCTTGTGTAGATGACGGTCACGCTGCGTAGGGTACAGTAAGGTAGTGTTAGGAGACGGTCACGCTGCGTAGGGTACAGTAAGGTAGTGTTAGATGACGGTCTCGCTGCGTAGGGTACAGTGAGGTAGTGTTAGATGACGGTCACGCTGCGTAGGGTACAGTAAGGTAGTGTTAGATGACGGTCACGCTGCGTAGGGTACAGTAAGGTAGTGTTAGATGACGGTCACGCTGCGTAGGGTACAGTGAGGTAGTGTTAGGAGACGGTCACGCTGCGTAGGGTACAGTATTACAGTAAGGTAGTGTTAGGAGACGGTCACGCTGCGTAGGGTACAGTAAGGTAGTGTTAGGAGACGGTCACGCTGCGTAGGGTACAGTAAGGTAGTGTTAGGAGACGGTCACGCTGCGTAGGGTACAGTAAGGTAGTGTTAGGAGACGGTCACGCTGCGTAGGGTACAGTAAGGTAGTGTTAGGAGACGGTCACGCTGCGTAGGGTACAGTAAGGTAGTGTTAGGAGACGGTCACGCTGCGTAGGGTACAGTAAGGTAGTGTTAGATGACGGTCACGCTGCGTAGGGTACAGTAAGGTAGTGTTAGATGACGGTCACGCTCCGTAGGGTACAGTAAGGTAGTGTTAGGAGACGGTCACGCTCCGTAGGGTACAGTAAGGTAGTGTTAGGAGACGGTCACGCTCCGTAGGGTACAGTAAGGTAGTGTTAGGAGACGGTCACGCTGCGTAGGGTACAGTAAGGTAGTGTTTAGATGACGGTCACGCTGCGTAGGGTACAGTAAGGTAGTGTTTAGATGACGGTCACGCTGCGTAGGGTACAGTAAGGTAGTGTTAGATGACGGTCACGCTGCGTAGGGTACAATAAGGTAGATAAATTTATGGTAATAGTTCAATATCTATCTACCATTACAAGTTGTCATCCAAATAATGATACTATTTACGTTATCTATTATTTGTTTTGAGTAAATATACATTATTCACCAGCTGCAGAACTCGACATGATCAGTTAATGTTTTTGTTGATGTTCTCCACTATGTATTATTTTGCCTTAATTAACTGTTTAAACTTTACTTGTAATTTCAGCGTGATTCCCCAGCAGCGGTGCATAACAACCTCGGGGTAATATACAACTTTTCTTCCACAACAAAAGAAAAGTTGTAAGTAGCTTAGTCGCGTAACTAACCTCAAGTAATACTCCAAAATTCTGACATAAAATATTATTCTGAACTTTACGATGTGTGGGTCAGGTTATTAAACGAGAAGGGGGCTTTCTACAAACACCTTTTTCATACGAGTAAATAAAATAACCAGAACTAAGAACTGTTTATCTAATATATTTACATATTTTTCATGAGAGGTGAAAAATAAAGCAATGGGGAAACTTTAGTCACAATATGTACACACCTCAGACTCCAACACTGACTCATCATCAAGAGACAAGACGCGAGAGTCGGATACCGGTCTTATTTACAAATGCTGGTGAGTGACGGTGACCTGCCTGCCCTCCTACCCTCACCCCGGCAGAGACAAGCGGTACAATCACAGCATCATTGGTCTATTTTCGGGAACCACTAACGCAATGTACGGCAATATATCGCGATAATATTCTTCTTTAGAGAGTTAATTATTTATATATTCCTTTGTACACGGAAAAAAAGCAGTATTCTACTTTATATAAGGAAATCCACCTCAGTTTCTCGTCGTTGCTGAGGCCAAACCTGACATTCTGTTTACCATCTACTAAAAGTGACTCAAGTACAAAGGTAACACACTACACAGGGCCACGCGGGCAATATAAAACTGTGTAACAATGAAGAATCAATAAGCCCCTTTTTCACCAACCAGGTTCTTGTACGGTATAAAAACACTTGGGTCTATATTATGTGACGGGTTATGGGTAAGATGTGAGAAATCCATAACTTCCTTCTCTCTTTTGTTTTAGGTACTTGTCTATTGTCCCAGAGGAGCTGCCTGAAGGAGAGATGAGGAACACCACCACCAGGAACACCACCACTCAACCCTTGTTCCCCTCTGACGCCAAGAATACATCATCCACATACAGCCACACTACTACAGGAGTCTTTCACCCACACTACTGCAGGAGCCCACCACCACACACACACACACACACACGTTACCCAGCAGTACCACCAGAAACTATTTGAATAGCGAGTAAGTATTGAAACCAGTATTACCGAGAGAGGTGAAGACCACGCCACCCTTTGACCTCACCCTCCCTCCAACACACTCACACCAACAACACACTCACACCAACAACACACTCACACCAACAACACACTCACACCAACAACAAATCATTGCATTAACATTTTCTTCAAAGGTTAAAAATAAAAAAGTCATTGATATCTGTGAGGTGAAAGTGTAACCTAGCAACAAGCATATTGACATTAGGGTCATTTTATTATACATACATGGGTTTAAGTCATCATTTGTTGATATGTTAAGGCTCTCACACGAGCGCTAGACACACATGTACACAAGTCACTGGTCACCTCTACACCAAGGCCAGCAGAGACTTGAGGTGGCGGTATTCTACAGGTGACCTTCCCTCCCCCCTTTCTCTCTCTGGTATAACTGAAAACTGAAAAGCGTCGAATCCAGCGATTTTAGGATTTAGGAAATGAACTCACTCAACATACACAAAAGTAAGTATGTATGAATTATGTATGTATGTATGAATTATGTATGTACGCAGAGTCAGCTGGATGTCTCAGGAGTCATTATAACTTCATGTTTTAACAACTTGGAGTACTGCTCTCACATCTGGGGTGGCTCTTCTTCTGTCCAACTGTTAAATTGGGTGGAATGAAAGGCATTTCGTCTTATTAACTCTCCTCCTTTAGTTGATAATCTCTATTCCCTTTCTATTCGCCACAATGTTGCTTCACTCTCTCTCTCTTTTACAGTTATTTTAACGGGCAACGTTCGGTGGATTTGGCAACCTGTGTACCGCCGGCAAGGCCGTGGGCTCGTAACACCCGTCTTGCCCGCGGTGCCCACCGTTTTTCTCTGTGGATGTCGGTCACACTAGAATAACCCGTTATAGTACATCCTTCTTTCCTTACACAGCCAAACTGTGGAATGCTCTTGTCTTCTTCTGCGTTTCCAGGCTTATACAATCTGTCATTTCAAAAAGCTTGTTTTCCGGCATCTTCGTGGGGTAGATTAATATAACCTTTTTCTTTTCTATTTTTAATTTCTTTTTACTCTTATTTTTTCGCCCCCGAGGGCCCGTTGTTGGTCGATGACCTGTGCCTGGGTGGGCTATTCTCCGTAAAAAAGGCCCACCCCAAAAAAGCATCCACTCCGTCTCTCACACACCCCGACAACACCCACAGCCACGAAAAGAATAAAAAAAAAAAAACTTCCTATTTATCCAAACCAGCTGATCAAAAACATTGTCTCTCTAATACCATCGTAGTTTACTTCACTGTCAACCAACAAAAAAATTAATGTTTATATTCAATATTTCCCCCTTGTGTTGAGTGTCTTCTTGAAACTGAGAGCCAAAGAGGAACCAGGACCCACAAAGCTGAGAGAAGATACCAAGAACTGTCCACGTAAATCCACCTCAAATAAAGATTCCTTTTGTGACCGAGGATTCAATCAGTTGGAGAGAGAGAGAGTGTACCATACCAGTGAGCACCGAATGATTCTCTCTGCCTCCGTGGTCCCCAATATAAGAGAGTCGTATCACCAATGGGAAGAAAAAACAAATGGAACCTAGAAAAGAAAAAGGACATTGGTTACCTCTTATCTTAGGCTCGATCCTATTCGCCACACACACACACAGACCAGATGGCGTGTGTGTGTGTGTGTGGATCAAGATAACACACTCACAAACACACACACAGTTTGAAAAGCTGTCAAGAGCTCCTTCAGAAATGGTCAGAGATATGGAGACTTACCCTCATCCAGTGTATTGAGAGATGATTACTGGTAAGAGAGGAGGAAGATGTCTCGAGGAGTTATCATATGACAGATGAAATGAACAAATAGAAAAAAGAAAGAAAGAAAGGAGTGACCTGTGTGTGGTGGGTGACGATACAGTGTTGTTACAGAACACATTCTTCACAACGTTAACAACATACAAAGTTTCTGGTGGTTGTTGAAGCCCTCGGTACAGGATGCTAGTACAGGACGGTGATGCAACAAGGTGAAATATATCTTTGTAATGGAAAATGTCGAGAGGTGAGCAACAACAATGGCAGCTGTGAGTTCTGATGACCGTATGAGAAAGATGATAATTCAATTAAGGGCGTAAAGCAGACTATGTAGTAACATGATGGAGAGCCTCAACATAATGTAAGGATGATACCAGGAGGAATTTAGTCCAAAAGAGTGACGCCACAGGAAAATCGCAGCGATGATGACACGTCCAGCAGTTCAACAAATGTCCGACACCAAGAGGAGAAAAACAAATTAACAGTGTGTGTTGCGGGCGTATGGGACAGTCTGCCTGAACAGGTGGTCGAAGCAGCAAATGTCCCTCAAAAACATCTAGACAAGTTCTGGGTAAATTAAAATGTTACATACGACTACAGTTCTATGAGTGTGTGTTGTAGTAACTACAAGACGACTTTATATTCATCGATATCAAAATTATAAAGGGTGAAGGTCCTGACATAGACAAAAAGTGTTCATCCAACATAATTATTTCAGTCCTCAAAGAGAAGACTATCACCAGCAGGACCATACCAGCGGCAGCACAAGTCTACGGTCTCCACCACTCACGTTTCACTAGACATTTCCTCCCTCAGACGACCCCTGCACCTCCTGGGCTGAAACCTTCCGGCTCTCCGTCGAACAGAAAATAACCCCTTCACTACAGGGACGCCACTTTTAATATTTCATTTGACAAACGCCAGACAATTTTATTCAGGACAGGGAGGCCCCGCGTACACAAGGAGTTGACATGTTGACTTACGAGTCTTTGTTTATATAACCTTCCTGCTGAGTTAAGCCGCTGTCTCTGGTACTGCTGGTGCTAGTGTGTGTTTAATCATATATTGACTAACTTTTACTGTAAGGTCGCTGGCAACTACACTACAATAGCAGATGGACCTGAAACTTTTAAGACTGCGTCCTGCTCGTTCCAAACTTCAGCTGGCAACTGTATCGCTGTATCCTGCTTGTTCACCTGCACCAAGGATGTAAGCCGGAGTGTCGTGGCCTCTGCTGCTCCTCCAGGCCGCTCGGTACTCGACTGTCTCCCGCAGTAAGTGTGTCTGTCTGAGGTAATACTCCCGGTTACTTCAACACAACCATCCTATCTCGTAGACCTCCACCGTCGAGGACGTCCTCGAGCCTTGCGTCATTAAGGGGATGTCGTACATCATTAAGGAGGAATACAATCTGACGCAACGTTCTCTTACGACGTACAGTGATCTAACTCTCAGGTGTCTGCTGTGTATTGGTGCTGATGAAGATTTACGACGAAAATCAGAATTATCGACAATACTGTTTTTAGGGTTAATTAGTGAACTATTTTCCCATTACTTCTTTAGGTTCCCTCGCTGGGTCGTCCGAAGAGCAAGGACGATTCGGATATTCTTCATCACAAAACAAAAACATCCTTTAATTAGTCACCCACACAGAAATACGGTTGTCTTTTCTTCAGGTGGTCAATGTTTAATTAGTGAACCAATAGCAGGTGAGATCATACAAAAAAAAACTTTCTTTCATGGAGGATGTTGAATATGGCCTTGTCTTGATCGATATATTGTGTGGATATATTAATTAAGACAGACAGACAGACAGGTAGATGAGAGGTGGGGTGGGTGTAGAGGTGGGGTGGGGTGGGTGTAGAGGTGGGGTGTACAGGGGGGATACCTGTTGAGGATAGGGTGTAGAGTAGAGGTGGGGTGTGTAGGGGTGGGCGGGGGTGTGTAGGGGTGGGCGGGGAGAGATTGGGGGTAGAGGGTGGAGGCTGAGGGTGGTTGGTGGAGGCTGAGGGTGGTTGGTGGTGGTTGAGGGTGGAGGCTGAGGGTGGTTGGTGGAGGCTGAGGGTGGTTGGTGGTGGTTGAGGCTGAGGGTGGTTGAGGGTGGTTGGTGGTGGTTGAGGCTGAGGGTGGTTGAGGGTGGTTGGTGGTGGTTGAGGCTGAGGGTGGTTGGTGGTGGTTGAGGGTGGAGGCTGAGGGTGGTTGGTGGTGGTTGAGGGTGGTTGGTGGAGGCTGAGGGTGGTTGGTGGAGGCTGAGGGTGGTTGGTGGAGGCTGAGGGTGGTTGGTGGAGGCTGAGGGTGGTTGGTGGAGGTTGAGGTTGGTTGGTGGAGGCTGAGGTTGGTTGGTGGAGGCTGAGGGTGATTGGTGGTGGTTGGTGGTGGTTGGTGGTGGTTGAGGCTGAGGGTGGTTGAGGGTGGTTGAGGGTGGTTGGTGGTGGTTGAGGCTGAGGGTGGTTGAGGGTGGTTGGTGGTGGTTGAGGCTGAGGGTGGTTGGTGGAGGCTGAGGGTGGTTGGTGGTGGTTGAGGGTGGAGGCTGAGGGTGGTTGGTGGTGGTTGAGGGTGGTTGGTGGAGGCTGAGGGTGGTTGGTGGAAGCTGAGGGTGGTTGGTGGAGGCTGAGGGTGGTTGGTGGAGGCTGAGGGTGGTTGGTGGTGGTTGAGGCTGAGGGTGGTTGGTGGAGGCTGAGGGTGGTTGGTGGTGGTTGAGGCTGAGGGTGGTTGAGGGTGGTTGGTGGTGGTTGAGGCTGAGGGTGGTTGAGGGTGGTTGGTGGTGGTTGAGGCTGAGGGTGGTTGGTGGAGGCTGAGGGTGGTTGGTGGTGGTTGAGGGTGGAGGCTGAGGGTGGTTGGTGGTGGTTGAGGGTGGTTGGTGGAGGCTGAGGGTGGTTGGTGGAAGCTGAGGGTGGTTGGTGGAGGCTGAGGGTGGTTGGTGGAGGCTGAGGGTGGTTGGTGGAGGCTGAGGGTGGTTGGTGGTGGTTGAGGCTGAGGGTGGTTGAGGGTGGTTGGTGGTGGTTGAGGCTGAGGGTGGTTGGTGGAGGCTGAGGGTGGTTGGTGGTGGTTGAGGGTGGAGGCTGAGGGTGGTTGGTGGTGGTTGAGGGTGGTTGGTGGAGGCTGAGGGTGGTTGGTGGAGGCTGAGGGTGGTTGGTGGAGGCTGAGGGTGGTTGGTGGAGGCTGAGGTTGGTTGGTGGAGGCTGAGGTTGGTTGGTGGAGGCTGAGGGTGGTTGGTGGTGGTTGAGGGTGATTGGTGGTGGTTGAGGGTGATTGGTGGAGGCTGAGGGTGATTGGTGGAGGCTGAGGGTGGTTGGTGGAGGTTGAGGTTGGTTGGTGGAGGTTGAGGGTGGTTGGTGGAGGCTGAGGGTGGTTGGTGGTGGTTGAGGGTGGAGGCTGAGGGTGGTTGGTGGAGGCTGAGGGTGGTTGGTGCAGGCTGAGGGTGGTTGGTGGAGGCTGAGGGTGGTTGGTGGAGGCTGAGGGTGTTGGTGGTGGTTGAGGGAGGCTGAGGGTGGTGGTGGTGGTTGAGGTGGTGGTGGTGGAGGCTGAGGGTGGTTGAGGGTGGTTGGTGGTGGTTGAGGCTGAGGGTGGTTGAGGGTGGTTGAGGGTGGAGGCTGAGGGTGGTTGGTGGTGGTTGAGGGTGGAGGCTGAGGGTGGTTGGTGGTGGTTGAGGGTGGAGGCTGAGGGTGGTTGGTGGTGGTTGAGGGTGGTTGGTGGAGGCTGAGGGTGGTTGGTGGAGGCTGAGGGTGGTTGGTGGAGGCTGAGGGTGGTTGGTGGTGGCTGAGGGTGGTTGGTGGAGGCTGAGGGTGGTTGGTGGAGGCTGAGGGTGGTTGGTGGAGGCTGAGGGTGGTTGGTGGTGGCTGAGGGTGGTTGGTGGTGGCTGAGGGTGGTTGGTGGAGGCTGAGGGTGGTTGGTGGAGGTTGGTGGTGGTTGGTGGAGGTTGGTGGTGGTTGGTGGAGGCTGAGGGTGGTTGGTGGTGCCTGAGGGTGGTTGGTGGAGGCTGAGGGTGGTTGGTGGAGGCTGAGGGTGGTTGGTGGTGGTTGAGGGTGGTGGTTGAGGGTGGTTGGTGGAAGTTGAGGGTGGTTGAGGGTGGTGGTTGAGGGTGGTGGTTGAGGGTGGTTGGTGGAGGCTGAGGGTGGTTGGTGGAGGTTGAGGGTGGTGGGTGGAGGTTGAGGGTGGTTGGTGGAGGCTGAGGGTGGTGGTTGAGGGTGGTTGGTGGAGGCTGAGGGTGGTTGGTGGTGGTTGAGGGTGGTGGTTGAGGGTGGTTGGTGGAAGTTGAGGGTGGTTGACGGTGGTGGTTGAGGGTGGTGGTTGAGGGTGGTGGGTGGAGGCTGAGGGTGGTTGGTGGAGGTGAGGTGTGGTGGAGGCTGAGGGTGTTGGGTGGTTGAGGGTGGTGGTTGAGGGTGGTGGTGGAAGTTGAGGGTGGTTGACGTGGTGGTGAGGGTGGTGGTTGAGGGTGGTTGGTGGAGGCTGAGGGTGGTTGAGGCTGAGGG
This sequence comes from Homarus gammarus, assembly GCA_958450375.1. Lineage (NCBI taxonomy): Eukaryota > Metazoa > Arthropoda > Malacostraca > Decapoda > Nephropidae > Homarus > Homarus gammarus. Next base: position 753,106 of record CAUDMG010001404.1, on the reverse strand, counting down.
TGGTGGTTGAGGGTGGTTGGTGGAGGCTGAGGGTGGTTGGTGGAGGTTGAGGGTGGTTGGTGGAGGTTGAGGGTGGTTGGTGGAGGTTGAGGTTGGTTGGTGGAGGCTGAGGGTGGTTGGTGGAGGCTGAGGGTGGTGGTTGAGGGTGGTTGGTGGAGGTTGAGGGTGGTTGGTGGAGGTTGAGGTTGGTTGGTGGAGGCTGAGGGTGGTTGGTGGAGGTTGAGGGTGGTTGGTGGAGGCTGAGGGTGGTTGGTGGTGGTTGAGGGTGGAGGTTGAGGGTGGTTGGTTGAGGTTGGTTGGTGGAGGCTGAGGGTGGTTGGTGGAGGCTGAGGGTGGTTGGTGGAGCCTGAGGGTGGTTGGTGGAGGCTGAGGGTGGAGGTTGAGGGTGGTTGGTGGAGGTTGAGGTTGGTTGGTGGTGGTGGTTGAGGGTGGTTGGTGGAGGCTGAGGGTGGTTGGTGGAGGCTGAGGGTGGTTGGTGGAGGCTGAGGGTGGTTGAGCTAAGACGGTCCTGGGCGGGTAAGATGATAGTGACAGTCCCACCCTTGTTACTGTCTTGGGGATGACGAGCCTCTGCCATCCATCACCCACCATCCTGACACACACACACACACAGTCCATCCACTACTGTGTGAGTGTGTGTGTACGTTTATCTATGGTTGTATGTGTTTATGTGTGTGTGTGTGTGTGTGTTTATGTTTGGGTGTACGTTTGTGTGTGGCGAAAATACCGTGAGCAGTAGACCACACCTGTCACCTCCACACCTGTCACCTCCACACTTGCAACTCTGTTAATTTACGGGAAGGTAAATACTGAGTAGTGACACCTGTGGTATTGTACCCCACTGTCAAGGCTTTAATGTCAGGGCCAACACAGTCCACTCAATGGCAGAGCAGACCCAGCAACTTCCTGTTCTGGCCGGGAGCTTTGATGTTTGACCACTTGAGGGCGATGGCTTAACCCCTAGAGAACGATAACTTAACCCCTTGAGGACAATGGCTTAACCCCTAGAGGACGATAACTTAACCCCTTGAGGACGATGAATTAAGTCACTCAATTCAGTTTTAGTCACCGTCCTCAAGGGGTTAATTCATCGTCCTCAAAGATTTAAACATACAGTATAACATTCCAAAGTTAATGTTCTTTACGTTACCACATGAAAGAAATTCTTCTCCAATAGACGGAAGAAACACTGCCTTACTTCAGGTTGTGTTGTGACCTTGAAGAAATTGGTCCACCGTTTAATTAATTCGTGAGGTTTAGCTTTCGACATTTTAAGGTTGCATAAAATAGTTTTAAAATGACTATCGGGCTCGTCGTTGTCTGCCATCAAAGTTCACAACAGATGTAGTGATGAGCAGAGTTTGTTTTGATCGCTTATGGTCCGATGTTCCCCCCTCTCGCAAACGATACTCGAGTCTATGATTTGATGCGAATTTGTTTTGTTGGTTGGTTGGTGGTGGTGGTTGTTGGTAGCGGTGGTGGTGGTTGGTAGCGATGGTGGTGGTTGGTGGTGGTAAGGGTGGTATTTGCAAGTTATTGTAGTAGTAGTAGTAGTGATGGTGGTAGGTAGTAGTGATGGTGGTAGATAGTAGTAGTGATGATAGTAGTAGAAGTAATGACGTTCGTAGCAGCAGTAATGGTGGTGAAGCGAGTTGTAGAAACAGTAGCTGCGGTGGTGGTAGTAGTAGTAGTACTGAATGGTGGTGGTAGTAGAAGAAATAGTAGCGGTAGTAGTAATGGTGATGATAGTAGTATAAATAGTAGCGGTAGTAGCAGTAAGAATGGTAGTCATGGTAATAGAAACAGTAGTAGTAGTGGTAGTAGTAATAGCAGTAGTGAATGGTAATGGCAGTGAGGTCAAAACACAATAGTGATGATAGTAGTAGTATAAATAGTAGCGGTAGTAGCAGTAGTAAAGGTAGTCATGGTAATAGAAACAGTAGTAGTAGTAGTAGTAAATGGTAATGGCAGTGAGGCCAAAAAACAAGAATTAATCATTGGGTAAAAAAAAAAATAAAAAATATCCAGTCCAGTTTTATGAGAAGTTATCTACAGTGACACAAACATGTCCGCCTTGAGTCGACCCATCACCAGAAGAAACTTGACTCTTAATACAGCCAGCCAGGGAAGGAGGAGGGGGGGGGGGGGTCTACCAAGGTGAAGGTAAATATTGAGAATGTATTTAACTAACTTCAGACAAATCAAACACAGACAGACAAGGCAGACACCCACCCACCCACACACACACAAGGGAGCATCCGGTTGGTATTGATTGAGTAGAGAAGGAGTAGGAGGTGTGGGCGTGGGGGCGTGATAGGAGTACATTGTGGGAAGGAACCGAGTATCATCCTCCTCCTCCAGTAGTGGGTGACGGAGGACCTAACAAGAACCTCTCTGGTGACGCCTTCAGCTAGTAGGTCAATAGTAGGTCAATAGTAGCTAGTAGGTCAATAGCAGCTAGTAGGTCAATAGCAGCTAGTAGGTCAATAGCAGCTAGTAGGTCAATAGTAGCTAGTAGGTCAATAGTAGCTTGTATCTATATTCCATCCTTGGGTAATTTTTTTTCAACCTTTATTCTACTCAAGTTTCCATACGAGGAATTAACGTTTATTTCTATTCACTCAATGAAGTAAAAAAAAAATTCGGATAACTTGAAGATTAGACACCCTTAGTTTATTTCATCTGATGGTTATAACACCTTAAATGATCTAGGTTAGGTTAGTTAAGGTTAGGTTAGGTTAGGTTAGGTTCTTCTTAAACTTGTGTGTGTGTTACCTGCGTTTAATTATCCCCAAAGAGGGAAAAAAAGATGTCAAGTGTTTTGTGGAGTGAGGTAGACAATCACGGCAGAGTGGCAGGGTGACTGTGTACGGTTAAGGAGGAGGTAGGATGTAGGTAGAAGAAGGAGGCAGGATGTAGGTAGGAGGAGGTGGTAGGATGTAGGTAGAAGAGGTGGGATGTAGGTAGGAGGAAGAGGTGGGATGTAGGTAGGAGGAGGAGGTGGGATGTAGGTAGGAGGAGGAGGTGGGATGTAGGTAGGAGGAAGAGGTGGGATGTAGGTAGGAGGAAGAGGTGGGATGTAGGTAGGAGGAGGTGGGAGTAGTAGGAGGAGGTGGATGTAGGTAGGAGAGGTGGGATGTAGGTAGAGGAGGAGGTGGGATGTAGGTAGGAGGAGGAGGTGGGAGTAGTGGAGGAGGGTGGATGTAGGTAGGAGAGGAGTGGATGAGGTAGGAGGAGGAGGTGGGATGTAGGTAGGAGGGAGTGGAGTAGGTAGGAGGAGGAGGTGGGATGTAGGTAGGAGGAGGAGGTGGGATGTAGGTAGGAGGAGGAGGTGGGATGTAGGTAGGAGGAAGAGGTGGGATGTAGGTAGGAGGAGGAGGTGGGATGTAGGTAGGAGGAGGAGGTGGGATGTAGGTAGGAGGAAGAGGTGGGATGTAGGTAGGAGGAAGAGGTGGGATGTAGGTAGGAGGAAGAGGTGGGATGTAGGTAGGAGGAGGAGGTGGGATGTAGGTAGGAGGAGGAGGTGGGATGTAGGTAGGAGGAGGAGGTGGGATGTAGGTAGGAGGAGGAGGTGGGATGTAGGTAGGAGGAGGAGGTGGGATGTAGGTAGGAGGAGGAGGTGGGATGTAGGTAGGAGGAGGAGGTGGGATGTAGGTAGAAGGAGGAGGTGGGATGTAGGTAGGAGGAGGAGGTGGGATGTAGGTAGGAGGAGGAGGTGGGATGTAGGTAGGAGGAAGAGGTGGGATGTAGGTAGAAGGAGGAGGTGGGATGTAGGTAGAAGGAGGAGGTGGGATGTAGGTAGGAGGAGGAGGTGGGATGTAGGTAGGAGGAGGAGGTGGGATGTAGGTAGGAGGAGGAGGTGGGATGTAGGTAGGAGGAGGAGGTGGGATGTAGGTAGGAGGAGGAGGTGGGATGTAGGTAGAAGAAGGAGGTGGGATGTAGGTAGGAGGAGGAGGTGGGATGTAGGTAGGAGGAGGAGGTGGGATGTAGGTAGGAGGAAGAGGTGGGATGTAGGTAGGAGGAAGAGGTGGGATGTAGGTAGGAGGAGGAGGTGGGATGTAGGTAGAAGGAAGAGGTGGGATGTAGGTAGGTAAAGGAGGGGGGAAGAGGAGGGAGGAAGGTAGAAGAGGAAGGAGGAGGAGGAGGAGATAGGTAGGTAAAGGAGGGGGGAAGAGGAGGGAGGAAGGTAGAAGAGGAAGGAGGAGGAGGAGGAGGAGATAGGTAGGTAAAGGAGGGGGGAAGAGGAGGGAGGAAGGTAGAAGAGGAGGAGGAGGAGGAGATAGGTAGGTAAAGGAGGGGGGAAGAGGAGGGAGGAAGGTAGAAGAGGAAGGAGGAGGAGGAGGAGGAGGAAGGAAGGTAGAAGAGGAGGGAGGAGGAGGAGGAGGGAGAGGAGGGGACAGAAGTCGAAGATTATGGAATATTAAACCCAACTCCTGACAGAAGAAACCCTTATATATTTCACAATTACAAAACAGAACCAAACATTAGATAAATTAACTCACAATTCCACCAATAAACAATTTACTAAAAGTTATCTCAAATTAAAATTAAAAAAAATATATAGTAACTCTTGTCAACTCGTTATCATCAGAGAGTTCATCATCCTAAACAATCATTCTGTCACAATGGTATAAAAATATCGTACGAGACTGAACACTATAACCCAACTGTGTCATCCACCTGTTGGGTTGGGTTGGGTTGGCTTGGCCTGGGTTGGGTTTGAGTAGGATTCATATGGAAAAAATGGTTAGGTGGCCACAAAGGAAATACGGGTTAAGGAAGACAAATTTGCGTCCTTACGATTTGTAACGGAGGAATTTTTCAGAGGAATAAAACAAAAAAAGAGAGAGAGAGAGAGAGAGAGAGAGAGAGAGAGAGAGAGAGAGAGAGAGAGAGAGAATAGTAAGATAAACGTGTGTGTGTGTGTGCGTAGGATGGTAATCGTGAAAAATAGGACAACTGAGTTAAGACTAAAATAGCAGAAGGTAAGATATTATTTATGTTGGTATAAGAGCTGTAATGGCGGAGGAGCCGAGTTGGGGGAAGGGGGGAAGGGGGGAGGGGACGATACAGGGAGAGGGGGGGGGGCGATACAGGGGTTAGGATAAAGACGTTAGGGTGACCAGGGTGATAGAGGTCGAGAAGGGAGAAGTGGGACAAGGGAAAGTGTAGGGTTTAACTAGGTTGATAACACATAATATAATTGGGCTTTTGGAAACGAAACCCAATTGAAGTTTCTTGTTTTATTATAAAAGGATTATGTCTACAATTCCTGAGTGTAGATCAACCGTAAGTTCCACTATTTATGAGTGAATGAGAAAGAGGATGGCGTTTATGTAATATAAACGTGGATCAACGACGTCCGTTCCATAAAAGTTGGTGTGAGTGACTGTCTAAGAGCGTCCCCCTGGTGCGCACTTACATAGATGCTGACATATGGGCTTCTCACTCTTGGGAAAGCTACCGTTCACGTGTTCAACTCATGTCGTACTCATAGGTAGTGGAAAGTTACAGGTGGTGAATCTGAATATAAAATCAGATGTAAGAACCCATTTATATATTACTTCTGTTGATGAGACAGGGGCCATTACAGGGTGACGATGACGAAAGGTTTACACTCAAGGATTTTTCTTTTCTTCTTCTTCCACCCTCATTCTTTTTTCTTCTCATTTCTTCTTATTTCTTCTTTTTCTACTCCTCACCTCTTCTTCACATTTCTTCATCTCATGTCTTCTTCTTCTTCCACCCTCCTCCTCATTCTTTTCACTTCTCATTTCTTCTTCGTCGTCTCATTTATTCGTCTTCCTCCTCCTCCTGTTCTTAATCATCACCTTCTTCCTCCACTACAAGGCTCCAATTCGAATTCTAAAAACATCAATTTTTACTAAACCTTAAAAAAAATTAATTCTCTATCTGCCCAGTAAGGCGTAAAACACGTGTTCGTTCTTTATACATCTCCCTTAATTCCTGTTCATACATTCCCTTGAACAATTGGTGAACATTTGGTGAACATTTGATAAATACCTCTAATAATATCCCATGTCCGTAGACCATCACGTACGTAAATTCAATACCTCTAATAATATCCCATGTCCGTAGACCATCACGTACGTAAACTCAATACCTCTAATAATATCCCATGTCCGTAGACCATCACGTACGTAAATTCAATACCTCTAATCATATCTTATGTCCGTAGACCATAACGTACAATGGGACATGTACACCTGGTTACTGATGACGTCACGACCTAAAATCTACACCTACTACCTACAAGAAAGTGACTTATTCATTCTGGAGAGGTTTCCTGCCCTCAAGTAGGCCAATTAGAGGGAGAAAAATAATGAACATTTGAAGGAGAGAGAGAGAGAGAGAGAGTGTGTGTAATTACTGGCCCACTAATTGTGCTGGGAGCTGAACGCTTCACTCAACAAGGGGATAATTACGGCCAAGGTCTCACACCCTGCACTTAACCATAGTGGCAGCTAACCTAACTGCCCTCTAGGTTAAGATAAGTTAGGTTAGGTTGAGTAAATTGGGATCAATCCACGGATCTATAGCCACACACTATTAACCACTTCACTAACTGTCGGCAAACGCTTCCATCTTGCCTAAAGTAACTTAAAAATCTTGGGTGTGACACGTTAAGTAGTTCCTGAACACATTAACACTTGAAGAACTTTGCTTTTCATCGTAACAACAGAGGATTATTACTACCTCCCCCCCCCCCCCCCCCCCAATCTTCAGGTGTTATAAGCCGAGAAGATTACTTGAAGAGTATCCACCCCTCGTTCATTTCATTCGATTAAACACCTCTACGCTAACGGGGGTGGGGGGGGAGGTTAGGTTAGTGTAACCTATGTTAGGTTTGATGTAAATGAAATGTTTATGATGATAAAAATAGAAATATAATACTACTACTGTACTACTTTTGTAAGCGAGGCCTCCAGCCTCCCCCAATAGCCACACCTTCGCCGCCATTTTATTACCTTAATATTAAATATCCTAATACATAAGTAGCTATCCTATCTGTGTTGAATTAGTTGAGCCGCAGATCTAGGCGGCATTCAGTGACTGTAGCCTCATCGTCAATATCTGCGGCTGTTGTCGGCATTGGGGCCGAAGCTCTCGTTCCCCTGAGGCAGAGCAAAGCCGACCGAAGGAGAGAGGACAGTCGACATCTCATCCAGGCTGTAACAAAACTTCTGGACTGCTTCTTCTGTTCGGAGATCACCTCCACGAGTCTGGCGTAGAAACATCTTGCACTTGGTCCCATCCCACCAGAGGTTGTGAACACTAGAGGAGTGAAGCTGCCTTGATCAACGTTTTGAATTCTCTCCCCATATGCCCTTATCTTCTCGTTCGCGTTCCTCCTGTGTGCAGCATCGAGAGCTAAGTTACGGTGACATGCGGCCATGGGATCAAAAATCCTGATGTCAAAGAAGGTTCGCTGTCCCCGCGTCCAGAATCCTAGAGCACTGACGTCAACACGGGCTTCGTTAGATGTGTTTGAAGTCCTATGTTGGAAGATCTCACCGTCCAAAGGAAGGAGGGTCGGTTCTACCATGACATCCCGGCAGATTTCCTTCAACATATTTGCTGTGAGGTCCCTTACTTCGTCATGCCTCATGCATATGAAGCCCCCTTTCTTGCACACCATGGCGTGATCGACGTCATAGGAAGAGCCACACACGCAATTGGAGGGCAAACCTTCTACTGGCCAACTGTACCTTAGAGCAATGGCATCTGTAAATTCTTTTTTATTGAGACTGAAACCATTTGCCTATATCGGTAACGTAGTCAACTAGTACTACTACTAATAATATAATAATAATATAATAATAATAATAATATAATAATATAATAATAATAATAATAATAATAATATAATAATAATAATAATATAATAATAATAATAATATAATAATAAATATAATTATAACAAATATAATAATAACAAATATAATAATAATATAATAATAATATAAAATATAATAATATAATAATAATAATAATAATAATAATAATGCGTCACTTCACTTTCATCTCGGTGGGTCACTACCCTGAACCCATATAAAACTATTTAGCGGCGTAACTCTTTATAATTTGCAGGGACCTTTCATCAAGTGACTCTGGTAGGGAGGGAAGTCATTATGTACTTACAGTCAGGCAGATCACACAACCGTCCACACCACCTCACACGTCACGTTACCTATGGAAGAGAACAAAACAATTAAGTACATAATTATACCAGAACAAAGAATTGATAATGATGAACATAAATATTTAATGGTATAATTACATTCAGATTAGTGTGTACATTAAGTCACCCTGGCCGGCATATCTCCAGGGTGACTCGAGAGGACTGGTGACGTCCATGAGCGCAAGGGATATTATTTATGTATCCGTGTTTACGATTGGCGGCCCCTCGTGTATACCTACGTCATCGAGCATTCGTGATGTAATTTTTCATAATGTATTTTTTTTTCATTATCCCAGACATTTAGAACAAGAATGTATTGGAGTTTGAATATACATAAATAACTCCTAGAATATGTGACTGACATTTGCTATTTCCCGCTTAACCGAAACATATTAATTTAAAATGTTAAGCCTCCATAGTTCATATTATAAATCATTCACTTGTTCAAATTTTCTTAAATAATTAAAAAAATCTGACGTGTACAACTTAACGCAGATGTTTTCATGACCTAAGAACGACTTTGTTTATTTAGCAGATGTTTTCATGACATAAGAACGACTTTGTATATTTAGCAGATGTTTTCATAACGTAAGAACGACTTCCGGTTTATTTAGCAGATGTTTTCATGACGTAAGAACGACTTTGTATATTTAGCAGATGTTTTCATAACGTAAGAACGACTTCCGGTTTATTTAGCAGATGTTTTCATGACGTAAGAACGACTTTGTTTATTTAGCAGATGTTTTCATGACGTAAGAACGACTTTGTTTATTTAGCAGATGTTTTCATGACCTAAGAACGACTTTGTTTATTTAGCAGATGTTTTCATGACGTAAGAACGACTTCCGGTTTATTTTCCAACAACAGCCTAGCCACATCACACACTTTCAATGTAGCGGAGTACTCTAGTTATTCACTTCATCATAACCTCTTTCTCGAAACACCAAGGAATAAAGACTATAAATAATGGTAATAAAGGCTAATAAACAAAAGTGAAAGAAGGATAAAGCATAGAAAGGATTAAATAAAGATGAAAGATGTGAAAATAAATAATAATCTTTCATCAAAATTATTAAGGTTCTTACAAAATACGACATCTTCAATTTTTTTTAGTCTAGATAATGAATTGCCTGGTGAATTAAGTTGTATTGTTCTTATTCCCCGTTACGACAAATATTAAAATGAAAAACAAAACAAAAAAATAAATTAGTCATAAAAATAAATCACTGGAAGAGTAAAAGGGAATCTAATAATACTCGGGGGTCAGGTCACAACACTAGGCTTCCCATGATTAATTTGGGGACGGAAGAATTACTGCCCCGCTTATAACATTTATTAAATTAAGCTTATTAAATCATTATATATTTCCTGTATTTTAACCATAAATACCCAACTCAATGTCCATTAAGAGAATATAATGCAAACCAACACTCAGAGATTAAAACAAATTTCCGAGAATATTTAGTTAAGTGTGGTAACCATGGACACAGCCTCGTATAAAATGCAGTCGACATTGTTAGGTTCTGAATAATAAGTTCTATATACAGGAGAGAACACAAACACCTGTATAGTTTTGTAGGTTCGGTTTACTGGATAAGAGTATGTACACAGAGGAGAGCAGCGGTCTCCCTGGCTAAGCTCCTTGTCAACTGCTATAGACGACGTATGGCAAGTGATACATTAGCAGCTTCCATACGTCGCCAGGCACATTAATTAAGCATGTGGGACATGGTAATAACATTGCCACACGCTGCTAGCTAGGCTGAATAAATAATACATAAATGGAGCACATACATAATATACATCCATGATATATAATCCAGCATACATAATATACATACACCTCCCTCCCCCCTATACGCTCATAGCAAAGTCTTGAGCGGACCTTTTCTTTTGGATCCGTTCTGAGCGTCGAGGGACTTCATCACTGGGAAGGGTATGGGACTCAACACTGGTGGCGGGGCCAGCAGAAGGCATTGTTACGGGTCGGAGAAAACGGCGGTTCCTCCACCACACACGACCACTGGGTAACCGCACCTGGTAGTCCCGTGACCTGCCGAGACCCATGACTACGCCTACTTTGTCCCAACGTAGGGAGGTCGGGTCCTGAACACGGACTTGGGTGCCGACACTCAACCTGGGGAGAGAACGGGCGTGGTCATTGTAGCGGGCGACGACGTCCTGAACACGTTCGGCGGCTCGGCGATCACAATCCTCTGTCTTGGCCTGCCACTCCTTGGAGAAGGATTGAGGGTGAGCAGGGACACAAGAACGAAGGGGGCGTCCATACAAGACCTGGGCAGGGGAGCGTCCGGTGTAGTTAGGTGTGTTGCGGAGTTCAAGAAGACCCCTGTCGAAGGCCTCGCAGTCAATGTTCCCAGAAGGGGCCACCTTAAGGATGAGGTGCTTCAGGGATTTGACAGCAGCCTCAGCGTGGCCGTTGGACTGCGGGTAATGGGGCGATGACAACACATGCCGGACTCCCCATCGGTCAAGGAACGCAGCAAAGTCCCGGCTTGTGAACTGAGGCCCTCCGTCGGTTCGCAGGCGTACAGGAACGCCCACGTCACGGAAGTAGTGGCGGAACTTGCTGATGGTGGCGGCAGACGTCGTGTCATTACCGCACTTGATGACAACCGGCCAACCAGAGAGACGGTCGACGATAACGAGGAAGGACTTTCCTGACACACAGAAAAAGTCGGCCGACACAGACTCAAAGGGGCGGGTGGGGTTGTCGTCACTCATAAAGGGTTCCTGCTGCTGGCTGGGTTGTAATACTTGGCAGGGCTCACACGCACGGACAACATTGGAGATGTCGGAGTTGATGCCGGGCCAGAACACAGTCTGTCGTGCACGTCGTTTGGTGGCCTCAGCTCCACGGTGACTGTCGTGAAGGCGGGCCAAGGCGTGGGGACGTGATGCAGCAGGGACAACTACACGTGCTCCGTACAGAACAAGGTCTCCGTCGCAGTAGAGTTCATCGCGGAGTTTCCAATACGGGAGCAGGGTGTTGTGAAGATCGTAGCGGTTGCTAGGAAATCCATTCCTCACACACTCGACGAGTCGGACATAGGAAGGGTCATCTCGGGCCGCTGTTCGAAGGTCCTCCATTGCCTTGTCGTCATCTGGTGACAGGTCCGAACGAAGGGATTGGACGGCATGGAGAGTGACCACAGTCCTGACGGAAAGAGCGAGGTCGGCGTCGAGTACATGGTCTTCTGGAGTAGGGCGGCTGACAGGAGAGCGGGATAAGGCATCAGGGATGCAGAGCTCCTTACCAGCACGCCACACTGCAGTGAAGATGTACGCCGAGAGCTTCTCTTTCAGACGCTGGAGGCGAGGGTTCTCAACGGCGTCTAGCGTGTAGTGGTTGAGGATCGGGACAAGCGGGCGATGGTCGGTCACTAGGTGAAAGTATTGCAGGCCTATGAGGTAAAACCTGCACTTGGACATCGCCCAAACCACAGCCAACAGCTCCAACTCAATAGTGGCGTAGCGCGTCTCAGTGTCAGAGAGGAAACGCGAGCCACACTGGACGAGCCGGAACTGCCCTCCACCATGATCCTGCAGTAGGGCGTATCCCACGCCATACAAGCGTGAGGCATCTGTCTGCAGAACTGTCGGCAAGGCTGGGTCAAACGTGGCGAGGACAGGTGGACGAGACAGGGCCTGTTTCACTTGCTGGAAGGCCTTGTCGTGGTCGGGGGTCCACAGGAATGTCCTCTTGGGGCTCATCAGGGGGCGAAGTGGTTGAGCAGCTGCGGAGATGTCCGACGAAAACTCTGCTAACTGGTTGACGAGACCGATGAAGGACCTCAAGTCGGTCAGGTTCGCAGGGGTGGGAAAATCCGTAATGGCGCGGACCTTTTCCGGGTCAGCTGCGATACCATTCCCTGAGAGGGTGTACCCACAAAAGTCAACTGAAGAACTGGCCAGAACAAACTTGTCGGCATTTAGGGTAATGCCGTGCTTCCGGCACCTGTTGAGTACCTCGTAGATACGGCAGAGGTGATCCATATAATCCTCGTCGTACACGAGTATGTCGTCGACCACTTTCACGCAGTTTGCCAGACCTTGTAGAGCCATATCACCTCGAAGACAGAAAGCGTCTCCTGTAGCGGCGAATCCCATGGGGCCACGGCAATAACTGTAACGTCCATGCGGGGTGATGAACGTTGTGAGTGGTCGGTCTTCTTCGGCAAGCTCTATCTGCCAGTATCCACACAGGGCGTCCATCGTCGTGAAGAAGCGCGCCTTCGGGTTCACGCTGCGTATGGCTGCAAAGGGCGTGGGAGAAGGGTGCGCAGGACGAGACACCTGGTTGTTGAGCTTGGAAAGGTCAGTGGTGATCCGAACACCACCTTTAGGTTTTGCGACGACAACCATCGGGTGACACCATGGAGACGGGTCATCGCCGGTTGGTACAATAATTTCTTGGGCGACCATGGAGTCCAGCTCGTTTTTGACCGCCTCGCGGAAGGCCAGGGGAACCAGTCGAGGGGTGTAAATAGCGAATGGCTTCGCGTCGTCCCTCAGGTGGATCCTCATGGGGGGGCCTGCCATCTTCTTGAGAGGCTTGGATTCCAGAGCGGACTTGGTCACCAGAACGTCGCTGAATTCCTTCAGGAAGTACTTCCGAGCATCCGAAGGAGAGGTGTCACTGGCAAGAGGCAGGGGTAGGGCGGCAGCAGGGTCGTTGCTGCTCCCTTTTTGCACCCTGTTGGCGTGTTTTACCTCAAGAATAGGTTTGGGGAAGTCCTGGGAGATGATGGCCAACTCCTGACAATGTCTGTAGGACAGCAAAGGAGTCTGGACACCGTTATGCACATCAATCCAGGCTTGACACGACCTGTTGCCAAAGGTGACTTGTGCTTGGAGTGAACCCAGGGCCGGGGTCATCTGTGAACCATCTGCCATAAAGCGGAGATCCTTGGGGGGCGGTCCTAGATCACTTGGAGAGAGCCCCAAGCATTGCAAATGCTGGGGACCGATGACTGTAGCATCAGCGCCGGTGTCGGGCAACATCTGAAGACGGGATGACACACCGCCGTAGGTCACAATGACACTGATATACTGAGGGACTTTGGTCCTGGGACGCTGGGGGGAGCACACATTCCTAATGTGGCTCGAGCGTTGTCAAGAGTCGTCGTACCTCTGATTGGAAGACTGTGGGCGGCCCTCTCTGGTGGAGGGGGGCTGAAGCTTCCGCCGACGCGGTCCCTTGGGTTTGTTGGAAGGGCAACACTTGTCATAGTGGCCCAGACGACCACACACATTGCACTGGACGCGTTTGGCTGGGCACCGTACTGTGAGTGACCAGTGGCCCTTACGGTCACAACTGTTGCAGGTAGACTGAGCAGCTGGACACACTTGTGTTCCGTGCTGCTTACCACAGTTGTTGCAAAATAAACCGGGCGTGGACGTGGTGGGCGAAGGCGTAGGAACAGACTTCTTGTCCTTCTTGTACCGGGACACAGCGCGTACAGCTGTAGGGGGAGCGCGGATGGCAGAGGTGGCACACCTGGCAGCCTCATAGGAGCGACATATCGTCAACACATCCTTAAGAGAAGAGGAAGAGTCGAGGGAGGTGAGGCGTTGGACAAGTTCCTCGTCCTTAACACCCATCAGGATCACCTGCTTCAACTGGGTCTCCTCGCACTGCTGGTGGTGGCCTGGACATATATCTACCTCTTCCGAGGCTCTCTTAAGACGCACGTAAAAGGCATCAAAAGACTCACCCTCCATCTGTCTGCAGCTAAACAATTCCCTCCTGCGCAGAGCTTCATTCTGCTGTCCTTTGATGTGCCGTTGTAGAACGTCCAGTACCTCCTCTACAGACAGCGAAGAGGTTGGGGGTACCTGCAACGTATGTTCCAAGACACGCTGAATTTCCAAGGACAGGCACATACGCAGTTGGATGAGTTGTTTAGGCTGTGACAAACTCTGGAGATCCACCATTGTAGAGTAATCAGTCCACCGTCGCCGCCATTCACGAAAAGTCTGGAAAGTCTCATCAGGCTTCAAGATGGGCGGCGTTTGAGCTGCTGCTTTAGGTGGGGCTGGGGGGTGTGAAGGAAGCATGGATGAGGTATCTGAACCAGTCAGTACCGAGGCAGTGTTAGAGCCAGGGGCTTGGTTAACAGTGAGGCGAGATATCAAGGCTTCAAACCGTTCACTGTCTTCCAATCTCCGTTGGTGGTCTCGTTCTGCCTCTGCTTGCCTTCTGTGCTCATCCGCCAAACGTCTGTGAGCTTCATCCTCGCGTTTCTCATCTCTCATAAACTTCAGTAAAGCAATTATCTCTGGAGACAACGCTGAATATTGAGGTGAGGGACTGCGCGATGTGGGGGCTGGAGCGTCGTGGCCGGCCTGGTCATCCATCTCTGCGGGGCTATCACCCGCCTGGCTCATCCAGACGCTGGGTCCACGGCTACGTAAGGCGTGAGACATAACTACTTCCTCTGTGTACTATGTCTTAAATCAGTGTTGACCGGTCAGCCCGTCGTATCAACAAGATTTCAGACAAAAAATTAATTAAATACACAGATAAGTAGGTTATATATATAAAATATATATAAGGAAGCCGCGCGGTCAGCGAGTGTTAGTACGTGTATGTGTGTGAGTGTGTGTCCCGGGCCGGCAAAGCGTCTCGCCCCAGCTGTGAGGGGGGGTGGAGGCGGCGCTGTGAGGGGGGTGGAGGGAGAGGCGCGGCGACTCCCAGTCGGTCTAGTTACCCTCAGAACGCGGTCAGAGACGGGTGCACTGAACTCTACTCCTTACAAATGCCCAGAACGTGCCGTATACCTTGGGAATCCTTTAGAACAAGGTCACACATGAATGGCACGAAACACACAATGCACTAAACACTTCACAGAAAATCACTGTCACTGACACTGCTCAAAGTTGCTGAAATTCTTCGAGGAGAGATGGCGCGGGAGTTGACCCAAGCGAGAGTCCATAGAGGCCATAGCCGGCTTTCCACAAAGTTTGCGCTATCACTCGTAATTATCCAGTAAGATCCTACTCACTGCGCCATGTTAGGTTCTGAATAATAAGTTCTATATACAGGAGAGAACACAAACACCTGTATAGTTTTGTAGGTTCGGTTTACTGGATAAGAGTATGTACACAGAGGAGAGCAGCGGTCTCCCTGGCTAAGCTCCTTGTCAACTGCTATAGACGACGTATGGCAAGTGATACATTAGCAGCTTCCATACGTCGCCAGGCACATTAATTAAGCATGTGGGACATGGTAATAACATTGCCACACGCTGCTAGCTAGGCTGAATAAATAATACATAAATGGAGCACATACATAATATACATCCATGATATATAATCCAGCATACATAATATACATACAGACATGAAGTTATTTTAGATATTCAGGTATATATTATTACTTTATTCATTACAAAACTTAAAAAAATAATATCTCGTAGACTTTTCCTCGTATATATTTTCACTTGAGATAACATCAGTGAAATAATTTGATCAGTATGTTAAATATAGACACCGTACTACTGGTTCCAGGGCTCTCCAACGCAAACACCCCGTTACTTGATGTTATATGACGTCAAGGGCCATTCCTACATTGTTGACACACACACACACACATACACACGCACACACATACACGCACACACCTACACACACTCTACAGCTCAGCCTCGTCTCCATATATACACACTCTACTCCTATAGACCTTTATGTCACAAGGGGAGTTCAATTCTGTAGAAATATAACAGATGAGAACTTTAAAATGCGACAGAAATTATTGAAGGCAAATAAACAAACTTTCTTGTCATAACCCCGTCTCTCTCTCTCTCTCTCTCTCTCTCTCTCTCTCATACATTTATAAACAGGCATAATAGACATATTCGATAGACATACAATTAAATTACAAAACAAGAACAGTATAAGAAAAACACAAAAACAAAGTTAGAAGAAGAAGAAGAAAAAAAAACTGACATGTGAAAACCCTGGAAGAGTTCAGAGCCGTTAAAACACCCTCAGCCTCCCCTCCCATCACCTCAATAACCTCCACCCCACGCCTCCCCTCACCAGCTTCCGTCCCCTCCAGCGCCCCTCACCAGCTACCGTTCCCTCCAGCGCCCCTCACCAGCTACCGTCCCCTCCAGCGCCCCTCACCAGCTACCGTCCCCTCCAGCGCCCCTCACCAGCTACCGTCCCCTCCAGCGCCCCTCACCAGCTACCGTCCCCTCCAGCGCCCCTCACCAGCTCCCGTCCCCTCCAGCGCCCCTCACCAGCTCCCGTCCCCTCCAGCGCCCCTCACCAGCTCCCGTCCCTCCAGCGCCCCTCACCTCCACCCCCTCCAGTTCCCCTCACCAGCTTCCGTCTCCTCCAGCGCCCCTCACCAGCTACCGTCCCCTCCAGCGCCCCTCACCAGCTACCGTCCCCTCCAGCGCCCCTCACCAGCTTCCGTCCCCTCCAGCGCCCCTCACCAGCTTCCGTCCCCTCCAGCGCCCCTCACCAGCTACCGTCCCCTCCAGCGCCCCTCACCAGCTACCGTCCCCTCCAGCGCCCCTCACCAGCTTCCGTCCCCTCCAGCGCCCCTCACCAGCTTCCGTCCCCTCCAGCGCCCCTCACCAGCTACCGTCCCCTCCAGCGCCCCTCACCTCCACCCCCTCCAGTTCCCCTCACCAGCTTCCGTCCCCTCCAGCGCCCCTCACCAGCTTCCGTCTCCTCCAGCGCCCCTCACCAGCTACCGTCCCCTCCAGCGCCCCTCACCAGCTACCGTCCCCTCCAGCGCCCCTCACCAGCTACCGTCCCCTCCAGCGCCCCTCACCAGCTACCGTCCCCTCCAGCGCCCCTCACCAGCTACCGTCCCCTCCAGCGCCCCTCACCAGCTACCGTCCCCTCCAGCGCCCCTCACCAGCTTCCGTCCCCTCCAGCGCCCCTCACCAGCTCCCGTCCCCTCCAGCGCCCCTCACCAGCTCCCGTCCCTCCAGCGCCCCTCACCTCCACCCCCTCCAGTTCCCCTCACCAGCTACCGTCCCCTCCAGCGCCCCTCACCAGCTACCGTCCCCTCCAGCGCCCCTCACCAGCTACCGTCCCCTCCAGCGCCCCTCACCAGCTACCGTCCCCTCCAGCTACCGTCCCCTCCAGCTACCGTCCCCTCCAGCTACCGTCCCCTCCAGCGCCCCTCACCAGCTACCGTCCCCTCCAGCGCCCCTCACCAGCTACCGTCCCCTCCAGCGCCCCTCACCAGCTACCGTCCCCTCCAGCGCCCCTCACCAGCTACCGTCCCTCCAGCGCCCCTCACCAGCTACCGTCCCCTCCAGCGCCCCTCACCAGCTACCGTCCCTCCAGCGCCCCTCACCAGCTACCGTCCCTCCAGCGCCCCTCACCAGCTACCGTCCCCTCCAGCGCCCCTCAACAGCTACCGTCCCCTCCAGCGCCCCTCACCAGCTACCGTCCCCTCCAGCGCCCCTCACCAGCTACCGTCCCCTCCAGCGCCCCTCACCAGCTACCGTCCCCTCCAGCGCCCCTCACCTCCACCCCTCACCTCACACGACTAGCCAAAAATAAGGGAGAAAGGGAAAATTTTTAGGTGATGAAGCTATTGATGGCGTCACGTCCTGTGCTCAAAGGTGTGTGTGCGTGTGTGTGTGTGTGTGTGTGTGTGTGTGTGCGTGCGTGTGCGTGTGTGTGTGTGCGTGCGTGTGCGTGTGTTTACAGAAGACCTTAATAGTATCTGTGAGTGTAAAAGAACACACACACACACAAAAATTATACCCTAGCCAACTCTAAACACTAATTATAACTCCTTAACAACACGGGGAGGGAGAGATCTATTATACCAAATTAGGCCTAAGTAACCATAATTCTTCCCCCCCCCCCTCACCTGTGCTCTTTAGTGTATCCTTATAATTAGAGTTAATAAGAATAATTAACTTACCTGTTCATTTCATCAACTAAGAACTCAACTTTGGCCTTTCGGGGAGATCATTATTTTTACACCTGTTTAATTAGGGTTGGGTGTGTTAGGAATGATTCTTTACCTGGGGATATAGTGGATCATCTGTGTGTGTGTGTGTGTGCGTGTGCAAATCTCTTACTGCTTCCTACTGGCTTATAATGGGTCATCTAACTCGTGTGTGTGTGGTGGGGGGGGGGGGGGAGGTGCAGCTCAACAACAAGCAGCCATAATGTGCGTGTGTGTGTGTGGGGGGGGGGGGGGAGGTGCAGCTCAACACGCAGCCATAATGTGCGTGTGTGGGGGGGAGGTGCAGCTCAACAACACGCAGCCATAATGTGCGTGCGTGTGTGGGGGGGGGAGGTGCAGCTCAACAACACGCAGCCATAATGTGCGTGTGTGGGGGGGGGGTGGTGCAGCTCAACAACACGCAGCCATAATGTGCATGTGTGTGGGGGGGGGGGGGGAGGTGCAGCTCAACAACACGCAGCCATAATGTGCGTGTGTGTGGGGGGGGGGAGGTGCAGCTCAACAACACGCAGCCATAATGTGCGTGTGTGTGTGTGTGGGGGGGGGGGAGGTGCAGCTCAACAACACGCAGCCATAAGGTGCGTGTGTGTGGGGGGGGGAGGTGCAGCTCAACAACACGCAGCCATAATGTGCGTGTGTGTGTGTGGGGGGGGGAGGTGGTGCAGCTCAACAACACGCAGCCATAATGTGCGTGTGTGTGTGTGGGGGGGAGGTGCAGCTCAACAACACGCAGCCATAATGTGCGTGTGTGTGTGTGTGGGGGGGGAGGTGCAGCTCAACAACACGCAGCCATAATGTGCGTGTGGGGGGGGAGGTGCAGCTCAACAACACGCAGCCATAATGTGTGTGTGAGGGGGGGGGGGGGGGAGGTGCAGCTCAACAACACGCAGCCATAATGTGCGTGTGAGTGTGTGGGGGGGGGAGGTGCAGCTCAACAACACGCAGCCATAATGTGCGTGTGAGTGTGTGGGGGGGGGGGTGCAGCTCAACAACACGCAGCCATAATGTGCGTGTGTGGGGGGGGGGGGGGGTGCAGCTCAACAACACGCAGCCATAATGTGCGTGTGTGGGGGGGGGGGTGGTGCAGCTCAACAACACGCAGCCATAATGTGCGTGTGTGGGGGGGGTGGTGCAGCTCAACAACGCGCAGCCATAATGTGCGTGTGTGGGGGAGGGGGGTGCAGCTCAACAACACGCAGCCATATTGTGCGTGTGTGTGGGGGGGGGAGGTGCAGCTCAACAACACGCAGCCATAATGTGTGTGTGGGGGGGGGGAGGTGCAGCTCAACAACACGCAGCCATAATGTGCGTGTGAGTGTGTGGGGGGGGAGGTGCAGCTCAACAACACGCAGCCATAATGTGCGTGTGTGGGGGGGTGCAGCTCAACAACACGCAGCCATAATGTGCGTGTGAGTGTGTGGGGGGGCAGCTCAACAACACGCAGCCATAATGTGCGTGTGTGTGGGGGGGGGAGGAGGTGCAGCTCAACAACACGCAGCCATAATGTGCGTGTGAGTGTGTGGGGGGGTGCAGCTCAACAACACGCAGCCATAATGTGCGTGTGAGTGTGTGGGGGGGGCAGCTCAACAACACGCAGCCATAATGTGCGTGTGTGTGGGGGGGAGGAGGTGCAGCTCAACAACACGCAGCCATAATGTGCGTGTGAGTGTGTGGGGGGGGGGGAGGTGCAGCTCAACAACACGCAGCCATAATGTGCGTGTGTGTGGGGGGGGAGGAGGTGCAGCTCAACAACACGCAGCCATAATGTGCGTGTGAGGGGGGGGGAGGTGCAGCTCAACAACACGCAGCCATAATGTGCGTGTGAGTGTGTGGGGGGGGGTGCAGCTCAACAACACGCAGCCATAATGTGCGTGTGTGTGTGTGGGGGGGGGGGAGGTGCAGCTCAACAACACGCAGCCATAATGTGCGTGTGTGGGGGAGGTGCAGCTCAACAACGCGCAGCCATAATGTGCGTGTGTGTGTGGGGGGGGGGGGTGCAGCTCAACAACAAGCAGCCATAATGTGCGTGTGAGTGTGGTCTCATGTACAGGAGGGGGACAGTATATATCTGCATACACAGTTGTCAGCCTAAGTAATGTCCCTCACCTCACACATGACTTCGTACCACCTCACACATGACTTGGTACATTTGGCAACAACCGCAGTCAAGGTGTGTGTGTGTGAGGGGGGGGGGGGGACTACATTTAATTGTCCTTTAGATTATGCTCTCTCTCTCTCTCTCTCGCCACATGTACCGAGTAACTGTATTGTATACCAGGGGTGAGGCAGCCACCCAGTACCACCACCGAGCTACCCAGTACCACCCACCCAGTACCACCACCAGCCACCACCACCACCAACAGCCACCCAGGAACACCAACCATACGCCACCACTAAATAATGCAGCTGAACCTCCCCGGAACAGACACACACACCCCCCTCCCCCTGCTTCACAATCACCGCCAACATAAGGCTGCAGGTGGCCGACAGTTGAGACACCCTCCACCTCTCCCCACTCTCCCCTCACTGCCCCATCCTCCCACTCTCTCCCATCCTCCATCCTCACCTCCCCATCCTCCCACTCTCTCCTCACCTCCCCATCCTCCCACTCTCTCCTCACCTCCCCATCCTCCCACTCTCTCCTCACCTCCCACCCTCTCCTCACCTCCCCATCCTCCCACTCTCTCACCTCCCCATCCTCCCACTCTCTCCTCACCTCCCCATCCTCCCACTCTCTCGTCATCTCCCCATCCTCCCACACTCTCCTCACCTCCCCACATCTTCCTCTTCTCCCCATTCCCCTAAACTATCCTAACCTTCCCCCTTCCCCCACACTCCGTTCCCCATCCTCCCACCCCCTCCCCCCACCCCTTCTGCAGGTGTTTTACGTAAACTGTATTTATGGACAAGGAACAAGAAACTATTGCAGCGAAGAAAAGGTTTATGTTAAAATATACAACAGGTCATAAAACTGGCGTGGGGGCGACACACACACACCTTAAAATACCTGACACGGCCACCTGCAGCAGTTGGCTCAACACCACCTACTAGATATCCCTGTTTCAAGTTCCTCCTCCGTCAGTGTTTAATATTTTACTGTAAGTTAATTGTTGTATCGATATTATAACACCAAGAAGCTACAGTCTCTTATCTACAGCTTATTATGATTTCTGGATCACCTGAAGATTAAGTTTCCCCAGCTTATTTCACCTGAGCAATAACCACCCTAACGCTACTTGAGGGATTAGGTTAGGTAAGGTTAGATCAGGTTAGGTTAGGTTAGGTAAGGTTAGATCAGGTTAGGTTAATCTTAAAGGTGATCTGGCTTTCTTTGGGAGGACTCCTGTACTAAGTGGCTCAACCGGACAATAATTATTCTAGTGTGTACGAGTGAGGTGGTGTGTCATGCTGGTCGGGGGGGGGGGAGGTGGGGGTGGTGTGGGGGGAGGTGGGGGTGGTGTGGGGGGAGGTGGAGTGGGTGGAGGTGGTGTGGGGGGTGGTGTGGTGTGGGGGGTGGTGTGGTGTGGGTGGAGGTGGTGTGAGGGGAGGTGGTGTGGATGAAGGTGGTGTGGGTGGGGGTGGTGTGAGGGGAGGTGGAGAGTGGTGTAGGGGGAGGTGTGGGGGAAGGTGGGGATGGTGTGGGTGGAGGTGGGGATGGTGTGGGGGAGATGGAGGGTGGTGTTAGGGGTGGCGGTGTTAGGGGTGGCGGTGTTAGGGGTGGCGGCGTGGGGGGAGGTGGGGATGGTGTGGGGGGAGGTGGGGATGGTGTGGGGGGGGGAGGTGGGGATGGTGTGGGGGGGGGAGGTGGGGTGAATTGGTTTTGGGGGAGATGGAAGGTAGTGTGGATGGTGGGAGGTAGTGTGGATGGTGGGAGGTAGTGAGGAGGGTATCCAGGCAGGTAGACGATAATCGAAGAAAGGTCTCCAGTATCCCTCCCCGGGCTACGAGATGGCCAGGGGGGTGGTGGTGGCCTTCCAACTGCCATGCTCTCTTTCAATAAACCGGTAATTATTATTGTTATTGTTATTATTATGATTATCACACACACACACACACAACTCAGGACATGGCCTCACAAACTTCAGGTTACAGGCTCCAGGTATTACCACACTTCAGCTATGAGGCGTCCAGATCTAGCAGTGACGTAAGCAAGACTATCGCAAGACACTTCACTACACAACAATCCCGACACAGGCGCCTAGATCACATTATATTAAATACTATTATAAAGAGAGTTTGTTACTGATCCTTGGATAATGGTGGAGTTAATTAAAAGAGTGAAGTCTGATGAAATATTGACGCCGTAAAATATTTCCCCCAAAATAAGTCGAAAATTAAAATAAAAATCTTAGGCGTGTTGAACCATACTACAAGTTTCTCATGTTTTAAATTAATTGGTCCTGAAATAGCGATAAATAATAACAGTTTACACGAGAAAAGACGAAGGGGAATAAACACCGGATAAAACGCACGCACGCACACGGGGGTTGGCAAGAGTCTCACACTTACTGTAAAATATAATATAACTCTACATAAGGACTACAATATAAATAATAATCACCAGGTGTTAAGGGCGGGGAAACACCTGACCAGCCCTGAGGAATCACAAGATAAACAGATGAAGAATGTCACACACCACGACTACCTCCCCCCCCCCCCCCCCCCCCGGGCGTAGTGTGCAGCGAGGATCGTCTGTCATAAATTTAAGCGTAACGCCATTTCCAGCTGATCTAAATCATTCTGCCAATATACCACATCACCCCAAGTCACACTACGCTGCAGGGAGGAACGCGGAAGGGGAGTCTACACGAGGCACAGGTGTTACTAGGTCTCCGTTTCACCTCCTTGCATCTCTCGCCTCGTCCACGATACACAACCAATCGATGAGCACCACTTACACAGCCTGCACGATCGTTAGGTTCATTGCCATCTTAAGTTGTGGTGGACATACTTTCGCCTCCTCCTCCTAATGCTGCTGCTCTTCTTCCTTCTCCTCCTTTTAATGCTCTTCTTCCTTCTCCTTTTAATGCTCTTCTTCCTTCTCCTCCTCCTAATGCTCTTCCTCCTCCTCCAACAGTACTGAGACTCTCCTGGTAATATTTGTCTTGAGTATACTTTATCATCAGCCATCGACTGTGTGTGTGTGCGTGTGTGTGTACAATATTAAGGGCTTCAGGACTCATCTTGGTGACCGTCAGCCCCTGATGCCGTCACGTCTTAAACTCACGCCCTCATGTTGCTGACACTGTGACCCTGGCTGACACCTTGACTTCTGGCTGACATTGTGATCCCTGGCTTATATTGCCTAACCTTAACGCTACCTGGGAGTTAGGCTAGGTTAAGCTAAATTAGGTTAGATTACGTTTTAACAGGTTAGGTTAGGTTAGTGTTAGAATATCAACATAAAATAAGTTATAGGGGGGGGGGGGGTAATCTTCAGGTAAACAAAGATCATGTCCACAGTTTAAAAATCTAATGGAAAGGCAACAAGACTTAACCCCAGTAAAGTGTCACCAAAATAATAATGTCCCGACGATGCACGTGTACGAGAGAGGCTATCCTTCCTTCCTTCCTTCCTTTTTCCTTCCTTCCTTCCTTCCTTTTTTCCTTCCTTCCTTTTTTCCTTCCTTCCTTTTTTCCTTCCTTCCTTCCTTTCCTTCCTTCCTTCCTTTCCTTCCTTCCCTCCCTCCTTCCTCCACTCCTCCAACGCACCAGTGGGTCGTCCTCGTGCCTCAAGTGCCACCAACCATTAAACTATTACAAAGTTCGCCAGGATCAATTGACTCCAGCAGCATAATACTAGTGCTATCTGTCGGGGGAGGGGAGGTGGGGAGGAGGAGGTGGGAAGGTGAGGGGAGGTGGGGAGGAGGAGGTGGGAAGGTGAGGGGAGGTGGGGAGGTGGAAGGGTGGGAGAGGTGAGGAAGTGAGTGGGGAAGGTGGGGAAGGTGTGAAATCGATGCAAACAGTTGAGGAAGGGTCATGGGGAGATAGATGCAGTGTTTGTGTGTGTGTGGCTACTTTATCGTAGAGTGTGGGACATGTTTGCTCGTGCACTCAGGTAGATGGTGAAGAGCACTCAGGTAGATGGTCCGGTGCACTCAGGTAGATGGTGAAGAGCACTCCGGTGGATGGTGAAGAGCACTCCGGTGGATTGTCAGGTGCACTCCGGTGGATGGTCAGGTGCACTCCGGCAGATGGTCAGGTGCACTCCGGCAGATGGTCAGGTGCACTATGACCAGGTGTGTGTAAGACTAGCCGCTGGAATCACTCTGTAAGGGCAACGACCTTTAGGCCTCTCTCTCTCTCTACGTTACACACCTCTTGTTACAGCGTGTATCTGACTGGCTGTTAGTAAGAGGGGAGTTACAAGTCCATGATATATTACAGCGTACGGGAGGGGCGGGGGTGGGGGGGGTGGGGGGTGGGGGGGGATGGGGGAGGGGTTGGGTGGGGGTGGGTGGTAAGATAAAGTATTAGGCCTTGTGGTGCAATGCGGCACTTGTGTGTGTAGTGTGTGTAGTGTGTGTGTGTAGTGTGTAGCGTGTGTGTGTGTGTGTGTGTAATGTGTGTGTGTGTAGTGTGTGTGTGTGGTGTGTGTAGTGTGTGTGTGTGTGTGTGTGTTTTCAAAGACACTATACCGCTGTAACATGTAATTAAGTACATATCTGTTTACTTCGCTACCGTGTGAGTGTTATGAATGACGTCACACACTCTCACACACACACAGGTGAAAATCAAATTAATGACAAGGTAACAGGTAATTTATACGCGTACATACTTACTCTACTCTCCATTACATAAAGGGGGGAGAGAGGGAAGAGGGGAGGGGGGAGGGGGGGCAGGGGAGGGGAAGGATGTTAAGAGTTATGACCCATCACCTGAGTTAATGATCATAACTAGCCAGCGTGACGACACAATTGGCCATTTGTTTTCGAAGATCATTGTCGATCGTTGTGTTAATTAAAGAAACTCAATACGATAATTATTGAAGACTTGAGGACTGATAACATGTGGAGAGAGAGAGAGAGAGAGAGAGAGAGAGAGAGAGAGAGAGAGAGAGAGAGAGAGAGAGAGAGCAGTCATTCTGGTAGTAGTGTTAACCTTTTCTTCGTCCTCCTCCACATCATTATTTTTCTTCTCCTTCCTCCTCCTCTCTTCCTTCTCGTCGACTTCCTCCTCCTCCTCCTCCTCCTCCTCCACAACCCCTTGGGACCCCAGAGAAATCCTGAACCTCAATCGTCGGGTCCTGCAGGAGGAAGACTATCAAAGGCAGGTTATGATGATGAATATATAAGATTAGACCGTGTGTGTGTGTGGGTGTGAGTGTGTGTATGGGTGTGAGTGTGTGTATGGGTGTGAGTGTGTATGGGTGTGTGAGTGTGTGTATATGGGTATGGGTGTGTATGTATGGGCGTGTGTGTCTGTATGTATGGGCGTGTGTGTCTGTATGTATGGGTGTATGCGTGTGTTTTTTTTTATGGGGAGAAAATGGTACTACGGTTAGGTTGTAATAAGCAATAATAAGGTCTAAAGGCAGCTGTTAACGCGGATGAATGACCCAACCACCACCATTCTACTCCGGCCGTCAACACCTCCCCCCCCCCCCCAGGCCACACCAGGGAGAGAGAGAGAGAGAGAGAAAAGCGCTTCAAGACTGTCTCCCTTTTGATGTCAACACCTCCCCCCCCCCCCCCCCCAGGCCACACCAGGGAGAGAGAGAGAGAGAGAAAAGCGCTTCAAGACTGTCTCCCTTTTGATGTCAACGCCACCGACGAAATTGGCCAGACGAAACTACGCTGAGAAACATATCAACTCTACAAGGCTGAGAAACATGTCAACTCTACAAGGCTGAGAAACATGTCAACTCCACAAGGCTGAGAAACATGTCAACTCTATAAGGCTCAAACATTTATAAGGCTGAGAAACACGTCAACCATTACAAGAGATGCGAAAATCATGGCGCCGCCGCAGGAATATGATTACTTAGGATAGGGAGGCTTCTGTAGTTTACCTTGAGAGAGGGTTTGATTACGCTGGTTCTATCTAGTGTGTGTGTGTGTGTGTGTGCGTGCGTGCGTGCGTGCGCGTGCGTGCGTGTGTGTGTGTATGCCCAGCAGTTATCCAGTCGTCTCATCAGTAGTGGGGTTTCCGTATTGCTCTCGTTACCCAGCCCCGCCCCGCCCCCTTAGGTGTTGAGTAGGTGTACTGTAGTATGTGTGTACGTGTTCCTACTCTTCTACACATGATTGCCCTTCTTTCTTTCTTTCTTTCTTCCTTCCTTTCGCTTCTCTCTCCCTCCATCCCTTCTTTCTTTCTTTCTTCCTTCATTCCTTCCTTTCGCTTCTCTCTCCCTCCATCCCTCTTTCTTTCTTCCTTCCTTCCTTTCTTTCGCTTCTCTCTCCCTCCATCCCTTCTTTATTTCTTTCTTCCTTCCTTTCTTTCGCTTCTCTCTCCCTCCATCCCTTCTCTCTCTCTTCCTTCCCTCCCTGTTGCTGCCACCTCTACTCCCTCCCTCCCTCCCCTTCACCATTGTTGCTACTTCTATCCTTCTCTTACGTTAACGCTGTTACCTGTATTTCCCTCTTTCATTCTTTCTGCTGCTTCTTCCATTTTCCTCACCCCCTCCCTCACCCCCTCCCCCCCCTCCCTCACCCCCTCCCTCACCCTCACCTTCAACCTCATCATCTTCCCCTCCCTTCCTTACCCCTCCTTCACCCTCTCCCTCGCCCCCTCCCTCCCCCTTCCTTCACCCTCTCCCTCGCCCCCTCCCTCCCCCTTCCTTCACCCTCTCCCTCCCCCTTCCTTCACCCTCGCCCCCTCCCTCCCCCTTCCTTCACCCTCTCCCCCCTCCCTACCCCACCCTAAGTGAGTGAAGTTGATCGACCATTACTCTACTCCCTACGTCAAGGTAAGACACAGGTGAATAATTAAAGGCAATCTTTAGAGAGCCAGTGAGTGAAGGAAGGTGAGTGAGTGAGGGAAGGTAGGTGAGTGAGTGAGTGAGAGAGAGGGACAGCCAGTGAGTGAAGGAAGGTGAGTGAGTGAGGGAAGGTAGGTGAGTGAGTGAGTGAGAGAGAGAGAGAGAGAGAGAGAGAGAGAGGGACAGCCAGTGAGTGAGGGAAGGTGAGTGGGTGAGAGTGAGTGAGTGAGTGAGAGAGGGAAGGTGAGTGGGTGAGAGAGGGAAGGTGAGAGAGGGACAGCCAGTGAGTGAGGGAAGGTGAGTGGGAGTGAGTGAGTGAGAGAGAGGGACAGCCAGTGAGTGAGGGAAGGCGAGTGAGAGTGAGTGAGTGAGTGAGAGAGGGACAGCCAGTGAGTGAGGGAAGGTGAGTGAGTGAGAGAGGGACAGCCAGTGAGTGAGGGAAGGTGAGTGAGAGTGAGTGAGAGAGAGAGGGACAGCCAGTGAGTGAGGGAAGGTGAGTGAGTGAGAGAGGGACAGCCAGTGAGTGAGGGAAGGTAGGTGAGAGTGAGTGAGAGAGAGAGGGACAGCCAGTGAGTGAGGGAAGGTGAGTGAGTGAGAGAGGGACAGCCAGTGAGTGAGGGAAGGAGAGTGAGTGAGAGAGAGAGAGGGACAGCCAGTGAGTGAGGGAAGGAGAGTGAGTGAGAGAGAGAGAGGGACAGCCAGTGAGTGAGGGAAGGTGAGTGAGTGAGAGAGGGACAGCCAGTGAGTGAGGGAGGGAGGGAGTGTGAGAAAGACTCCCCATCAGCTCGCTCGCTTACACACAACATAGAGAGAGAGAGAGAGAGAGAGAGAGAGAGAGAGAGAGAGAGTAGGTGAGTGAGAGGAGGGATGAGAGAGAAGAAAAGAGGGAGGGAGGAAGGAGGGAGGGAGGAAGGAAGGAAGGAGAGAGGGGGGGGGGGGAAGGCCCATACATATAAACAATTATTAACATTATTATCTTTACCCATAAAACAAACAAACAAACAAACGTCACAACAACTCATAAAAATATATTAAGACCAACAATTACAACTTGTTAACACGTCGTCGTAAAGTTTTTAATGAGACCCTGAGTTACTGTCTCTCTAAACTACACGTACAGTCCCCTTCACTAGTGCGTTTACAGGGGCTCGTCATATAAACATTCCACAAATCATTATATTGAGATATTTGTTTTAATATAGTGTTAATTTGATTCCATAATATGGTTACTACTGTGAATTTCTTTCTGTCGAATGTAAACAAACACAGACCTGCCACAGTGCACAGAACCTGAAGATCCCCTGTAAACGCACAAGTGACGGGGTCAGCACCGACTCTCAACCCCGGAATTCCTTCAAGATGGCGATAAAATTTTACATATTTGGTAAGAAAGATTTTTTGTGAACATTCCTTTCGTATTTATGTATCATTTCCCCCCCCCCCCCCCAAAAAAAATATATATATATATATATATATATATATATATATATATATATATATATATATATATATATATATATATACTTAATATGAACCTGATTTAATAAAACACATGTTGAATAAATAGTTCAGGGTTCCCTTTCACCAGAGTCAATATGGGATTCAACTCCGTAAACAAAAAATAAATACGAAATACTCATTGACAAACTAATCTGTGGGTTTTTATCGTCTTACGAAGAACAAAAACACCTCCCTCCCCCCCAAAAAATAAATAATTAAGTTGTTAGTTAGTCCTCAATTTCAGTAACCATAGAAAACGGGAATATCTTAGGTGTAAACAAGAGGACAATGGTGTTATGAGAGAGAGAGAGAGAGAGAGAGGTAAGAACTTTTGTTTTGGTCACAACCCAGGACGAGGTGGTGTGGTAGCTGTAATATTAGTGTCAATTCAGTGCTTATAACCCACTCATGTAATACTATCACCACCCCACTCAATACCATCACCACCTAAATCCCACTCACTCAATACTATCACCCCTTCCACCCACTCGACACCATCACCATCCCACTCGACATCATCATCCCCTCCCCACTCACTCCCACTTATCACCATCTGTAATACAGTATAAAATTTCCTACGAGAGAAATTCCTATCAGGTATATCAAGAGCCCGTGTGTGTTTGATAACATAACATGGCAGCCCGAAGGAAGGAAATATACAATGAACAGAGATGACAAGTTACACAGGGTGGAAGCGGGGAGTGGGTCACCTGATTGACAAAAGCTTTCAATACAGAAATATAATAAACAAAGAGTCAACATATAGATTAACTATAGATCTGGTAATGTTTAAGCTGGACTTGTAAACATTCTTGTGATCTGATGTTGACGCCAAGCCTGGCTGTCAGGCTTGGCGTCACTACAGCTGCAGGTGCACCACGTGGTCGGGGTAGGTCCTCCAGCTCACACAGGGTGTTGGAGATGTTCTTATTCCTCATATGATGTAGTTAGGAATTCATAGTTCCTCACCTGGGTGGAGTAGGGAGTCCTCATTTCTCTCCTGGTGTAGTTTGGAGTGTTTCTTGGCTTCTCATCCAGTGTTGGTGAGTGTCCCGCGGGCTGGGTGTGTCACGTCAAGGTCAGTTCGACACTGACGTACGTGTGTGTGTGTGTGTGTGTACTATTAGAGCTAACTGAAGTAGTAGTATTAACATGATAATATCTGATGCATGCATTAATACGTGAGTAAAGTGTATTTGGAAAGTCACCCGACTGCCTTTTTCATTTGGGTACACATTCACGCACATATCCACTTACATTTACATATATACATTTACACACGCAAATACATATATAAATTTACACATACACATAAATACATACGCACTTGACAGACAGACATGTAAACTACTAACCTATCAACGACCTCTGACCTTTACATATACTTTAAGTAAACGAGACTGATAACAGAGGATTACGTCCCCATAAACGTCGCGACCCGAGTGTTAGTGATAATGACTACAGCAGTTAATGGCTCTCATGTCACGGAGAGTCGTCAAGAAACACCTCATTTATGAACTATGCTGGCACTGACACCCTCTAAGCCAGGTACAGTTCCCTTCACTAGTGCGTTTACAGGGGCTCGTCTTATAAACATTCCACAAATCATTACATTGAGATATTTGTTTTAACATTGATATAACTTTGATTCCATAATGTGTTTGTTATTGTGAGTTTCATTCTGTAAATTGTAAACAAACACAGATCTGCCACACAGCACACAACCCGAAGAGCCCCTGTAAACACACTTCTGAAGGGGACTGTACCTGAGATGTATCGTCAGGGTGTTGCAATGTGATCCTCAACAGGTGATGAAATTGAACTGGAATTTATTCATTGTGTGCGTGCGTGCGTTAGTTATATATTTAGGGTCTTCAAGGGTCACGAGTCAACACCAGTTTATACACAGTTACTGGCTTGAGGTGTATAGGACTCGGGTGTATAGGACTCGGGTGCATTAAACCCAAAGGCATGAGCTTGACGTGAAATTGAACCTCGAGACATTTTTCGGCAGGAAGTCCCGGTCAAAGCGTGGGGTCAACGCTCCGGGTTCTCAGTCACCACATCGACCCCCACCATTAACCACCACCACCACATCGACCCCCACCATTAACCACCACCACCACATCGACCCCCACCATTCACCACATCGACCCCCCACCATTAACCATGAACTTTCCTCTTGTCATATAGCTTTATTTTCCCGACATAATTCCAGGTGCTATTAACTATGTACTTAACAACGTAACGAGTACATTAATATAGGTAGACTGTTGTGGTCCATTCATCTAACGTGGAGGGAATAATACTTGTCCTGGAGTGTATGGTTACACAGTATAAATCTACCACTTTAATTATCGTCATGCTAAAGTGTAAGAGATGAATAGTGTGCTGTGGGTCAAGTGGTGGTGGGTCAAGTGGTGTGGCGGTGGTGGTGTGGGTCAAGTGGTGGTGGTGGTGTGGGTCAAGTGGTGTGGCGGTGGTGGTGTGGGTCAGGTGGTGTGGCGGTGGTGGTGTGGGTCAGGTGGTGTGGCGGTGGTGGTGTGGGTCAGGTGGTGTGGCGGTGGTGGTGTGGGTCAGGTGGTGTGGCGGTGGTGGTGTGGGTCAGGTGGTGTGGTGGTGTGGGTCAGGTGGTGTGGCGGTGTGGGTCAGGTGGTGTGGCGGTGTGGGTCAGGTGGTGTGGCGGTGTGGGTCAAGTGGTGTGGCGGTGTGGGTCAAGTGGTGTGGCGGTGTGGGTCAAGTGGTGTGGCGGTGTGGGTCAAGTGGTGTGGCGGTGTGGGTCAAGTGGTGTGGCGGTGTGGGTCAAGTGGTGTGGCGGTGTGGGTCAAGTGGTGTGGCGGTGTGGGTCAAGTGGTGTGGCGGTGTGGGTCAAGTGGTGTGGCGGTGTGGGTCAAGTGGTGTGGCGGTGTGGGTCAAGTGGTGTGGCGGTGTGGGTCAAGTGGTGTGGCGGTGTGGGTCAAGTGGTGTGGCGGTGTGGGTCAAGTGGTGTGGCGGTGTGGGTCAAGTGGTGTGGCGGTGTGGGTCAAGTGGTGTGGTGGTGTGGGTCAAGTGGTGTGGTGGTGTGGGTCAAGTGGTGTGGCGGTGTGGGTCAAGTGGTGTGGTGGCGTGGGTCAAGTGGTGTGGCGGTGTGGGTCAAGTGGTGTGGCGGTGTGGGTCAAGTGGTGTGGCGGTGGTGGTGGCGTGGGTCAAGTGGTGTGGCGGTGGTGGTGGCGTGGGTCAAGTGGTGTGGCGGTGGTGGTGGCGTGGGTCAAGTGGTGTGGCGGTGGTGGTGGTGTGGTGGTGATGGTGGTGTGGGTCAAGTGGTGTGGCGGTGGTGGTGTGGGTCAAGTGGTGTGGCGGTGGTGGTGTGGGTCAAGTGGTGTGGTGGTGATGGTGGTGTGGGTCAAGTGGTGGTGATGGTGCCGCTGATTCTGAGACCAGTCCATAGTTTGGCTAGTGGTATTTCTGTCAAATAACCGAATTTACTTCCTGTTTCCCAAATTTTGCTTACACGACGGTGGAAGCTTCATCAGTAATGTGGTATAGCATAATGTTGTACCATACAAAATGTGGATATAAATACACTTTTCTCTCTAACCCTCTCTCACGATGAACGGTTACGAGTTCGATAACGTGGCGCGGATTCGTCCGGACACGCCGACCTGCCCCAAGAAACTAAATCTCCTAGTTCTCCAGAAGTTCTTTGTAGCTAATGGGATCTTGGGAGTCACCAAGGTGGAGCGTCTAAAGCTCCATGGAGACATCAGGATCACCTTCGCCAAAAAGGGCATACCCGCCCAGCTCGCGGAGATTCCTGACATCAACGGCATCCCATTCAAAATGATTGCCTACATGTGGGACAACTTGAAGCTGGGAGTAATCTCCCACGCCGAAATTGCCCACATGGACCAAGACGAACTAAGCGAGCTCCTCCAGGGGCAGCTCCAAGTTGTAAAGATGCTGTCCGACACCACTGCCCTCGTCGGACACCACACCACCTTACCCGAAGAGGCTCAACTGGCGTGGGTAACTGTGCCAGTCAAGCCCTACTGCAGACCGAATCGGTGTTACAAATGCCAACACTATGGACACACTGTAAATAAGTGTGAGGCGCAGGAGGACACCTGCTCCAAGTGTGGCAGCCCTGGACACCGCTACACGGTCTGCCCCAACGAAGAGAAGAAATGCGCTGCTTGTGGTGGCCCACACTCCTCCGCCGACCGGAACTGCCCCAGATGGAAGGAGGAGTGCAGGGTAGCCAAAGTCCGCCTCGAGAACAAACTGAGCTACAAAGAGGCCCTCCTTGCTGTACGCTCCCAAGAAAAGAAAAAACCAGCACAAAAGAAAAACCAAGAAAAGAAAACTGTCGAGAAGACACCCACCACACAAAACCAAGAACACCACGTGGCCCGTGGAGCTGAAGCCCACGTGGTCAACCTCACCGTCTCTGACTTCTTCCACACCTATGAGAGCCCATCTCACGAGGAAGATGAACAACAAGACCCAAACACAAACGAATGGACATTCCAAGAAAGCAAGAAGAGGAGAAGAGTGAGAAGAAAATCGACCCCAAGCTAAGAAGACCAAGACATCTCCTCCACACAAGAAACCAAAACACATTCATGCCGCCCAAGCACTGAACATCCATTGCCCAACCCAACCGCGCTGCACCTGACGCTTGACCAATCGCCGGCCTGGCCTTGTCTTGTCGCCTCCCAGCTGCCCCCACCCCTGAACCCCTCACGCAAGCGGTGTCTAGCCACTGCATCTGTTCTCTCCTTCTAAAATTCACTTCCATCCTCTCATTATTCTTCCTCTGAACCTCCTTCCCCCCTGTCACTAGCATTTTTCTGTTCTGTTCCAATACACTTTCTCCTCATACAAAGGCACATTTCGTCATGGCTCAGGTTTGGCCACACAATATAGCAGACAGGATTAAATAATATTTTGTTAATCTCAATGACACTTCAACCAAACCTAAAGTATCAGAATTCAGAGATTAAAAATTTCTTAACACAACATTACAACTTTCCTTTGTCCAGCGCGTACAGAGACCTCCCTCCCTACGTCACACCACCTCGCCTTAACCCGACCGTCTAGACAGAAGTCATTGACGCTCTATTTGGTAACCTGTATTAAAATTATAACCAAACAGGAAATTCTTACAATAAAAGGACACCAAAGTAAGACTCCATCCCGTCCACCTATCACCCCCGGATTACGTAATAGCTCAGGCCTGAAGCACAAGCTGGGAATACCACCTTACCTGTAGTGTGCGGTAACACATTCTAAACATACTTATTGTTTTGCCGTACTTATTTATATTCTTGTTTAACACCTATAACCCGCCAGCCACCACTAACAACGTGGAGTGTACCAGTTAGAAATGTCCCCAACTGTACCTTCGAGACACCACCTAAAAATGGAAGCTCAATGAATTTCCACGATATTATTGGAAGTTCATTTTACTTTTATTTCTAATTTGATTTCCTATTTCAGTTGTCTCGACATAAATGGAAGCTCAATTGATTTTTCTTTCATATTTTTATACGATAATATAGGAAGCTCAATTGATTTTCATTTCCTTTCAGTTCTAACGATATAAATAGAAGCTCAATTGATTTCCATATTTTTTTTTCATTTTCCATTAATAGAAACTAAAGTGTTTTTCATTTATATTCCTCCCGACATCAATAAACTCTAACATCAGGACATTTTCCCGAGTGGGTGTACAGCGTCGGGGTTATTTGCTGAACAACTGAAATATGACGTTATCGAGTGTAAATTAATAACGAACTTGACAGGTAAATTAGCCTTCCTCCTACCTGTTATCGTCCACCACTAATTGGTAATGGCTTATGAAATACACACATGTCTGTTACCGCGCGTGTTTGTGTGTGGGAGGGGGGGGGGGGGGACCAAGTCAGGAGAGTCGTGGAGTCAGTAGTCAACGTACAGTCAGTGGTCAGTCAGTAGTCACCGTACAGTCAGTAGTCAATGCACCTTAATGACAAACTAATTTATAACACAACAGGTAATTACAGACAGCTAATCACCCCCTAATTACCCAACCTAATAACCCAGGGTAATTTATAACGACAGGTAACCCCAAAAAGCCAAGCCAATTAACACCTGTGTACGTTAAGTAATACCAGATGAACACAGGTGGAAATCTTGACAGGTAAAGGTCAGGGAGTTGAGAGTTAGCGTGACACAGATTGACTAAACGGTAGAGATGGATGGGAGAGGAGACGAGGGTATAAAGGAGAGATAGAAAGAGAAGAAGATGGATAGAAAGAGAGAATTGAAAGAAGGAAAATGATGACAACAACCTCCTGGTAAATAAATTTCATCTTATGGCGTCTGAGTGAATCAAAACCTTTACAATTCCACTATAAAACTGAGTCCTTTATCTCACGCACTGTACTATATATAACGTGGGGGGAGGGGGGGAGGGGGGGATTTCCTCATCATTCACTGTAGGTCATCCACCCCCCCTCCTCTGTCTCACTGCTACTGCTCTTTCACTGCTCCTGCTCTCTTCTGCTTCCCACCTCTCACTCACTCACTGCTTTTCCTCCCTCTCACTCACTGCTCCTTCCTCCCTCTCACTCACTCACTGCTCCCTCTCACTCGCTGCTCCTCCTCCCTCTCACTCGCTGCTCCTCCTCCCTCTCACTCGCTGCTCCTCCTCCCACTCACTCGCTGCTCCTCCTCCCACTCACTCGCTGCTCCTCCTCCCTCTCACTCACTCACTCCTCCTCCTCCCTCTCTCTCACTCACTCACTCCTCCTCCCTCTCACTCACTCCTCCTCCTCCTCCCTCTCACTCACTCCTCCTCCTCCTCCCTCTCACTCACTCACTCCTCCTCCTCCTCCTCCTCCCTCTCACTCACTCACTCACTCCTCCTCCTCCCTCTCACTCACTCACTCACTCCTCCTCCTCCCTCTCACTCACTCACTCACTCCTCCCTCTCACTCAATCACTCCTCCTCCTCCTCCCTCTCACTCACTCACTCCTCCTCCCTCTCACTCCTCCTCCCTCTCACTCACTCACTCACTCCTCCTCCCTCTCACTCACTCACTCACTCCTCCTCCCTCTCACTCACTCACTCACTCCTCCTCCCTCTCACTCACTCACTCACTCCTCCTCCCTCTCACTCACTCACTGCTCCTCCTCCCTCTCACTCACTCACTGCTCCTCCTCCCTCTCACTCACTCACTGCTCCTCCTCCCTCTCACTCACTCACTGCTCCTCCTCCCTCTCACTCACTCACTGCTCCTCCTCCCTCTCACTCACTCACTGCTCCTCCTCCCTCTCACTCACTCACTGCTCCTCCTCCCTCTCACTCACTGCTGCTCCTCCTCCCTCTCACTCACTGCTGCTCCTCCTCCCTCTCCCTCACTGCTGCTCCTCCTCCCTCTCCCTCACTGCTGCTCCTCCTCCCTCTCCCTCACTCACTGCTGCTCCTCCTCCCTCTCCCTCACTCACTGCTGCTCCTCCTCCCTCTCCCTCACTCACTGCTGCTCCTCCTCCCTCTCCCTCACTCACTGCTGCTCCTCCTCCCTCTCCCTCACTCACTGCTGCTCCTCCTCCCTCTCCCTCACTCACTGCTGCTGCTCCTCCCTCTCCCTCACTCACTGCTGCTGCTCCTCCCTCTCCCTCACTCACTGCTGCTGCTCCTCCCTCTCCCTCACTCACTGCTGCTGCTCCTCCCTCTCCCTCACTCACTGCTGCTGCTCCTCCCTCTCCCTCACTCACTGCTGCTGCTCCTCCCTCTCCCTCACTCACTGCTGCTGCTCCTCCCTCTCCCTCACTCACTGCTGCTGCTCCTCCCTCTCCCTCACTCACTGCTGCTGCTCCTCCCTCTCCCTCACTCACTGCTGCTGCTCCTCCCTCTCCCTCACTCACTGCTGCTGCTCCTCCCTCTCCCTCACTCACTGCTGCTGCTCCTCCCTCTCCCTCACTCACTGCTGCTGCTCCTCCCTCTCCCTCACTCACTGCTGCTGCTCCTCCCTCTCCCTCACTCACTGCTGCTGCTCCTCCCTCTCCCTCACTCACTGCTGCTCCTCCCTCTCCCTCACTCACTGCTGCTCCTCCCTCTCCCTCACTCACTGCTGCTCCTCCCTCTCCCTCACTCACTGCTGCTCCTCCCTCTCACTCACTCACTGCTGCTCCTCCCTCTCACTCACTCACTGCTGCTCCTCCCTCTCACTCACTCACTGCTCCTCCCTCTCACTCACTCACTGCTCTTCCCTCTCACTCACTGCTGCTCTTCCCTCTCACTCACTGCTGCTCCTCCCTCTCACTCACTGCTGCTCCTCCCTCTCACTCACTGCTGCTCCTCCCTCTCACTCACTGCTGCTCCTCCCTCTCCCTCACTCACTGCTCCTCCCTCTCCCTCACTCACTGCTCCTCCCTCTCCCTCACTCACTGCTCCTCCCTCTCACTCACTCTGCTCCTCCCTCTCACTCACTCTGCTCCTCCCTCTCACTCACTGCTGCTCCTCCCTCTCACTCACTGCTGCTCCCTCTCACTCACCAACATCAATGCCTCACGAAGCTCAACAAATCAAAGTTAAGGATTTTTAAGACCGTAGTTACATTCAGGCGTAGTTAGTGGTCCTTAACCTACCTATATTATGTCTTACTACGGCTACCAAGATAACCTAACCTAACCCAACCTAACCAGGAGAGAGAGAGAGAGAGAGAGAGAGAAATAAATTGACAAAAGTGTCACAACGTCTTAGGGACTTTCTACACTGTTGACTCCTTCTCCCGTCACCCCCCTCCCTCCCTCCCTCCGTCGTGAGAACAAAGGTAGGTCCTCTCTCTTACCTGACGTCCACCACTACACAAAGACTCCCCCAGAATTTATTTTGTTTTAATCCATACGTCTCTTTTGTTTCACTCACCCCCCCTCACCCTCTTCATCTGTCACACTAAGTTAATAATCTAACCCCTTTAATTACTCACAAAGTCAACAAATTCTATATCTTCTTTGTGATAATTACGATAATTAAATACTAAATACCTCAATAACATAACACTTATATAATGATCTAATTATAAACATCGTATGTGTTTTTTTGTTTTGTTTTTAGATCAGGTTTATGTAGTAGTGATGTGTGGGTTTTTGTTTTTAGATCAGGTTTATGTAGTAGTGATGTGTGGGTTTTTGTTATTAGATCAGGTTTAAGTACTAGTAACGTGTACTTTTGTTTTTAGTTCAGGTTTATGTAGTAGTGATGTGTACTTTGGTTCTTATTGCCCCCTAATGTTCATCTTGGGTTCTCATTACTTGAAGAACAATGTAATGGTGATTCGTACATAATTAGGAGTGGGTTGTTCTTCGCCCCAACATGAAGGTAACAAGATAGTGAAATAGTTAATACAAATGATAATAAACGAGACAGGTCTATTGCTGGTGTATATGGCTTGTTGACAGTGAGGTGTGTGACGCTACCTCCTGTCCCCTTGCTTCTTCCCTCACCACCCATCTCCCCTCAATATCTCTCTCTTCACCATCCTTTCCCTTACCACCCCTCACCACCCATCTCCCCTCACCCCCCTCACACCACCCCCCTCACCAACAGCACCGCCACCTCTGTCTTATTGTAGCCAAGAACTCCTAAATTCGAATTATTGTTAGAAATCAACTTTACTGACGATGATAGTGACTTCTGGATAGTGACTTATGGATAGTGACTTCCAGATAGTGACTTCTGGCCTATAACACTGACCAAGGGAAGGAAAGGTCACTCCTCACTCCAGGCCTATTCATTCCAGGCCTATATGCTCCAGGGCTATATGCTCCAGGCCTATATGCTCCAGGCCTATATGCTCTACCTCTACACACAGCAGAATAAACAATAATACTCCAAGTTGCTCTGAGACTATGGGTTCCTCACATGAATCTAAGACACGATATAAAGAAAGAATTTAATTATACTGTAAATGTCTACAGTATAATAAGACTCCAATTAAAGGGTTAAATGATAATGAGATTTAATTATGTACAGTACACCTGAAGCCAACCAAGCAGTAGGCAAAGACACATGGGTGGAAGGAGGTCACGAGGCATAGTGTGAGAGGTTTATGGGGGTGTCACAGCTGTTACCATAAATGGATGAATGCGGGTGATGAGAGCTAGTGTGTGTGTGTGAAGATATAGGTACGTGATGTAACTTCACAAAATAAAGATTAACAATATTCATAATTTGGGGGTAAAAGGTGAGAGGTGAAGGTGAGAGGTGCAGGTCAGAGGTACAGGGGAAAGTTACAGGTCAGAGGTACAGGTGAAAGTTACAGGTCAGAAGTACAGGTCAGAGGTACAGGTCAGAGGTACAGGTGAAAGTTACAGTTCAGAGGTACAGGTCAGAGGTACAGGTCAAAGGCACAGATCAGAGGTACAGGTGTGAGGTACAGGCCAGCGGCACAGGCCAGAAGTACACACAGCCTATACGATTATTAATGACGCAGTGTTCCTCTCTCCCATGCTTAAATTATATCAGACACCAACAAGAAGACTCTAAACTTTGCTATAAGACTCATGAATAAATTACAATAAGCCGTAGTATTACCTGATTAGTATGCAAATTATATACAGGTATGATCGAGAAGTCCCTGTGCACCTGCGAGTAATTAACTACATTTATTTGGACTATTTCCTATGATTAGTAGTGCACAGAGACTTTTTGATCAGTTTTAGTTAGATCTATATCCCATCAATAACATTCCCCAGGCAACACGTCACACCAAGACGAGTCTCTATGCGTTTCCACAACAAATGAAGAGAATCCGCATATATGGATAGGTAGTGAGGCGAACGCGGTGCAGCAGAGGATCACATTAACAACAATTACCTGTCAACTTGTGGGGTGGTAGGTGGTAATTATAGTGGTGGTAGGTGGTAATTATTGTAGTGGTTGGTAGTAATTATAGTGGTGGTAGGTGGTAATTATAGTAGTGGTTGGTGGTAATTATAGTAGTGGTTGGTGGTAATTATAGTGGTGGTAGGTGGTAATTATAGTGGTGGTAGGTGGTAATTATAGTGGTGGTAATTATAGTGGTGGTAGGTGGTAATTATAGTGGTGGTAGGTGGTAATTATAGTGGTGGTAATTATAGTGGTGGTAGGTGGTAATTATAGTGGTGGTAGGTGGTAATTATTGTAGTGGTAGGTGGTAATTATTGTAGTGGTAATTATAGTGGTGGTAGGTGGTAATTATAGTGGTGGTAGGTGGTAATTATAGTGGTGGTTGGTGGTAATTATAGTGGTGGTTGGTGGTAATTATAGTGGTGGTTGGTGGTAATTATAGTGGTGGTTGGTGGTAAATAATAGTGGTGGTAGGTGGTAAATAATAGTGGTGGTAGGTGGCAATTATAGTGGTGGTAGGTGGCAATTATAGTGGTGGTAGGTGGCAATTATAGTGGGGGTAGGTGGTAATTATAGTGGGGGTAGGTGGTAATTTATAGTGGGGGTAGGTGGTAATTTATAGTGGGGGTAGGTGGTAATTTATAGTGGGGGTAGGTGGTAATTTATAGTGGGGGTAGGTGGTAATTTATAGTGGGGGTAGGTGGTAAATTATAGTGGGGGTAGGTGGTAATTTATAGTGGGGGTAGGTGGTAATTTATAGTGGGGGTAGGTGGTAATTTATAGTGGGGGTAGGTGGTAATTTATAGTGGGGGTAGGTGGTAATTTATAGTGGGGGTAGGTGGTAATTTATAGTGGGGGTAGGTGGTAATTTATAGTGGGGGTAGGTGGTAATTTATAGTGGGGGTAGGTGGTAATTATAGTGGGGGTAGGTGGTAATTATAGTGGGGGTAGGTGGTAATTATAGTGGGGGTAGGTGGTAATTATAGTGGGGTAGGTGGTAATTATAGTGGGGGTAGGTGGTAATTATAGTGGGGGTAGGTGGTAATTATAGTGGGGGTAGGTGGTAATTATAGTGGGGGTAGGTGGTAATTATAGTGGGGGTAGGTGGTAATTATAGTGGGGTAGGTGGTAATTATAGTGGGGGTAGGTGGTAATTATAGTGGGGGTAGGTGGTAATTATAGTGGGGATAGGTGGTAATTATAGTGGGGGTAGGTGGTAATTATAGTGGGGGTAGGTGGTAATTATAGTGGGGGTAGGTGGTAATTATAGTGGTGGTAGGTGGTAATTATAGTGGTGGTAGGTGGTAATTATAGTGGTGGTAATTATAGTGGTGGTAGGTGGTAATTATAGTGGTGGTAATTATAGTGGTGGTAGGTGGCAATTATAGTGGTGGTAATTATAGTGGTGGTAGGTGGTAATTATAGTGGTGGTAATTATAGTGGTGGTAGGTGGTAATTATAGTGGTGGTAGGTGGTAATTATAGTGGTGGTAGGTGGTAATTATAGTGGTGGTAGGTGGTAATTATTGTAGTGGTAGGTGGTAATTATAGTGGTGGTAGGTGGTAATTATAGTGGTGGTAGGTGGTAATTATAGTGGTGGTAGGTGGTAATTATAGTGGTGGTAGGTGGTAATTTTAGTGGTGGTAGGTGGTAATTATAGTGGTGGTAGGTGGTAATTATAGTGGTGGTAGGTGGTAATTATAGTGGTGGTAGGTGGTAATTATAGTGCTCAAGGATTCTGGACGCGGGGACAGCGAGCCTTCTTCGACATCAGAATTTTTGATCCCATGGCCGCATGTCACCGTAACCTAGCTTTCGATGCTGCACACAGGAGGAACGAGAACGACAAGATAAGGGCATATGGGGAGAGAATTCAGAACGTTGATCAAGGCAGCTTCACTCCTCTAGTGTTCACAACCTCTGGTGGGATGGAACCAAGTGCAAGATGCTTCTACGCCAGACTCGCGGAGGTGATCTCCGAACAGAAGCAGCAGCCCAGAAGTTATGTTACAGCCTGGATGAGATGTCGACTGTCCTTCTGTCTCCTTCGGTCGGCTTTGTTCTGCCTTAGGGGAACGAGAGCATCGGCTCCAAAGCCGACAACAGTTGCAGATTTTGACTATGAGGCAACAGTCACTGAATGCCGCATAGATCTGCGGCTCAACTAATTCAACACAGCTAGGATAGCTACTTATGTATTAGGATATTTAATATTAAGGTAATAAAATTGTAGCGAAGGTACGGCTATTGGGGGAGGCTGGAGGCCATTAAAAAAAGACAAAAAGTAGTAGCAGGAAGTGGTGGTGGGAAGCACTGTTGTGGTCTCCCGTTGTCATGGTAACAATATATCACATAATACCTTACAAACTCCTAGTGTTTATCATATACTCAAGAACGTAAACAACACAACAACTAAACTAACCTAACCAAACCCTAAGGTACCACCATGTTATAAAGTATATGAATGTATTTACTAAATGATGTAGGAGTTTATTTACAATTATGTTTATTTATTTCCTTTAATGAAGGTCACGGTGTGTGTGTTGCCTCTCCATCATGGGGGAAGGGGGGGATTCGACCAAGGATCACATGAGAATTACCATCTGGGGAACACTGGCGAAATCTCTCCCACACAGCCCTTCCTCCCTTCATCCTCCCTTAAGAGCCCTCCCCTCCCCTTCCTCCCTTTCTCTTTCTTTCCACCCTTACATTCTTCCCTCCCTCCTTCCCTTCCTTCCGCTCTCCCTCCTTCCCTTCCTCACTCCCTCTTTCCCTCCACCCTTACACACACAGATATAAATACATATATACATAAAACACATATACAGACACAAGCAGACTTTTGTGTTCATTATTTTGTCATTCGGTCGAGTCATTTATTTGATCAGATTTAACTTATATTTGTTTATTTTTGTACATACTGATATATTTATTGTATTGTTTGTTTGTTAATATATTGTTATTAAACTACTGCATGTATTTCAATATACCCCATAGTAATGAGGTGATAATTTGGTGGGAACTATTCCTGGACCTATCGTACAAAGAGTAATTTGTGATACTGTTATACCCTTAAGAGGCCCAAGGGTCGTAACACACATCACTCCATCGATAACCACTCCATCGATAACCACTCCACCAACAACCACTCCATCAACAGCCATTCCACCAACAACCACTCCTCTGTACACTGACTAAT
Organism: Homarus gammarus; assembly: GCA_958450375.1. Taxonomy (NCBI): domain Eukaryota; kingdom Metazoa; phylum Arthropoda; class Malacostraca; order Decapoda; family Nephropidae; genus Homarus; species Homarus gammarus. The sequence continues at coordinate 710,459 of CAUDMG010001404.1, read as the reverse complement.
CTCCTCCTTGTTTGACCTCATCTGTTAAACATATATTAGCCATTGTTGTGAGGTAGTTTCAGGAGGCTAAGTACCGGAAGTCTTGATGATGGGAGCCAATGGGCAGTTTAATGATCTTGTTAAATACGGAAGGGTGTGTGTGTGTCTGTGTGAGTGTGTGTGAGTGTGTGTGTGTGTGTGTGTTTATGGTTGTATGTGTGTAAGAACGTCTAACACGACCTACGAAAAAATATATAATTATAAGCCAAATAAACTACCATAATATATCACGTTACAAATGACAGACATCCTATGAAAAAATAACCCCACATGATAGGTCAAAAGATATACCAGGATATATGAGGTTACGGATGACAGAAGTTGGAGTATCACTTGAGGCTCGAGGATTAACTGGAGTCACAATAAGGATGACATATTGTGACTCGTAAGGTTTGTCATGCTAGTCACCTGTCATAAATAACTGACATAGGTAGTTAATGGGAGGTACTGCTACTATAACTACAGATACTATTACTATTACCACTACTACTACTACTACCATTCCCTCTCTTTTTCTTAACACAAACAGTGCCTCCCTCTCCTCCCTCTCGTCCTCAATCTAACACCATATATACAGTATAATATTAAATTTAACAAAAAAATAATCATAACTATAATCACAACTAATAATCCCACTCCACAATTATAACCACAACTCACTATTCATAATAATTAGTCATTACAAAAGACGAAATTATAGGACAATATAACAGTCACTAAGCGAGATTATAATTCCTCAAATGGTCGCGTGAGTTGTAAACATCAGTGTACCTGGAGCCGCATTACGACACCCTGGAGAGAGTTTTGGTTATTGGAGAGCTTAAATTAATCTGGTTTGGCATTACAGTATGACAGATTAAGAAATATATTGTGATTATATTAGTTAGCTGAGTATTGTGGTTATGTTGGATGGTAGGTATTTTATTGTTAAATAGAATGTTTTATTAGATTTGTATTGATAAACGGAGGATGGAATTTGTGATGTAATTAAAATTGAGAAATTATTACTATTAACTGTATTATCGTTATTTGTGTTAGTTATTATTGTTATTATTATGAACGCGTCACATTTCGTAATAATTCAAGAAAAAATCAACAAATTACTCCTGTAAGTGAAACGTGGGTAGGCGGCTCCTTAGACTTCACTGTCTTTCTGTCTTGCGTGTTTATTGCCGCGTATAAATTACTCCGATATAAAAGTGTGTCTGTCTGTCTGCATGTCTGTCTCTGTCCGTCTGTCTGTCTGTATAGAGTAGGAATTCAGGTCAATAAGTATACCACACCATCTCTGCCCCCAGCCAGCAGAAAGTGTGTTAAATATGACCACTTTACAAAGACATTTCCAAACACTTTTCTTTTATTTCTAGAAATTTAAGAACTTTTCACACTACTCCTCAAGGTAATTACATTATTCTCCTGGTCTTTACGGGTCTTTTATTCCACTCTGGGGGTCTTTTTATGTTCCTCGTAGGTACCTGGCTGTTGCTCGCACTTACTCACGTGATGCCTGAACCACCTAACCTCCCTCACTACCCCTCTCCTCCCTCAGGCTATTTTAAGAACCACTGACCTGTTACAAGTGTCCCAAAAAAATGTATACACAGTCGGACATATTTTAGTATAGATTGATAGGAAAATCTATAAGGGTGTGTGTATACATTTTTCTGAGACATCCTGTACTAGAAGAGGCCAAACCCGAGGGAGATTCACCCAAAAGGTCAGACTTACGAAACTTAACAGGAAAGCAGCAAGAGTTGTGACCCTTCGTCCACCCGAGGACAAGAGCGCCTGGCGAAGTTTATACATCGCCAGGCAAGGTTGTTAAAGGATTCTTATACCTGAGTAACCCGAGTTCTTGCATGACCTCTCTCTCTCTGTCTCTCTCTGTCTCTCTCTCTCTCTCGTGTGGGGGCATCTGTCAGCTGTTACTCAAGCTTACTGCACACGTCAAGCTTCGAGGGGGTGAAACCATTTGTTGTCACTTGGTTTGTTTTATTATTATTATTTATTATTATTATTATTATTATTATTATTGTCAGTCATTTTATCATCATTATCTCAAAGGAAAAACGTGAATGTGTAATACTCTTAATGATTATATTCTCATCATTAAAGACGACAGGTGTTCAGGGGCAGGTATTAAGTATCACCTGTAATAAAGATAAGTCAAAGGTCAGGTTGTAATTATGCCTTTGTCTTTGATTACCTGTGTGTGTGGGGGGGGGTGTGGGTGTGTGTGTGGCGGGGGGGTGTGTGGAGGGGGTGTGTTGGGGGGTGTTGGGGAGGGGTGGTGTGTGGAGGGGGGTGTGTGTGGGGATGGGGGGGGGTGTGGGGGGGTGTGGGGGGGGGGTGTGGTGGGGTGGTGTGGGGGTGTGTGTGTGGGGGGGGTGTGGGGGGGTGTGGGGGGGGTGTGGGGGGGGGGGGGTGTGGGGGGGGTGTGGGGGGGTGGGGGGGTGTGTGGGGGTGGTGTGGGGGGTGGGGGGGTGTGTGTGTGGGGGGGTGGGGTGTGTGTGGGGGGGGGTGTGTGTGGGGGGGGTGTGTGTGGGGGGGTGTGTGTGGGGGGGTGTGTGTGTGGGGGGGTGTGTGTGGGGGGGGTGTGTGTGGGGGGGGTTTGTGGGGGGGGGTATGTGGGGGGGGGTGTGTGGGGGGGTGTGTGGGGGGGGGGTGTGTGGGGGGGGTGTGTGGGGGGGGTGTGTGGGGGGGGTGTGTGGGGGGGGTGTGTGGGGGGGGGTGTGGGGGGGTGTGTGGGGGGGGGTGTGTGGGGGGGGTGTGTGGGGGGGGTGTGTGGGGGGGGGTGCGTGTGTGTGTGTGTAGGGTGGGTGTGGGGGGGGTTGGGGAGGGGTGTGCATGGGTGTACTGTATATTAAACTCTTAGAAGAACCTAATGACTTATTCCATGAGCATGTGTACCCAACTCAGTGGCAGGAATACCCCGACTTCCTGAGGGTGGTGAGGGTGGCGAGGGTGGTGAGGGTAGTGAAGATCAATACATCGATTACCTGGTGTAGTGACGATACTGAGAGATCCTGGATTCTTAAGGTCAGGGAGCCACTGAGGTACACACGGCGCCACATCTCAAACAGTAACTACTCCACCTGACCCCAACTATCAATTGCACCACACCCTGGGAACTAAGAGACGATACTCTGTTACTTACAAAACTTTACTCATTATAAAAAACTTTGGTCATCGATACACCTGAGTCATCATACGCTTTTAAGGATAAATGAGGAGGTCCATAGGTAAAGTTCATCATGACCTTTCAGTAGCTAGCATGTGGGAGAAGTGACTATCTACGCTAGTCCAGGTGTTCTCCCCCCCCCCCCCCAACTCCTACCAGCACAGATAATTCCGTCTTCACCATCTCTCCTCCACCCCGTGTTCCCTCTTCATCTCTCCTCCACCCCGTGTTCCCTCTTCACCATCTCTCCTCCACCCCGTGTTCCCTCTTCACCATCTCTCCTCCACCCCGTGTTCCCTCTTCACCATCTCTCCTCCACCCCGTGTTCCCTCTTCACCATCTCCCCTCCACCCCGTGTACCCTCTTCACCATCTCTCCTCCACCCCGTGTTCCCTCTTCATCTCTCCTCCACCCCGTGTTCCCTCTTCACCATCTCTCCTCCACCCCGTGTTCCCTCTTCACCATCTCTCCTCCACCCCGTGTACCCTCTTCACCATCTCTCCCCTCCCCCGTGTTCCCTCTTCACCATCTCCCCTCCACCCCGTGTACCCTCTTCACCATCTCTCCTCCACCCCGTGTTCCCTCTTCACCATCTCTCCTCCACCCCGTGTACCCTCTTCACCATCTCTCCTCCACCCCGTGTACCCTCTTCACCATCTCTCCCCTCCACCCCGTGTTCCCTCTTCACCATCTCCCCTCCACCCCGTGTACCCTCTTCACCATCTCTCCTCCACCCCGTGTTCCTAGCCTCACTCACCCAACACCTGTCTCTCTCTATATACAAAAAGCCTTGAACTACAGGTATGTAATGAGACTACTGTAACATAAAGCCTTGAACTACAGGTATGTAATGAGACTACTGTAACATAAAGCCTTGAACTACAGGTATGTAATGAGACTACTGTAACATAAAGCCTTGAACTACAGGTATGTAATGAGACTACTGTAACATAAAGCCTTGAACTACAGGTATGTAATGAGACTACTGTAACATAAAGCCTTGAACTACAGGTATGTAATGAGACTACTGTAACATAAAGCCTTGAACTACAGGTATGTAATGAGACTACTGTAACATAAAGCCTTGAACTACAGGTATGTAATGAGACTACTGTAACTATATAATATACTGTACACAAAAAAAAAATAACTTGACAATTTTGAGTTAGACATTATGACAACAGACGAAGGATTTTGACAACCCTATCGAGATAACAGGAGTCGCAGTGTTCATTTTGAAATTCATCGATCACCCTCCGTAAAGATACTTTTTTGGTGTGTGTGTGTGTATGTGTGTGCGTGCATGTGTGTATGTGTGTGTGCGTGTGTGTATGTGTGTGCACAGGTATTATAGAAAATCAATAAAGAATTACAGTAAATTTTCTATTTTTTCGGGGATGGGAGGGAGAAGGTGTTGCTGAATTATAAGTTAGGTACTCTCTCTCTCTCTCTCTCTCTCTCTCTCAACGGTTGGAGTGACAGAGGGTTGTGGTCTCAGCTGAGGTACTGTACACTAACGCCAGCCAGATTAAGAAAACCCTAAATGAGTTTAGACGTCCTGACATGTCAAGCCCTTTATGTATGTATGGCACCAGTCAGTTAGTGACTGACTAAATGACTGATTGCCTGACTGAATAACTACGGCTAACTGAATAACTGCCTGACTGAATAACTGCCTGACTGAATAACTACGACTGACTGAATAACTACCTGACTGACTGACTCACGTGTTGTGGTGTAGAGGCAGTGGTTGACCCGGTGAACCCGATCAAGGTTTCATTCATAGTGTTTCCTCCGACACTCACAACACCTTTAATACCACCTGTTGCTGAGTCTGGTGCCGGGCCAACACCACCACCCCTCCACCACAGTGCCACCTCCTCTTACCACAGTGCCACCTTCTCCCACCAAAGTCCACCCTCCACCATAGTGCCACCTCCTCTTACCACAGTGCCACCTTCTCCCACCATAGTCCACCCTCCACCATAGTGCCACCTTCTCCCACCATAGTCCACCCTCCACCATAGTGCCACCTCCACCCACACCAAGTCCCACATCCACCCATATCACTGTGCTATTCCCCCCCAAACTACCACCCCTTCACAGTATCACCCACACCACAGTGCCACGCCCTCATAGTGCCACCCACACCATAATGACATTGCCCCACCACAGTGCCACCCACACCACAGTGCCACCTTTAGTTAAGCACACTGACTTATCCTCACACACAGTTTCAGGTTACGAAAGAGCCAACAAAATATGATCACATTTACGGTAGAAAGAATAATTAAATTTTAGTCAAGAACTCAAAGGTCATCGGCTCTTGGCTCAGTGAAAAGAACATTCGTGAACAACTCTTATTAGGGAGGGAGGTAAGGGGCGCGGTGTCTAGTACCATGCTATATGTTGTGTGGGGGAGGAGGTGTACAGGTTAATGAAGTTAGTCTCAGGTGTTCCAAGTTGACAAGACAGGTGTTTTCTGGAGGCCCCATAGACACGACGTAAACACACACACACACCGCATTTATTCTCCCCAAATTAACGTATGCGTCACCAGCCTGGTCGTCTTCTCTCAACTCTACCCAACAACGTCAGCTAGAGAAGGTACAGAAGAGGGCCTGCAGAATCATGCTCGGCGCAGAATACTCCGGCTACACCAACGCTCTCTCCACCCTGGAAATGCCATCCCTCAGTGACCTCCACCACCAAGCACTAGCAAGGTTTGGCAGTGAACTACTGCACCATCCTCGTCACTTACTGCCACCAGCAGTCCCCCGCCCACCTTGCGCAGTCCGCCACTGCAACAAAATTCAGCCCCTAAGAGCCCGCACTGATAGATATAAGAATAGCACCATCCCATCTATTGTTAAAATAACAAACAGCTCCTGATTTATGTAATGTACAGCCCTGTAAATGTATTGAATGTACATCATTATGTCAAACTCACATGTATGTTTGTATATTTTCAGCCACCGGCGGCAATTCTATTAATAAACAGATTATTTTTTATTATTTCAAGGATGGTGCGAGTCATTCATGTAATGCACCTGGTCAGCGTGTAACGTAATCGATGGCCGGGAAAAATAATAGAAAAAGTTATAATTTAGTTTAGTTTAGGTTAGGTGACTATTTCCTGATTTTTTCCCTATGAATTTTGCCTATGACTTTTTTTCCTATGATCTTTTTCATGACTTTTTTCCTATGATTTTCTTCTATCACTATTTTCTTATGACTTTCTCTGACATTTTCCTAAGAAGTTTTTCCTTTCAAATATTTCCCATGATTTTTTTTCCTATGACTTTTTTGTGACATTTACCTATGACTTTTCCCATAATTTTTTCCCATGACATTTTTCCTATATTTCCCCATGACATTTACCTACGACTTTTTTCCCATGACTTTTTTCCCACGACTTTTTTCCCAGATTCAAACACTCACCAACACATACATTACTTTGGCAGCTCAATCACCGTAATGGACTGACTGAATGAAATGGAACGAACAGCTCAAGGACAGCCACTGAACAATAGTTGGTGAGGAGGAGAGCTTGAAGCCTTTACGAGAGACCGCCTTAGCTTGACAGTCACACAGACAGGAGGACGGACAGACAGACAAGAGGACGGACAGACAGACAAGAGGACGGACAGAATGAAAGAGGGAGAAAAAGAGAGAAAACAAATTGACAGACAGACAGGACAGATAGAATGGAGACAGAGGGAGAAACAGACAGACAGAAAACAGAGAAAATATAGAGAAAACAGATTGACAGAAGTACAGACAGACAGAAAACAGACATAACACAGACGAAAGAAGCAACAAAGAGAAAGCAGATGGATAAACAGAGAGACAGAAATAAAGATATAGATAAACACAGTCAGATAAAAGACAGACATAAGGCAGATTGACAGACAGACAGACACAGACAGTTGTTTGATAACAACACAAATAGCAATAAAAAGATTATACACACATGAACGGGCAAACTATGTACACACGGACAGTCGGACTATCGTAAAAATGTACACATAAACGGGCATAACTCTGTACACACGCGGACAAACAGACCGACTTATCGACAAGCGTAAAAAACACGATATATACCCCCACCCCCCCCACACATAGGATCATAATAAAAAAATATATGTGATTTTCGTTCGTATATCTACATCTAGAAGGAAGGAAGGAAGGAAGGAAGGAAGGAAGACACTGAGGGATAGCTATACATTAATTAAAGTTGGGTGCTGACGCTTCCTAATCGAATAAATGACCCGAGAGAACGGCTTTTGGGGGAGAGTTTAATTTCAAGTTAGGTATAAGCTTGGGGGGGAGAGGAGGAGGGGGGAGGGGTGGGGGGAGGAGGGGGGAGGGGTGGGGGGAGGAGGGGTGGGGGAGAGGAGGAAGGAGGGGGTGAGAGGAGGAAAGAGCGGGTGGGGAGGAAGGAGGAGGAGAGGGTGAGGAGGGGTGGGGGGAGGAGGGGTGGGGGGAGGAGGTGTGGGGGGAGGAGGGGTGAGGGAGGAGGTGTGGGGGGAGGAGGGGTGGGGGAGAGGAGGAAGGTGGGGTGAGTGGAGGAAAGTGCGGTTGGGGAGGAAGGAGGGGGAGAGGGGGAGGAAGGAGGGGGAGAGGGGGAGGAGGGGTGGGCGGGAGGAGGTGTGGGGGGAGGAGGGGTGAGGGAGGAGCTGTGGGGGAGGAGGGGTGGGGTGAGGAGGTGTGGGGGGAGGAGGGGTGAGGGAGGAGCTGTGGGGGGAGGAGGGGTGGGGTGAGGAGGGGTGGGATGGAGGAGGGGTGGGGTGGAGGATGGGTGGGGGGAGAGGAGGAAGGAGGGGGTGAGAGGAGGAAGAGCGGGTGGGGAGGAAGGAGAGGGAGAGCGGGAGGAGGGGTGGGGAGGAAGGAGGAGGGGTGGGGAGGAAGGAGGAGGGGTGGGGGAGGAGGGGTGGGGGGAGGAGGGGTGGGGGGAGGAGGGGTGAGGGAGGAGGTGTGGGGGGAGGAGGGGTGGGATGGAGGAGGGGTGGGATGGAGGAGGGGTGGGGGGAGGAGGAGGAAGGAGGGGGTGAGAGGAGGAAAGAGCGGGTGGGGAGGAAGGAGAGGGAGAGCGGGAGGAGGGGTCGGGGAGGAGGGGAGAGCGGGAGGAGGGGTGGGGGTGGAGGAGGGGTGGGGGGAGGAGGGGGTGGAGGAGGGGTGGGGGGAGAGGAGGGGTGGGGGGAGAGGAGGGGTGGGGGGAGAGGAAGGAGGGGGAGAGAGGAGGAAGGAGGGGGAGAGGGGAGGAAGGAGGGGGAGGAAGGAGGGGTGGGGAGGGGAGTGGGGGGAGGAGGGGTGGGGAGGGGAGGGGGGAGAGGAGGGGTGGGGTAGAGGAGGGGTGGGGTGGAGGAGGGGTGGGGTAGAGGAGGGGTGGGGTGGAGGAGGGGTGGGGAGAGGAGGGGTGGGGGGGAGGAGGGGAGTGGAGGAGGGGTGGGGTGGAGGAGGGGTGGGGTGGAGGAGGGGTGGGGGAGGAGGGGGTGGAGGAGGGGTGGGGTGGAGGAGGGGGGTGGAGGAGGGGTGGGGTGAGAGGAGGGGGTGGAGGAGGGGTGGGGGGAGAGGAGGGGTGGGGGGAGAGGAGGGGTGGGTGAGAGGAGGAAGGAGGGGGTGAGAGGAGGAAGGAGGGGGAGAGGGGGAGGAAGGAGGGGGGGAGGAGGGGTGGGGGGGAGGAGGGGTGGGGTGAGAGGAGGGGGGTGGAGGAGGGGTGGGGTGAGAGGAGGGGTGGGGGAGAGGAGGGGTGGGTGAGAGGAGGAAGGAGGGGGTGAGAGGAGGAAGGAGGGGGAGAGGGGGAGGAAGGAGGGGGGGAGGAGGGGTGGGGGGGAGGAGGGGTGGGGGGAGGAGGGGTGGGGTGAGAGGAGGGGTGGGGGAGAGGAGGAAGGAGGGGGTGAGAGGAGGGGTGGGGGAGAGGAGGAAGGAGGGGGTGAGAGGAGGAATGAGGGGGAGAGGGGAAGGAGGGAGAAAGGGGGAGGAGGAGGAGGGGAGAGGAGGAGGGGAGAGGGGGAGGGGAGAGGGGGAGGGAAGAGAGGTTAGTCGGAGGAAGGAGGGGGAGAGGGGAAGGAGGAATGAGGGGTGGGTGGAAGGAGGAGGGGGAGGAAGAGGGGAAGAAGGGTGAGGGCGTCTGTGTACTGGAGGGAAGTACTGGTGGAATTCCTGTGGCTGTTTCAACTACATCACTCACCACCACTAACACCACCACTATCACCAACCCCATCACTCACCACCACTAACACCAACACAATCACCAACCCCATCACTCACCACCACTAACACCAACACTATCACCAACACAATGCATGTATGTATGTATAGGTATGTGTGTGTGTAATGACCGCTGGTGTGACTCGAGACTGTTGAGGATTAACGCGTTATACACCAAAAGCTTTAAAGAGGACGTACTGTACCTGCTACCGCCAACACGCCCGCTGCTGTCGCCATACACGCTTCTGGCCACCACACACACCCCCTGGCCACCCTACACACATACACGCTTCTGGCCGCCACCACACACACCCACCCACCCCCTGGCCACCACACACACACTTCATAATAATCTGCACGAGATCTTTAACTAAGACCAGCCTCACTGACCCTCACACCCGGTGCTGTGATCCGTGTACCACCACCACCTCCTCATCATCATCTTCTTCCTCCTCATCCTCTTCCGCCATCTCATCCTCTTCCGCCTTCTCATCATCCTTCTCCTCCTCTTCTTCCTCTTTCCCCTCCTCATCTTTCTCCTCCTCTTCCTCCTCCTACTCATCCTCTTTTCCTCCCCCGCTTTCTTTTCCTCCTCCTCCAGCCAGCGCCAGAATCACCTCAACCATTATCCATCCACAGACCCAAAGCCTCATGGCTCCTCCAAGTGCTTAGGGCTCAGTCAGTCGCCAGATGTCAGCCGGTGGTGTACACGCCCCCACGCCACTACCACTTACGTCAGCCGGTGGTGTACACGCCCCCACGCCACCACGTGTACGCGCCCCCACACGACTGTTCCCCTGACACTCAATTTTATTTCTCAATTCGTTCTAAATATATTCCCCCGTTTACGTGACCTGGATATAATTGCCCAATATATCAATATCTCTTAATTGTTAGAAAGTGTTTGAAAGAAAGAACAAGACGTGAGTGTAGGCAATAAACAGTAACTATCAATTGGACTCAGTGCGTGTGTGTGTGTGTACGTTCGTCTAAAGTTGAACACACGATATATCCCCGAGTGCTTCCTCCTTCTCGTGAGATATGATCGAGTTACGGACATGATCAGGTTTATAACCGAGAACCTAACCCAACCAAACCTAACCCAACCAAACCCAACCCAACCTAACCCGACTTTAACCTAACCTAACCCAATCTAACCTAACTCGTTCATCTCTTACACCACCGTCACACAAACCTCCCTCACCTGTTACGCCGACACACACACACACACACCTGACAGGTAAAGAAGTGCTCCTAATTAGAAAATGGAAACCCACTCACCACCTTCTTAAAATTCTAATAAAACGAAAATCAGAAAAATATCGGCAATAATTGGGACCATTGTGCGGAGGGGAGCAGTAATGGGGGGAGGGGGGCAGTAATGGGGGGAGGGGGGCAGTAATGGGGGGAGGGGGGCAGTAATGGGGGAGGGGGAGGAATGGGGGAGGGGGAGGAATGGGGGAGGGGGAGTAATGGGGGAGGGGCAGTAATTAGGGATGGGGAGGAGTAATTGGAGGAAGGGGGGGGGAGTAATTGGGGGAGGGGGAGGTATGGGGGTGGAGGAGGTATGGGGGAGGATGGGAGGAATGGGGGAGGATGGGAGAAATGGGAGGAGGGGGAGGAATGGGAGGAGGGGGAGGAATGGAGGAAGGGGGAGTAATTGGGGGGAAGGGGGGAGTAATTGGGAGAAGGGGGGAGTAATTGGGGGGAAGGGGGGAGTAATTGGGCCATAATATTAATCTGGTAGAGAGAGAGAGAGAGAGAGAGAGATGAAACCACAACATGTGACAAGTAACACAAAGTAAGGAACAACACCATCCAGTATAGTACAACTTACAACAATTTTATCCCCTTAAAAAAAAATCGTACAAAAATACGTAATATATTTGTTTTATTTTTTATTTACACCTTGATATTAATTCTTGGTGACGTAACAAGTTTAACAACCCTCTGACCGCCTATCCTGACTGAGAAGTACTTTTTTCCCCCTTGGAGTTTTTCCCTAGTTTTTTTCCGTAGAGGAGTTTTTCCCAAGGAGTTTTTTCCCCAGAGTAGTTTTTTTTTACAGTGAAGAAGAATTTATTTAATAGACAAATTAAAGAATATAATGTATAAATGTATTGGTAGAGTCTTGACGTAGTAGTTTTAATGAGTTAATAAGTCGGTGAAGAGTAATTAAGAGCCGCCTGGGTGAGGGGAGGACAGGTAAATTACACCAGGTGAAGACGTAATTAGTGAGTGTGGTTATGTGAGTTACTGCCACGAGACTGACTGGAACACAACCAGTCACCATACGTCTAAAGAAAGAATAGTGTGGTTTAAACGATAGACATAGTGTTGGCTGGGAGACTCACCACACCACTCACACCACCACCCACACACACCACCCCACCCACACACACACACACCACCCCACCCACACACACACACCACCCACCCACACACACACACACACCGTCATCATCTTGCCATTGACAAGGAAAAAAAATTCGTCTGGTTTTTTCAAAGGGAGACAATTACGAGTGGTGGCAGACGTGCTTAAGACCGAACTCTTGAGGGTGAATGTTAAGTGTGTGTGTGTGTGTGTGTGTGTGATTCCTTCATACACAATAATACACCATATACCACCTGTAATACAACACACTTAAAGACTAATACTTAACCCTTGTACACACACACACACGTACACCTGTCTAATTTGCATACATACCGTGCATAAACTATATAAAATTTCTATATATATAAATTACAAAAAAACTTAAAACACATTCAAACTAACACCCACAGGAACAACAACGCCATGTCAACAAAACACAACTGTCTAAATTTACATAAAATCTACATAACACGTATCTATTTTCCACACATATATATATATACGAGTTACATAATAGTACACAATATTACAGTATACCCCGAGGCGGTTACAGTATACAGAGCCTTGTATTACAGTGAGGAATAAACAATTTGCATACGATGAGATGGTTGTAAACAAATAACTGGAGGAAAATAACAATAAAATGGTTAAAAATAAACAAAAACGACAATAAAAAGCAAACAAGAAAAACAGTAAACAAATACAAGCAAATAAACAAGTAAACAAAGTAAACAAAAATAAAAACAATAACAAAAATTAACAAGAACAGAGATTAACTAAACAAAACAAAAATCAGCAAAAAATAAATAAAATAAAAAACAAAAAAAAAAAAAAAAAATTTACAAAACAAGGAAAATAAACAAATAAACAAAACAAAGCAAACAAATAAATAAATAAAACAAAGACAGAAATAAACAAAACAAAAAAAGATACCAACACGAGGACAACGGTAGACGACACCCCAAGATCGTAACATGAATAATACACGATAATGATTCACCTCTTGACACGCTCTCTTATTACCAGTCGTTAGTAACAGTCTACCTGGAGTATCCTTAATAGTCTACCTGGAGTATCCTTAATAGTCTACCTGGAATACCCCTACCTGGAATACCTGTTGTCTTTGTTAATTAGAGGCAATTAAGGGCCACTCATCGGGTAATATTGGTACTTAATGGATTTGTGGGCAGAAAATTCAATACCTGATTAATTATTTTTTTTTTAATTAGGTTTACCTGGCCAGATCTATCCTGTACACCTGGTTACTTTTCACACACACACACCTTGGTCTCCATCACTACAGGTCACCCCTCTCCATCACCCCTCTCCATCACCCATCGGAAACATTCATAAAATATCCGCCGCTTGACAAGAACCAAAACACCAACACCATTTACCATTCCTTTCCTCTACCATAGACCTTCCCTATACCTAGACAATACCATAATTACTACCATAATGTTATATAGAAGACACTAATGAAGACACTATATTAAATTGGTATATCAAGGTGAGGTATAAGGTGAAGTGTAAGGTGAGGTATAAGGTGAAGTGTAAGGTGAGGTATAAGGTGAAGTGTAAGGTGAGGTATAAGGTGAAGTGTAAGGTGAAGTATAAGGTGAAGTATAAGTCGAGGTGTAACTGAGAAGATTATATAGCGAGATGTTTTGATGAGGGTCATACGTGTTGTAATGAGTCGCTGTGTATGAATGTTATTGTTTTTTAGGAGTTTATTGGTAACAAATAATAGTAAAAAAAATATATAATTGATTAGTATAGAATAAGGTAGAGTCGTGGTAATTTTTTTTAACAGGAGGAGAGAGACATAGTTGTATTAGGGTCTTAGTTGTTTACGGTGTTTGGTGATGTCCGTGAGGTTACTAAGACAGACAGACAGGCAGGCAGACATACGAAATCCCTTAAACCATCTGATACAGTGACGAGAAAAGTAATGAAAAAATAATACAACTTACCTCAATAATAACAACTTCAGATCGAGGAGACTTGTGAAGAAAAAATATAACACTATAACGCATCTTGCGTTAAGTCTAACCTAACCTAAAAATAGCACACACACACACACCTGGTGAATAGGGTGTGTCAATTTAGGGGGTGAACTGGCTAAATTGAAAATCGAGTAATTTGGTAGCAATTTATTGTAGTCTTTAAGCATGCAAAACAATATTCTGGCATAAATTTTTTTTTTATAATAAGTCCTACCTACATCAAATGGATTTTTAAATGTACATATTTGTGAATTTATAACATAACCAGCGTTTGCACACATGTTACTGTTTCAAGTTTCAAATTATTATATTTTATTATCCGTAGTCTATTTGAAAGTAACCAATGCCTTCATACTCTCTTTGCTTTGGTTTCTTGTCATCAGTAGTCTGCTTGCTATTTGTGCTTTGATGTAACCTTCTCGCCTCTCGTGGCTGTAAACATGGCCCGCTGCTTCTGTGACCATTTTCACACATCTCTCCACACTTTGAGTGTGGGAAGGCCACTTCGGCACCTGCATTGGAGTCTCTAAGGTTTCTCAATTCTTGGCTAGTTAGACTTGTTGTCAATGGTGGCTCCAAGACTTCCAAACTCAAGTCAACCAATTCTGACAATTTGGTGGCATTGACGTTTATTGGGGGAACTTTTCTTGAATGAAACGAACAGTCTCCCAACTGGTCGTCATCTATTAGCGTTCCTCTAATCTTTAGAATGACTTCTACAGCCTCGGTTCGGAGATTGGTACATTGACTGCAAAGCATTGCTTGCAAAACTGCTTCTGATCGAGCATACCAAGCGGACCTTCTTGCCACAGGTAACACGATGTCCCTCACTACCTGTATGTATATTATGTATGCTGGATTATATGTCATGTATGTATATTATGTATGTGCTCCATTTATGTATTATTTATTCAGCCTAGCTAGCAGCGTGTGGCAATGTTATTACCATATCCCACATGCTTAATTAATGTGCCTGGCGACGTATGGAAGCTGCTAATGTATCACTTGCCATACGTCGCCTATAGCAGTTGACAAGGAGCCTAGCCAGGGAGACCGCTGCTCTCCTCTGTGTACATACTCTTATCCAGTAAACCGAACCTACAAAACTATACAGGTGTTTGTGTTCTCTCCTGTATATAGAACTTATTATTCAGAACCTAACATGGCGCAGTGATCCGATCTTACTGGATAATTACGAGTGATAGTGCAAAGTTTGTGGAAAGCCGGTTATGGACTCTCCCTTGGGTCAACTCCCGCGCGCGTCACCTCTCCTCGAAGAATTTAGCAACTTTGAGCAGTGTCAGTGATTTTCTGTGAAGTGTTTAGTGCATTGTGTGTTCGTGCCATTCATGTGTGACCTTGTTCTAAAGGATTCCCAAGGTATACGGCACGTTCTGGGCATTTGTAAGGAGTAGAGTTCAGTGCACCCGTCTCTGACCGCGTTCTGAGGGTAACTAGACCGACTGGGAGTCGCCGCGCCTCTCCCTCCACCCCCCTCACAGCGCCGCCTCCACCCCCCCCTCACAGCTGGGGCGAGACGCTTTGCCGGCCCGGGACACACACTCACACACATACACGTACTAACACTCGCTGACCGCGCGGCTTCCTTATATATATTTTATATATATAACCTACTTATCTGTGTATTTAATTAATTTTTTGTCTGAAATCTTGTTGATACGACGGGCTGACCGGTCAACACTGATTTAAGACATAGTACACAGAGGAAGTAGTTATGTCTCACGCCTTACGTAGCCGTGGACCCAGCGTCTGGATGACTCAGACGGGTGATAGCCCCGCAGAGATGGATGACCAGGCCGGCCACGACGCTCCAGCCCCCACATCGCGCAGTCCCTCACCTCAATATTCAGCGTTGTCTCCAGAGATAATTGCTTTACTGAAGTTTATGAGAGATGAGAAACGCGAGGATGAAGCCCACAGACGTTTGGCGGATGAGCACAGAAGGCAAGCAGAGGCAGAACGAGACAACCAACGGAGATTGGAAGACAGTGAACGGTTTGAAGCCTTGATATCTCGCCTCACTGTTAACCAAGCCCCTGGCTCTAACACTGCCTCGGTACTGACTGGTTCAGATACCTCATCCATGCTTCCTTCACGCCCCCCAGCCCCACCTAAAGCAGCAGCTCAAACGCCGCCCATCTTGAAGCCTGATGAGACTTTCCAGACTTTTCGTGAATGGCGGCGACGGTGGACTGATTATTCTACAATGGTGGATCTCCAGAGTTTGTCACAGCCTAAACAACTCATCCAGCTGCGCATGTGCCTGTCCTTGGAAATTCAGCGTGTCTTGGAACATACGTTGCAGGTACCCCCAACCTCTTCGCTGTCTGTAGAGGAGGTACTGGACGTTCTACAACGGCACATCAAAGGACAGCAGAATGAAGCTCTGCGCAGGAGGGAATTGTTTAGCTGCAGACAGATGGAGGGTGAGTCTTTTGACGCCTTTTACGTACGTCTTAAGAGAGCCTCGGAAGAGGTAGATATATGTCCAGGCCACCACCAGCAGTGCGAGGAGACCCAGTTGAAGCAGGTGATCCTGATGGGTGTTAAGGACGAGGAACTTGTCCAACGCCTCACCTCCCTCGACTCTTCCTCTTCTCTTAAGGATGTGTTGACGATATGTCGCTCCTATGAGGCTGCCAGGTGTGCCACCTCTGCCATCCGTGCTCCCCCTACAGCTGTACGCGCTGTGTCCCGGTACAAGAAGGACAAGAAGTCTGTTCCTACGCCTTCGCCCACCACGTCCACGCCCGGTTTATTTTGCAACAACTGTGGTAAGCAGCACGGAACACAGGTGTGTCCAGCTGCTCAGTCTACCTGCAACAGTTGTGACCGTAAGGGCCACTGGTCACTCACAGTACGGTGCCCAGCCAAACGCGTCCAGTGCAATGTGTGTGGTCGTCTGGGCCACTATGACAAGTGTTGCCCTTCCAACAAACCCAAGGACCGCGTCGGCGGAAGCTTCAGCCCCCTTCCACCAGAGAGGGCCGCCCACAGTCTTCCAATCAGAGGCACGACGACTCCTGACAACGCTCGAGCCACATTAGGAATGTGTGCTCCCCCCCGCGTCCCAGGACCAAAGTCCCCCAGTACATCAGCGTCATCGTGACCTACGGCGGTGTGTCATCCCGTCTTCAGATGTTGCCCGACACCGGCGCTGATGCTACAGTCATCGGTCCCCAGCATTTGCAATGCTTGGGGCTCTCTCCAAGTGATCTAGGACCGCCCCCCAAGGATCTCCGCTTTATGGCAGATGGGTCACAGATGACCCCGGCCCTAGGTTCACTCTATGCACACGTCACCTTTGGCAACAGGTCGTGTCAAGCCTGGATTGATGTGCATAATGGCGTCCCGACTCCTTTGCTGTCCTACAGACATTGCCAAGAGTTGGCCATCATCTCCCAGGACTTCCCAACACCGATTCTCGAGGTAAAACACGCCAACAGGGTGCACGAAGGGAGCAGCAACTACCCTGCTGCCGCCCTACCCCTACCTCTGGCCAGTGACACCTCTCCTTCGGTAGTTGTCCCTGCTGCTTCAAGTCTCCACGCCTTGGCTCGCCTCCACGACAGTCACTGTGGAGCCGAGGCCACCAAACGGCGTGCAAGACAGACTGTGTTCCGGCCTGGCATCGACCCCGACATCTCCAATGCTGTCCGGGTGTGTAAGCCCCGCCGCGTATTACAACCCAGCCAGCAGCAGGAATCCTTTATGAGTGACGACAACCCCACCCGCCCCTTTGAGTCTGTGTCGGCCGACTTTTTCTGTGTGTCAGGAAAGTCCTTCCTCGTTATCGTCGACCGTCTCTCTGGTTGGCCGGTTGTCATCAAGTGCGGTAATGACACGACGTCTGCCGCCACCATCAGCAAGTTCCGCCACTACTTCCGTGACGTGGGCGTTCCTGCACGCCTGCGAACCGACGGAGGGCCTCAGTTCACAAGCCGGGACTTTGCTGTGTTCCTTGACCGATGGGGAGTCCGGCATGTGTTGTCATCGCCCCATTACCCGCAGTCCAACGGCCACGCTGAGGCTGCTGTCAAATCCCTGAAGCACCTCATCCTTAAGGTGGCCCCTTCTGGGAACATTGACTGCGAGGCCTTCGACAGGGGTCTTCTTGAACTCCGCAACACACCTAACTACACCGGACGCTCCCCTGCCCAGGTCTTGTATGGACGCCCCCTTCGTTCTTGTGTCCCTGCTCACCCTCAATCCTTCTCCAAGGAGTGGCAGGCCAAGACAGAGGATTGTGATCGCCGAGCCGCCGAACGTGTTCAGGACGTCGTCGCCCGCTACAATGACCACGCCCGTTCTCTCCCCAGGTTGAGTGTCGGCACCCAAGTCCGTGTTCAGGACCCGACCTCCCTACGTTGGGACAAAGTAGGCGTAGTCATGGGTCTCGGCAGGTCACGGGACTACCAGGTGCGGTTACCCAGTGGTCGTGTGTGGTGGAGGAACCGCCGTTTCCTCCGACCCGTAACAATGCCGTCTGCTGGCCCCGCCACCAGTGTTGAGTCCCATACCCTTCCCAGTGATGAAGTCCCTCGACGCTCAGAACGGATCCAAAAGAAAAGGTCCGCTCAAGACTTTGCTATGAGCGTATAGGGGGGAGGGAGGTGTATGTATATTATGTATGCTGGATTATATGTCATGTATGTATATTATGTATGTGCTCCATTTATGTATTATTTATTCAGCCTAGCTAGCAGCGTGTGGCAATGTTATTACCATATCCCACATGCTTAATTAATGTGCCTGGCGACGTATGGAAGCTGCTAATGTATCACTTGCCATACGTCGCCTATAGCAGTTGACAAGGAGCCTGGCCAGGGAGACCGCTGCTCTCCTTTGTGTACATACTCTTATCCAGTAAACCGAACCTACAAAACTATACAGGTGTTTGTGTTCTCTCCTGTATATAGAACTTATTATTCAGAACCTAACACTACCTTCCTCTGTGTTCTTACTAGCTGCAATTGAAACAAAAGGTGATTGGGCCCATCCACCCACATAGGATTAAGTTTCACACTAAACCACTGGGGAAGATAAACTCCAATAATAAATTCAACAATTAACCTCAAATTCTTCAGCACTTTGCCCTTCAATTCGTGTTTGGAAATCCAAATCCTGCAGAAACGAAGAGCTGTAGTTAACCAACGGCTGTGGCTGACAGGTCCAATCTCCAAGAGAGCCAATGACTGAGGCACTTCTCCTGATCTTATTGCTTGGGCAATACGATAAGCATAGGATTGATCTGTGCTGAGATCTTTGATGACTCCTTCAGACAACGCCGGAAGGGGAGGGCCAACTTCGACCTTTGGAAAGGTTGTATTTATTTCTAGTTGTGTTGCTTCATCCAGCATGATGCCAAGGGGACCTGACCACTTGTTGTTGCTCTTTGTAGGACCATCAAGTTCCTGGATGAGATGACGAAGAGGTAGCTCGCCTGTATGTAAATCACATACAATCCAAACAAGTCTTCTTCCTAGTTTTTTCTCTAAATGCGTCATTACACCCCCCTGCCATCCGGTGTTCACTGCAGTTGAATCTCCACCAACAGCCTGCAGTGAACTGCCAAGTCCTCTCTCCTGAACCCAACATAAAATATGATCAGCAATGACCTCTGCATGTTTCTTCCCTTCTACTTCAGTTTCGGGAGCAAAGTGAAACAAAAACCGACCACCAGGCTCAGAACAGACAGAGTAGTGTTCTTCTTTGATGAGACCTGGAAACTTTCTGTTCACTCCCTCTACTTCTAGCAAAACTTTTGTGTCATCTATTCTTCCATCAAACAAAAGACAGGAGAGCCCTCCCTCGCTTAAATCTTTTTCATGCTGATCAGATATTTCCTTCATTATTTTTTCTTGTGCTCTTCTAATTTTATTATGATCTATCACCAAAGATACATCCTCTCGGCTGATGAGGCCTGCATCTATCCAAGCGGCAGTTGCAATTTCTGCAGCCTCACGAAGTCCAGCATGGTGGCGAATACTAGCTAAAGCAATGTTTGAAATATTTCTTGTGTTGTATTTCATTTTCTTTGGTAAAGGTTCAGATGGCTCTTTGGAACTATCATCTGATGTTGCTTCCTGTTCATCAGAAGAACTATCAAAGAAGTGATAAACATCTTGACACAGCTCTTCCTCTCTTTGGATGGCTTCTTCACTCTTCATTTTCTTCTTTTGTTCCCTCTCTCGGATTTGTTCTCTCTTCTTGGCATTAGCAATCTGCTTCTTTGTTTCTGAATAATCTATTGAACCCATTTGCATACTTCCTTGGCCTTCTGCCTTTGTCCTCTGTGCCTTTATAAATTCAAGCTCTAAAACAGGGATCTTCTTTTCACGAGGACAACCACAATCAATGTGGGAATTATTTTCTCTCTTACCTGAGTGAGAACAGTTGGATTCAGAACATAATTGTATGGAGCACTTGCAGGTCAAAATGTCAAACAGAGTATCAAGTGTGTGCAGAAATTCATTTTTCCTGGCCAAGTTTCCTTTACCAAGTGATGTTTCAACTGCTTTGTGCCATAGTTTCGTTAGTTTTAGCTCAATAGTTCGACACTGATTAATCACAGGTGGTTTGAATAGTGCATTAGCTTTTGTCCATTGATGCAGAAGAGGGACTATCATGTCATTTATGAGTTCTTTATCTGTATAGTTCCTTCTGTCCTTTGCATTTTTTTCTCGAAGGAGTAACCCTAATCTTAGCATGTCTCTCACTGTTGGAAGTTCTGATACAGGAAGCTCCTTCCCTTTACCAACTAGCAGGCTCAAGTGGGTTGACAACTGACTTCTTGTCTTCAATTTTGACATCTTCACACTATCTGACAAATAGAAAAATATTTCAATGTTTCATAATTCAATTGTTGTTTCAAAAAATATCAATTTGTTTATCAAAAATGCTGTAACAGAAATAACATAATAATTTCTTAGAACATAATGTTTTATACAATGATATAAGTAACTGCGACAATCAATATGCCCTACTTACAATAATTAAAATGTAGAATTCGTCTGGTAGAGTAGGTGCAAGTGCAATGAGAGCAAACCACCGTCTATGATATCTAGAAGGAGAGTGAGCCGGGCGCCTTATCCTCACGCTTGGTACAAGTCAAAACAAGAATTAAACTGTCCCACACGGAGAGCCTGTTCATGTTCATGTTCTGACATGCATATTGTACACAAGCTATAGAACCATAAAATACTCCATAATCCATATGCTTACATGAGATTAGTTAATATCAAGTGAATAATTCTAATCAAGTCTCATTAATTTGTTGAAATACTGATATTTGAAAATTTAAGGTATAATTGATGTAGGTGAGGGTTATTTCAATTCATTTTTGTTTGCTAATCTCAAGTTTAGACAAAGAGGCACAATATTTTGACTACCAAATTTGATTTTTAACATGTTGACAAAATTGACACACCCTACTGGTGAAGCTATCTTCAATCGATGCATCAATCATCTTCTTGGGTGACTGGAGCTTAAAGAAAATGACCTTCACTCGCTCACTCGGGTCGACAGGTAAATAACTTTGTAGGTCATGACCTCATTATCCACTCCTCAGGGTGCACATTATCATTCTTAGGAGTCCTGGTCTTGCTTAATCAAAATATGGCCCTGGAGGGAGAGCTTTTTCTTTCATGCGTCACACAACCACGCATCATGACCTTCAGGAGGAAAATCCTCGTCCTAAACTATGGCCCCCACCCAAAAAAAAAAAAAAAAAAAAGATTCAATTGTCAACAAACATTTGCAAATGCACACAGACTTACACACACACACACACACATGGAGAAAGAAAGAAATAGGGTAACAAAAACACATCGACCACAAACACCATACAAAAGAAGAAATTTCGCCAGTACCGAGGCACATCCACCGCCATAGCCCAGATCTACGAGCAGATATAAGATCATACAAGTGGGGCTACCCGAAAACCTGACGCGCCTGCTGTGCAACTTCATTACGGACCGCAGAGCCAAAATCAAGATGCAAGAACATTGTGGGGAGGAATTCTTACTCGAGTGGCGTGCCTCAGGGCTCTTGTCCCTCACCAACCCTTTACACACACTACACGACTGACCTGCCACCCTCAATAGTCGGCAGCGAGTACGTCATGTATACCGACGATGTGACACGGATCGTCACCTGCCCAGGAAGGTCCACAGCAAGGATGGCGCGACTCACTGCTCGGGCAATAGAGAGTATCTCGGAGTATGAAAACAAATGGAAGATAAAAACAAACAAAACGAAACTCGAGGTCATAATCATAGCCAAATTCAAGCCGGCGCCATTGATGATCGACAACGAAGAGATTGAGTACTCTAAACAAGGCAGGTTACTCGGCCTCCTCATCTCTCGGACGGCATCACGTCCCACGTGAAGGACAGACTAAAGAAAGCCTGTTTTGGAGTACCCACACGTACCACTCGTAAGATCAGACTACAAAAACTACAGAGCTTCTAAAACAAGTGTCTGAGGTCAGCCAGTGGGCCAAGCGCCACCCTACCAGGAGACAGTGGATCAAGCTGGGGAAACCGTCTGTATCGTCAAAGCGTTATCCTACACTGTAATCTCTCCCCCCCCCCCCCAACAGAAACACACCTACCCTGACACACTCACTCCTCCACTCTCCCTCCCGCTCACTAGTGAATGCTTCAAATTCACACTTCAAGAGTTCACACCTCAGGGAGAGAGGACTGGCAACACTAAGTGATAAACGCAGGAGTGTAGCCAACTGTACCTTGTGTGAGCGGGGTACTGGCTGATCAATGGCCGGCTTCTGTATCGATCTCTACTAGGATATCTGAACGCTGAAACATGAGGCAGGTACTGGTATAGCAGTAGTGTTAAAGTTTACTTGTTATAAGACTGGATTTCATTATACTTTAACACCAAGATTTGTACTCATAAGACCTCTAAGTCCTATACGAGTTTATAAGACTCCACATATCACATTATCATACCAAGACCTTAACATTTCTCTACAAATAAACAACATATAGTAGTGGTTTTATAGCTAGCAACTATTAGTGTAGCTATAAGTAGTGCAATACCTCTACTAGCTACACCATGAGTAAGGAGTTGAGGTATAAACATTGCATCTCGTGGTGACTCCCTTAATTTCCGACTATAGGCAATTTCTCGTGACACATGGGTCAGTGAGGCGTGTTAAGACCCATCTAGAGGAACGATTCAGTTGTCAACAAACCCACTGCGCCTGCGTGTGTTGATGTTAAAAGTCCTCAACACCTTATCGGGGAGTAACGACTGGCTGGCTGGCAGTTTATAATCAATATTGGTTATAAAAATTTCGTCGTTTTCGGGTAGATAAAAGATTTTTTCTGGGGTGATATTGCTTCTATATATAGTAACATTAACCATTCAGAAAGAAGGTAAATAGATTGAAATGTCGAAATATTACAGATTAGAACCTTTTTTTTATTTTAGGGAGGAGGACATTGTATCATTTCGTATCTTCAAAACATTAGCTCAAACAATATACAAATGACTTACAGCTTTAAGAATTATTTCAATAATATAACAGTAATGAGTTTCCTTATAGACGATTATATCATCCATCTATATATAAAGATTTACCAGAAGACCATCACACCTTCCTCACAGACAAACCTAACTGAACCATACACTACGTTTTTAAACCATGAACCACACACCTAATTTAGACTACACTGACCTCAAATAACCACACGAGTCACCTATAGTTTTAAGTAATTCATATATTCCCTCATATAGGATGTATTTATTGTTGTGTCAAGGAAAACTCGAATTAAATACCATCACTTAACGCTACAATCGAGGTGGGGTAGTGTGTGTGTGTCGTGTGTGTGTGTGTGTGTCGGTGTCGTGTGTGTGTGTGTGTCGTGTGTGTGTGTGTGTCGTGTGATGTTTACTGTAGAAGGCAACATGGTAGATATCAAGCCAATTTTAAAGCCTGGAATACGATGATTTGACTTTCTAAGTGTGATAATTAAACCTTACGAGTATGATGATTTAGCCCCTTAAGTATGATGAAAAAAACCCTTGAGTATGGTAGAACCCCTTGAGTACGATGATTTAACCTCTTGAGTACGATGACAACCCTTTGAGTATGATAATTTAACCTCTTGACTATAATGACTTAACTCTTGAGTATGATGATTTAACACCTCGACTACGATGACTTAACCCACTCAATACTATAAGTTAACCCCATTGATTCTTCTATTTATGTAAGATAACTACAACCTGGATTATGTTACCTAATTTGACCACCTCTTATTGAACACACACAACGAGAACCCAACATTGACAGGCAGGGTCCAGGACGGCTCTGTGAGTAGGGTGTTGTGCACGTGGCAGAATCGTGTGTAAGTGTACCTGGGAGTGTTGCTGTGTTGTAAGCGTGGCAACAGTGGGTGTAGAGAGTGGTGCTAGGGCGTTGCTGTGTTGTAGGCGTGGCAACAGTGGGTGTACAGAGTGGTGCTAGGGTGTTGTAGGCGTGGCAACAGTGGGTGTAGAGAGTGGTGCTAGGGTGTTGCTGTGTTGTAGGCGTGGCAACAGTGTCATCGACCCTCCCACACCAAGATATAAACAAACGTCAAATATTTACAACCGTAATGGCTGACCCCACAACTACACCCACCCCACCCCCCACTCACACTACCAGAACATGTCCCCCTCCACACACAGTACCAGAACATGTCCCTCTCCACACACTGTACCAGAACATGTCCCCCTCCACACACAGTACCAGAACATGTCCCTCTCCACACACTGTACCAGAACATGTCCATCTCCCTCCACACACAGTACCAGAACATGTCCATCTCCCTCCACACACTGTACCAGAACATGTCCATCTCCCTCCACACACTGTACCAGAACATGTCCACCTCCCTCCACACACTGTACCAGAACATGTCCACCTCCACACACTGTACCAGAACATGTCCATCCCCCTCCACACACTGTACCAGAACATGTCCATCTCCCTCCACACACTGTACCAGAACATGTCCATCCCCTCCACACACTGTACCAGAACATGTCCATCCCCCTCCACACACTGTACCAGAACATGTCCATCCCCTCCACACACTGTACCAGAACATGTCCATCCCCCTCCACACACTGTACCAGAACATGTCCATCCCCCTCCACACACTGTACCAGAACATGTCCATCCCCCTCCACACACTGTACCAGAACATGTCCATCTCCCTCCACACACTGTACCAGAACATGTCCATCTCCCTCCACACACTGTACCAGAACATGTCCATCTCCCTCCACACACTGTACCAGAACATGTCCACCTCCCTCCACACACTGTACCAGAACATGTCCACCTCCCTCCACACACTGTACCAGAACATGTCCACCTCCACACACTGTACCAGAACATGTCCCCCCCTCCACACACTGTACCAGAACATGTCCATCCCCTCCACACACTGTACCAGAACATGTCCATCCCCCTCCACACACTGTACCAGAACATGTCCATCTCCCTCCACACACTGTACCAGAACATGTCCATCCCCCTCCACACACTGTACCAGAACATGTCCATCCCCCTCCACACACTGTACCAGAACATGTCCATCCCCTCCACACACTGTACCAGAACATGTCCATCTCCCTCCACACACTGTACCAGAACATGTCCACCTCCCTCCACACACTGTACCAGAACATGTCCACCTCCCTCCACACACTGTACCAGAACATGTCCATCCACCTCCACACACTGTACCAGAACATGTCCATCCCCTCCACACACTGTACCAGAACATGTCCATCTCCCTCCACACACTGTACCAGAACATGTCCATCTCCCTCCACACACTGTACCAGAACATGTCCATCTCCCTCCACACACTGTACCAGAACATGTCCATCTCCCTCCACACACTGTACCAGAACATGTCCATCTCCCTCCACACACTGTACCAGAACATGTCCATCTCCCTCCACACACTGTACCAGAACATGTCCATCTCCCTCCACACACTGTACCAGAACATGTCCATCTCCCTCCACACACTGTACCAGAACATGTCCATCTCCCTCCACACACTGTACCAGAACATGTCCATCTCCCTCCACACACTGTACCAGAACATGTCCATCTCCCTCCACACACTGTACCAGAACATGTCCATCTCCCTCCACACACTGTACCAGAACATGTCCATCTCCCTCCACACACTGTACCAGAACATGTCCATCTCCCTCCACACACTGTACCAGAACATGTCCATCTCCCTCCACACACTGTACCAGAACATGTCCCTCTCCCTCCACACACTGTACCAGAACATGTCCCTCTCCCTCCACACACTGTACCAGAACATGTCCCTCCCCCTCCACACACTGTACCAGAACATGTCCCTCCCCCTCCACACACTGTACCAGAACATGTCCATCTCCCTCCACACACTGTAGCAGAACATGTCCCCCTCCACACACTGTACCAGAACATGTCTCCCTCCACACACTGTACCAGAACATGTCCCCCCTCCACACACTGTACCAGAACATGTCCATCTCCCTCCACACACAGTACCAGAACATGTCCCCTCCCTCCACACACTGTACCAGAACATGTCCATCTCCCTCCACACACTGTACCAGAACATGTCCATCTCCACACACTGTACCAGAACATGTCCCCCTCCCTCCACACACTGTACCAGAACATGTCCATCTCCCTCCACACACTGTACCAGAACATGTCCATCTCCACACACTGTACCAGAACATGTCCCCCTCCCTCCACACACTGTACCAGAACATGTCCATCTCCCTCCACACACTGTACCAGAACATGTCCCCCCTCCACACACAGTACCAGAACATGTCCATCTCCCTCCACACACTGTACCAGAACATGTCCCTCTCCCTCCACACACAGTACCAGAACATGTCCCTCCCCCTCCACACACTGTACCAGAACATGTCCCTCCCCCTCCACACACTGTACCAGAACATGTCCCTCTCCCTCCACACACTGTACCAGAACATGTCCATCTCCCTCCACACACAGTACCAGAACATGTCCATCTCCCTCCACACACTGTACCAGAACATGTCCATCTCCCTCCACACACTGTACCAGAACATGTCCATCTCCCTCCACACACTGTAGCAGAACATGTCCCCCTCCACACACTGTACCAGAACATGTCTCCCTCCACACACTGTACCAGAACATGTCCCCCCTCCACACACTGTACCAGAACATGTCCATCTCCCTCCACACACAGTACCAGAACATGTCCCCTTCCCTCCACACACTGTACCAGAACATGTCCATCTCCCTCCTCACACTGTACCAGAACATGTCCATCTCCACACACTGTACCAGAACATGTCCCCTCCCTCCACACACTGTACCAGAACATGTCCATCTCCCTCCACACACTGTACCAGAACATGTCCATCTCCCTCCACACACTGTACCAGAACATGTCCATCTCCCTCCACACACTGTACCAGAACATGTCCATCTCCCTCCACACACTGTACCAGAACATGTCCATCTCCCTCCACACACTGTACCAGAACATGTCCATCTCCCTCCACACACTGTACCAGAACATGTCCATCTCCCTCCACACACTGTACCAGAACATGTCCATCTCCCTCCACACACTGTACCAGAACATGTCCATCTCCCTCCACACACTGTACCAGAACATGTAACCCCTCCACACACTGTACCAGAACATGTCCCCCCCTCCACACACTGTACCAGAACATGTCCGTCTCCCTCCACACACTGTACCAGAACATGTCCGTCTCCCTCCACACACTGTACCAGAACATGTCCTCTCCCTCCACACACTGTACCAGAACATGTCCATCTCCCTCCACACACTGTACCAGAACATGTCCATCTCCCTCCACACACTGTACCAGAACATGTCCATCTCCCTCCACACACTGTACCAGAACATGTCCCCCCTCCACACACTGTACCAGAACATGTCCCCCCTCCACACACAGTACCAGAACATGTCCCCCTCCACACACAGTACCAGAATATGTCCATCTCCCTCCACACACTGTACCAGAACATGTCCATCTCCCTCCACACACTGTACCAGAACATGTCCATCTCCCTCCACACACTGTACCAGAACATGTCCATCTCCCTCCACACACTGTACCAGAACATGTCCATCTCCCTCCACACACTGTACCAGAACATGTCCCCCTCCACACACTGTACCAGAACATGTCTCCCTCCACACACTGTACCAGAACATGTCCCCCTCCACACACTGTACCAGAACATGTCCCTCTCCCTCCACACACAGTACCAGAACATGTCCATCTCCCTCCACACACTGTACCAGAACATGTCCATCTCCCTCCACACACTGTACCAGAACATGTCCATCCCCTCCACACACTGTACCAGAACATGTCCATCTCCCTCCACACACTGTACCAGAACATGTCCATCTCCCTCCACACACTGTACCAGAACATGTCCCCCCTCCACACACTGTACCAGAACATGTCCATCTCCCTCCACACACTGTACCAGAACATGTCCATCTCCCTCCACACACTGTACCAGAACATGTCCATCTCCCTCCACACACTGTACCAGAACATGTCCATCCCCTCCACACACTGTACCAGAACATGTCCATCTCCCTCCACACACAGTACCAGAACATGTCCATCTCCCTCCACACACAGTACCAGAACATGTCCATCTCCCTCCACACACTGTACCAGAACATGTCCATCTCCCTCCACACACTGTACCAGAACATGTCCATCTCCCTCCACACACTGTACCAGAACATGTCCATCTCCCTCCACACACTGTACCAGAACATGTCCATCTCCCTCCACACACTATACCAGAACATGTCCATCTACCTCCACACACTGTACCAGAACATGTCCCCCTCCACACACTGTACCAGAACATGTCCCCCCTCCACACACAGTACCAGAACATGTCCCCCTCCACACACTGTACCAGAACATGTCCATCTCCCTCCACACACAGTACCAGAACATGTCCATCTCCCTCCACACACTGTACCAGAACATGTCCATCTCCCTCCACACACTGTACCAGAACATGTCCATCTCCCTCCACACACTGTACCAGAACATGTCCCCCTCCACACACTGTACCAGAACATGTCTCCCTCCACACACTGTACCAGAACATGTCCCCCTCCACACACTGTACCAGAACATGTCCCTCCCCCTCCACACACAGTACCAGAACATGTCCCTCCCCCTCCACACACAGTACCAGAACATGTCCATCTCCCTCCACACACAGTACCAGAACATGTCCATCTCCCTCCACACACTGTACCAGAACATGTCCATCCCCTCCACACACTGTACCAGAACATGTCCATCCCCCTCCACACACTGTACCAGAACATGTCCCCCTCCACACACTGTACCAGAACATGTCCATCTCCCTCCACACACAGTACCAGAACATGTCCATCTCCCTCCACACACAGTACCAGAACATGTCCATCTCCCTCCACACACTGTACCAGAACATGTCCATCTCCCTCCACACACTGTACCAGAACATGTCCATCTCCCTCCACACACTGTACCAGAACATGTCCATCTCCCTCCACACACTGTACCAGAACATGTCCATCTCCCTCCACACACTGTACCAGAACATGTCCATCTCCCTCCACACACGTACCAGAACATGTCCATCTCCCTCCACACACTGTACCAGAACATGTCCATCTCCCTCCACACACTGTACCAGAACATGTCCATCTCCCTCCACACACTGTACCAGAACATGTCCATCTCCCTCCACACACTGTACCAGAACATGTCCATCTCCCTCCACACACTGTACCAGAACACGTCCATCTCCCTCCACACACTGTACCAGAACACGTCCATCTCCCTCCACACACTGTACCAGAACATGTCCATCTCCCTCCACACACTGTACCAGAACATGTCCATCTCCCTCCACACACTGTACCAGAACATGTCCATCTCCCTCCACACACTGTACCAGAACATGTCCATCTCCCTCCACACACTGTACCAGAACATGTCCCCCTCCACGCGCTGTGCCAGAACATGTCCCCCTCCACGCGCTGTGCCAGAACATGTCCCCCTCCACGCGCTGTGCCAGAACATGTCCCCCTCCACACGCTGTACCAGAACATGTCCCCCTCCACACGCTGTACCAGAACATGTCCCCCTCCACACGCTGTACCAGAACATGTCCCCCTCCACACGCTGTACCAGAACATGTCCCCCTCCACACGCTGTACCAGAACATGTCCCCCTCCACACGCTGTACCAGAACATGTCCCCCTCCACACGCTGTACCAGAACATGTCCCCCTCCACACGCTGTACCAGAACATGTCCCCCTCCACACGCTGTACCAGAACATGTCCCTCTCCACACGCTGTACCAGAACATGTCCCCCTCCACACGCTGTACCAGAACATGTCCCCCTCCCCCCCGTCCACACACTACCAGAACATGTCTCCCTCCCTCCACACACTGTGGGTGGGTGGGGGTGGGTGGGTGGGTGAGTGAGTGGGCGGGTGCGTGGGCGTGGATGGGTGTATGTGGATGGATTTATTGTATATAGTTTGGATGAATATGTATGATGTGGGTATATTTTGGGAGCTGTATGGATGTATATAGGCAAGTATATGTGGTAGATATATATGATGGGAATATGAAGCAGTTATATGTGGCAGGTATATGACAGGTAGGCAGGTATATGATCCAGGTATATGATCCAGGTAAATAACAAACAAACAAACAAACATACTTTATAACGACCATTTTTAACTCTTAACCGCCGGGTCAACTACCACGCCAGCCAGGTGTTGCCACTATACCCATTAACTTACTAACAAGGACACAATTATGAAAAAATCGACTGCCTACATCACCATTAACAACAGCTTACGTAACCCTCTATTAGTTAACGTGGCACCCATTAGTATATACAGCTTACGTAACCCTCCATTAGTTAACGTGGCACCCATTAGTATATACAGCTTACGTAACCCTCCATTAGTTAACATGGCACCCATTAGTATATACAGCTTACGTAACCCTCTATTAGTTAACGTGGCACCCATTAGTATATACAGCTTACGTAACCCTCTATTAGTTAACGTGGCACCCATTAGTATATACAGCTTACGTAACCCTCTATTAGTTAACGTGGCACCCAGTAGTATATACAGCTTACGTAACCCTCCATCAGTTAACGTGGCACCCATTAGTATATACAGCTTACGTACCCCTCTATTAGTTAACGTGGCACCCAGTAGTATATACAGCTTACGTAACCCTCCATTAGTTAACGTGGCACCCATTAGTATATACAGCTTACGTATCCCTCCATTAGTACTTCAGGATCCATTAGTAAAAACACTTAATTAGTCTTAAGTTAATGAGTTTTAAATACCAAATTATATAAATAAATCTGAGTCATATATTTATCCCATATGAGTCACCAATAAATAAGTCACTCGGTTGGTCCACCATGCCTGAGTCGCTAGGAGTCACCGTGAGTCATATTAGTCACCACGGGTTATAATGACCTATAAAGACACCCATTTTGTTACCATGACACCACAATTACCATCACACTAATATATTGAAATGTTAACAAGACGCTCATTAGTTCCCTCCCGTAACTACCCAATCACCCTAAGTAGTAAACACGTACTGTGAGTTGGTGGTTACACTACTGGATTCTTTCGCGTTTATATTATAAGAAAACTGTGTTGATAATAATGTAAGGTTCTGTTACGTTACGTCTACAGTACTGCCTTAACACCAAGTGACCCAATGACGAAAGGCGTGGTTGTATCGTTGTACCCACACACATGAGAAGGTCGTTAGCATAGTTACTCTCGCTGGGTTACTTCACCTACCTTGGAATGTGCTCGTAGCTGTCTGTGGTGAGGCAGTTGTACATGTAGCTGGAGTAACTAGCCATGGTCGCGCCGTGCACTGTCACCACTACAACTAACGAGAAACTTTGTCAGTGAGGCCAACTTGGGCCGCGCACCGACTCTCTTTGTGGTTGGTGTTGGCCCGGCATCACGGCGGGACCACCATACAACCCCTCCGACCCGCCTAGTGGTTGGCGGGTGAGTGAGGCGTAATTTGTCGCCTCGCCGAGTGGCGGCGCTGTTGACATACAAGCGCCAGTTGCCACGTACGAATTTTGCTTGTTTGTTATGATAGGAAATTGGTTATTTTACACTCATTGTACCTGTGATGTTCGATTACTATGTGTGTGGGTTTCAAGGATTCCTCGAAATGTTTATTACTGTGGCCTGGGGGAGAAGAATAAAATTTAATGGATGTATTTCAACACCTACTTGAGTACGTTCACTGATGTCCGAATACGAGTACACGAGGCACAGCGAAGTGCTCGTTATGAGGCTGTAACATGCAGGGGGGGGGGGGGGGGGTAAAGGCGGTGTGATATGACAGAACTGACTCGAGTAAATCTGAACCAGTGAACGACGACTCTGACCCACCGACCAAATTACGCATAATGTGAGAGAGAAACAGTGTGGTGGCCGCAGGAATAATTATAATATAAACTAAAGAATATAAATGATCAGAAGACAAGGATGACTTGATGATCACACACCCGAGCGTATTTCACCAGAGATTAACCACGTAACAGTCCTAACCTAACATTAACCTTACCTAACGCAAACTTAACCCCACCTAACGTAAACCTAACCTAGCCTCCCCCTCGCTGGCTGACGTACGAATATTTTCTGATCCCGTTGAATATTATGACATCCAATCAGGTCCGTTCTTTAGGGAGGAGCGAACAGGGGTGACCGCCCGGGGCCCCGCGGGGCTCAGCACTGGACCCAGTGACTTCGGACACATTACCTGTTGACTGGTTAATTTGACCTGACGGCTTACGCCACCATCCCAA
This sequence comes from Homarus gammarus, assembly GCA_958450375.1. NCBI lineage: Eukaryota > Metazoa > Arthropoda > Malacostraca > Decapoda > Nephropidae > Homarus > Homarus gammarus. The sequence continues at coordinate 677,641 of CAUDMG010001404.1, read as the reverse complement.
CCGTAACCTTACCATCCATAGCGACAGTCCCATGGGGGTTGGTGGGGGTGGGTTCTTCTGACCGCATAATCTGGGGCCCCGCAGTGGCTGAGTTGCCCCGGGCCCCGCACCCTCCTAGGGACGGCCCTGCATCCAATCCTATGAATTTATTATGAAATCAATCACATATACTTACGATATTCACACACTATAAATGAGAGTATAAACTTATATCGAATAAAATATACATCAAATAAATTCACGTCAGTATGACATTTCCCATTTTCCCGCGTTTCCCTCTCGGGGCGAATCAACCAATGAGACTACGTAACGGATAGCAGGCGGTGGTGGTGATGGATGGACTGGTGGACACACACACAGGTTACTAACCACTACACGAAAGTCCTTAATAAACAACGGGAATTAATATCTAATCACCTAAAACTTAGCCATGTCCTAAACCTCAGAAGAGAAGCCTACACTAGACCCACCATCCATATATAACTCTTCTTAATGTCACCACCGCTGCCCTCATAAACTTTAAAAGACGAAGTAACGGAGCTAGTTTTCGAAATGGCTTTTTTTATGTTGTTTTTGTCTGGTCTGACTCAAAAAAGTGATATAGAAGCTCGTATAATTGGCCTCAGAAAGCGGTAGGAGAGTCACAAGGAGGTGCTACAACAGACAAGTGGGAGGTCATTATAGAGAGGTCCAACTACTCGACAACATGAGCTCCCCGATACAGATACTCAAAGAAAACGGAACCAGTGGGGAGACTTAGCAAGTATTCGAGACTGACTGACCACACTTCAACTAGTGTGTGTACTGCCAGGTGGACACTGGTCTAACACGGGCAATTCTTACACTATCACCGACACACTCGCCGTCATCTTCTCCACACACACACACTACTGCCTCTTGGATGTTCTTTTACCTATAAATCTGGTGTATCCTTGAATCCATCCTTCTCTTTCCTTCTATGTCTTCCCCTCTCCCCCCTACCATTTTCGCTGTATAACATCTATATTCGGTGTAATGAGCTGCGAGCGGACGTGTTACCAAAGCCATCCGGTAACAATGCTATGCTGTGTATGGGTGACTTTAACTCTCGTCACACTGTCCTCGTGATGTCCAGTGTAACTCTAATGGGAGGATGTTCGTGAATTACATCAATAATCATAATATCACTGTATACGACACAGACAAAGTGACACATCTGATGGGGGGCAGACTTGATTATGTAGACAGTAATGTCAAGGCTAAGGTCATCTCAGACCACCTAGTCAGTGATCATTATGCAATACTTACTGAGTGCACTGTTGTTGATGTCAAGTGTGAACCCCATCCTAAGCTCAGAATTAATATCCCAGATAATCTTAAACTGCACTTCAAGGCCTACATCCACAGATGGTATGCTGGATATACACCTGGGTCAGTGGATGAATTTTGCTGTGATCTTGTAAATGTCATTACCACATATTATACCACCTGGGTTAAGTCAAGGAGGAAGGGGGCAGCACTAAACCACCTCTGTGGACACATGACCCCATCCTCACCAAAGAAGGAGAGAATGTAAAACAGCTTGCCAACACTTATAAGCAAAATAAAATTAGTGATAACCTTTTGGCATTCCTCAAAGCTAACAGAGAATTTCGTGAACTCAAAGGTCAGGTGAGAAACACCTATTGGGAACAATTCTTACAGGGGATTAATAGAACAACCACTCTAGCAGAAGTGTGGAACAAAATTAAAGCCATTACCAAGTCACCCACCCCAGTCAAGCTTCATCACAGCCCTGCAGAATATGCTGACATGCTATTAGACCAATGGTCTAGTGTGTCACGAATCACTTCCCTGCCTCCCGACATACAACAATATCTTAACACCTCACACATTAATAGGGGTTTCAATATTGAAATAGCCTGTTCCTCACCAGACCTTACCGACCAGTTTCCTATAACGCACCACGAACTAACAACAGCACTAATGAAAGGTGAGTCACCCTCCCCTGGTGAGGATGGCATAACCTATAACACCCTGAGATTGTTGAATGAGATCCCTAACCATCCACTGCTTGACCTGTATCAAATGAGCCTCACACAGGGTATTCTGCCTAAGACATGGACTCATGGAAACATAGTTCCAATCCCTAAAGCTAATTCTCCAAACTTCAGGCCAATTTCACTTACATCCTGCATGTGTACAGTCCTTGAAAGAGTTGTTCTAAGCCATCTCATGTGTCAAGTCAAAGACAAACTCGCCCCTAATCTGTACGGGTTCATGCCCGGGCGTAGCACACAGACATGCTTTGCAGAATATCTTGTTCACTCAAAAGATAAGACACAAACAGCCTTCATAGACCTTAAATCAGCCTTTGATGTAGCTAATAGAGACATTATACTTGAGCAACTAGCTAATTTTGGCATCCAAGGTAACCTCCTGACATGGATAAAGGGTTATCTGTCCAACAGGTATGCCAGTGTTCTGTTTAGGGGAGTTAAAAGTACCAGAATGAGATCATTTGAGCTGGGCACGCCTTAGGGAGGCATGTTAAGTCCTATGCTCTTTAATATACTGATGCACAAGCTTATTGCCGACATTCCAGTTCAGCCAAACGAAGCCGTAATATGCTATGCTGATGATATCTGCATTATGACACAGACCAAATTCAGGCTCCAAGCCTTGCTGGATGTATTTGCTCGGAGAACTGTTGAATGCGGTCTCATAATATCTGTTGACAAGACGAGGGTCCTCAATCCTCGTCCTGCTCACCCTCTGCCTCTTGACTATAACATTAACAGCATGCCCTTGGAACTATGTAGCTCCTATAAATATCTTGGAATTTGTGTGAATGATGCAAACTTTGTCAGCAACCTTCGTGACAAACTAATGCAGCGCATTAAACCCCTTAGAACCCTTGTTGGCAAGAGCTATGGAATTAACATCACCTATGCTCGTACTTTCTATCTTCACTTCATTCGTTCTGTAGTTGAATATCATGCTCTCCATCTTGTGACTATTCCGCCTAAACAACTCAACAGCCTTGAGGTAGTGCAAAATGAAGCCATGCGCATCATCCTAGGTTGCCCAAAATCAACCAGAATTGTAAACATGAGGAAAGAGCTCGGATTGCCCTCTCTATCTGAGAGGATAGCTCTACTTAATACCATGTTTTGTGTCAAAGTTTTGAAGAACAATGGTTCTCAAACTACAGCTCAAACTGAGATGATGTTCTATCTAAGTAATCCCGACCATCTCGCCAACCTTCCACAAAAGACTCTCTTTGGGGCGTGGCTTCATAAAAGTGTTGCAGATCTCTTGAAACTGAATGTCCCAATCACCCCAGACGAACCTATTAATGCCATTCCTCCTTGGCTGGACATATCAGTTCCTATTAATTACACTCCTGTTGGTAGTAAGCAAATGTTAAACACCGATGTGGTGAGATGTGTCACACTAGAAACTATTAACAGACACATAGAGAGTATTAAATCAAGTGAATGTTATGCTTTTATTGATGGTTCTGTGCAGACAAACACAGGTAGAACAGGCTGTGCAATTGTAATATATAAAGAAAAAGAGATGATAGTGTCAAACAAGCAAAGGCTGAACAACTGGGCCAGCACAACACAAACTGAACTAACTGGAATCTACTTAGCCACAGACTACCTTAAAGAAAATGGAGGTGGGGTGATATTCTGTGACTCTCAAAGTGCTTTGAAATCAATGAACAGTCCGTCAGGCTCTATGTCTAAAGTTGTATGTGATATTAAAAGGAATGTGATAACTGCCAATGAGAACAACTTTCGCATCGAATTTGTGTGGATTCCGTCCCATGTTGGAATCAGGTATCATGACCGTGCTGATAGACTGGCCAATGGGGCATGTAAGAAAGAAAATGTTGACCGTGACTTTGGCCTGTCCAATGCTGTAATTAAAAACATTCAAGTCAGAATCATGAACTCTGATCTACTGTAGAAGAAGTGAGAAATGCAGAGAGACCTGACAGTTGTAGCATTAGTAAATATGACAAATTTTGTGACAAGAGATACCGGTATGGCCAGCATAGGGACAGAACCAGACAATGTGATGTAGTCGTGGCCAGAATTAGGCTAGGATACAGACACATCTGGCAAGTTAGTAACGCTGTACCCATACCGGAACACTCAGCCTGTAAACTTTGTGATAAACCTTTAAAGCATACACTTGAACACTATATTATTGAATGTGATACTGTCAAAGACTTCAGGCCACCTGACTTATTGTATCTTGAACTATGTAATTACTTCATTGAATCAGGTGTGCTTGAGGACATTCTTGCTGTTTATCCCAAATTTGCTAGCCCACACTGATTAGTCTTCAATTAGAATATGACTCCAATGTATGTGATCCACTGACCTATATATACTGCTAATGAATATGATGTATTTCCTTCTTTGTGTACGAACCTCTGTCCTGCATGGCAGTGAACAGTGGCATTACCCACATGAATCTGACCTATATATAGTGTCAATGAATATGATGCATTCTTTGTGTACGAACCTCTCTCCTGTATGGCAGTGAAAAGTGACATTACCCACATGAATCTGACCGACGTATATGTATGTATGTGTGCGTGTGTGTATATATATGTACATGTATATGTGTATCTATATATGTATATGTATGTATGTGTATGTGTGTGTGTGTGTGTGTACATATATGTGTATGTACTGTCAATGAATATGATGCAACTCTTTGTGTACGAACCTCTGTCCTGCATGGCAGTGAACAGTGACATTACCCATATGAATCTGACCTCTATACATTTATAGCTGTTAATGAATATGATGTATTTCTTTGTGTATGAACCTCTGTCCTGCGTGGCAGTGAGAAGTGATACCACCCTCAGTGTCAAGACCTGACTGAATTACTCAGAATAGGCAAACTGTACTACAAGCTTTGCCAATAAATTTGTTAAACTAAAACTAAACTACCATCCACCTCTCAATCATACACTATTTTTTTAATCACTTCCCCTCATTCTCTACACAAACACCCCAATATACTGCTCCTTCATTCACTCCCTGCACACTTTTTTTTCACCTCCACATTTCCTCCTTAATTCTGTATGTTCTACGTCTACACCTTCTTCTTCACCCCTATATTTTTTTTTTACGGGAATCAGCCCACCCGGGCACACGTCGAACGACCCACAACGGGGCCTGGGGAGCGAAAAAATAATAACGGAAAGAAATAAAAAAAGAGAATAAAAAGGTTATACTGTGTTAATTTACACCACGAAGATGCCGGAAAACCAACTTTTTAAAGTGATACAGATTTTATAAGTATGGAAACACGGAAGAAGGCAGAGCATTCCACAGTTTGGCTGTGTGAGGAAAGAAGGAGGTACTATAACGGGTTATTCTCGTGTGACTCCGAGTTATCTGAACCAGGTGACAGAGGTTCAGGTCATGTTACTTTTTCCTTTTTCGTAAAGTAAGAAAGCAATGAGGTACTGAACTACGCTGCCTGATGTACTGGCGCTCTTCTCAAAACCGGACTATTTAAAAAAAAATCGTTTCATTTTAAAAATAGGTTTTAACTCAATGTTGGTGTTATTTCAAAAACGTGCAAATTAGATCCGTGTAAATCGAGAGGCGACTACATGTACAGGAAACTATTCACTAGCCTTTCTCTGGTGGTGTTTCCTCCGCCATACTGTACAATACATTATATTATCGTCTAACGGTCCAGTGGTTCTCAACCTTTTTTTACCCATGGACCCTTTCCCTTCTATTTTTCTTGGTGGACCCCTTCATAGCTATTGGACATAACAATTTTCTATTTTTCACTAACATAAATTTTAATTTGTCTCAAGAGATAGACCAGTGGTTCTCAACCGGGGTCCACATGGACCCTAGGGGTCCATGTGGACCCCGGTTGAGAACCACTGGATCATCGCTATTCTATCCCCCCAAATGTTTATAATATGAACAGTGATTCTATCAACTCTGTGTCATATCATTCATTCCTTATCTTACTTATTGTCAGTCTCCTCTTCCTCTTCTTACTTCTCCTCCTATTCTATCTCTATCCCTCTACCATCACATCCATCCCCTCCCCCCCCCCCCCCAACACTCTTCAGTTCACCCCCTCTTTAATACATAATTTCCGTCTCTCTTTCATCTATTTTCATTTATCAATTATTTAAAACCTTCTCCCTTTCTCTCAACCTTCTTCCCTTCACTTGCTTTTATTCTCATCTTACCGTTCTTATTGATTCTCTTTGTTTTCTTGTTATCAAATATCTTCTACATCCACGTTTATCGTATCTTTGTCTTATTACTTTCTTTCATCATTCTCTTGGGTCCCACCTTTTTTCTTATCTTTCTTCTTTATTCTTGGTTTCTTTTGTTGCTCCTTCCTTGCAATTAGTTCTCTGTTTTTTTTTCATGTTCTTGTTCTTCTTCTTCTTCGTCTCCTTCTTCTTCGTCTCCCTCTTCTTCTTCTTCTTCGTCTCCCTCTTCACGTTTTCGTTTCCCTCTTCTTCTTCGTTTCCCTCTTCTTCTTCTTCGTCTCCCTCTTCATCTTCTTTCTTTTCTTCTTAATTACTGTTGTCAACTTCTCATTATGCTATTGCTACTTCTTGTCTTGTCTTCCTATTTTATTTTTCTGTTTATCCTACATATTTTTTTTCTTCCTATTTTCTTGTCGTTTCTTATTTTTTTTTTGTCTTTCCCATCCCATTTTCCGTCATCTTTCCTATTTTCTGTCATTTTCAAGACTAATACCTCACACATTCGTCTCACCTCTCCACTTCTCCACCGTTTCATATTATCTCACTTATTTCTACATATATTCTTATTCCTCACTATATTTACTTCCTGGATAATGTCTTCTTTCATCCTAAGTCTTTCATTTGTTATCAATCGTGTTTTTTTATCATGTACATCTCCATCAGTTATCTTCTGTTTCATTCTTCTAAAATTATTAAACCTTCTTTATTATCTAGTCATTTTTTTTATATCATTGACTTAGTGTTTGATTAAAGGAGTTTTTTTTTTAAGTTATTGTAACTCGGATGTTGGTCGTGTAGTATTGGAGGGAAATAGTTGCATGTTGCATTTCATTACCATCTACCATTACTATTATTATTGTTCTTGTGTTATTATTGTTCTTGTTATTATTATTGTTCTTGTTTTTGTTATTATTCTTGTTGTTCTTGTTATTATTATTGTTCTTATTGTTCTTGTATTATTATTAGTATTGTTCTTGTGTTATTATTATTAATGTTCTTATTGTTCTTGTTATGAATATTATTGTTCGTGTTGTTCTTGTTATTATTATTATTGTTCTTGTTATTATTATTATTGTTCTTGTTATTATTATTGTTGTTCTTGTTATTATTATTGTTCTTATTGTTATCATTGTTCTTGTTATTATTATTATTGTTCTTGTTATTGATATTATTGTTCTTGTTATTATTATTATTGTTCTTGTTGTTCTGGTGTTATTATTATTATTGTTCTTGTTGTTCTTGTGTTATTATTATTAATGTTCTTATTGTTCTTGTTATTAATATTATTGTTCTTGTTGTTCTTGTATTATTATTACTGTTGTTCTTATTGTTATCATTGTTCTTGTGTTATTATTATTACTGTTCTTGTTATTAATATTATTGTTCTTGTTGTTCTTATTTTTATTATTGTTCTTGTTGTTCTTGTTCTTATGATTATTGTTCTTGTTATTCTTGTTATTATTATTATTGTTCTTGTTATTGTTATTATTATTATTGTTCTAGTTGTTATTATTATTATTATTATTGTTCTTGTTATTATTATTATTATCATTGTTCTTGTTATTATTATTATTATTATTGTTCTTGTTATTATTATTATTATTATTGTTCTTGTTATTATTATTATTATTATTATTATTGTTCTTGTTGTTCTTGTGTTATTATCATTGTTCTTGTGTTATTATTATTGTTCTTGCTGTTCTTGTGTTATTAGTATTATTATCATTATTGTTCTTATTATTATTGTTCTTATTATTATTGTTATTATTGTTGTTGTTCTTGTGTTATTATTATTATTGTTCTTGTTGTTCTTTTTATTATTATTATTGTTCTTATGTTATTATTATTGTTCATATTGTTCTTGTGCTATTATTGTTCTTGTTGTTATTGTTCTTCCTGTGTTATTATTATTGTTCATATTGTTCTTGTGCTATTATTGTTCTTGTTGTTATTGTTCTTGTTGTTCCTGTGCTATTATTATTGTTCTTGTTGTCCTTGTTAGTATTGTTCTTGTTGTTCTTTTTATTATTATTATTGTTCTTATGTTATTATTATTGTTCATATTGTTCTTGTGCTATTATTGTTCTTGTTGTTATTGTTCTTGTTGTTCCTGTGTTATTATTATTGTTCTTGTTGTCCTTGTTAGTATTGTTCTTGTTGTTCTTGTGTTATTATTATTGTTCTTGTTCTTTTCATTATTGTTCTTGTTGTCCTTGTGTCAATATTGTTCTTGTGTCATTATTGTTCTTGTTGTCCTTGTGTCAATATTGTTCTTGTCATTATTGTTCTTGTTGTTCTTGTGTTATTATTATTGTTCTTGTTGTCCTTGTGTTATTATTGTTCTTGTTGTTCTTGTGTTATTATTATTGTTCTTGTGTTATTATTATTGTTCTTGTTCTTGTCATTATTGCTCTTGTTGTTCTTGTGGTTATTATTGTTATTATTGTTCTTGTTGTTCTTGTGTTATTATTATTGTTCTTGTTCTTGTCATTATTGCTCTTGTTGTTCTTGTGGTTATTATTGTTCTTGTTGTCCTTGTGTCATTATTGTTCTTGTTGTTCTTGTGTTATTATTACATGTTCTAACAGTAAAGAACTTTATCTCTCGTGGTGTAGAGAAACAGACAGTGCTCCTCGGTGACGTCTTTCAAGATATTGATGATAAAATGAATTTCGAATGAGAGAGCAGGAGCCGCCCTAGGCGTGAAGCCGGCCTAGGCGAAGATCTGGCCTGGGAGAGGAGCCGGCCTGAGCGAAGATCTGGCCTGGGAGATGAGCCGGCCTGGGCGAAGATCTGGCCTGGGAGAGGAGCCGGCCAGGTCAAGTAGCGACAGATTGATCCAAGCCTCCGTGGATCATAAGAGGCCTCCACTAGACTATATCTTACCACAAAGGCATAACTATATGATGATGAGGGCGGTGAGGCCAGAGTATGGTTCATCTGAGGGTTGAGGGCCTTGGTGAGGGGGGGGGGAGGGGGAGGTGGGGTGGTGGTGAGGGTAGGTGGGAGAGGTGGGGTGGTGGTGAGGGTAGGTGGGAGAGGTGGGGTGGTGGTGAGGGTAGGTGGGAGAGGTGGGGTGGTGGTGAGGGTAGGTGGGAGAGGTGGGGTGGTGATGGAGGTGTGGTGGTGAGGGTGGTGGTGGGGCGGGGTGATGGGGGGTGGGGGAAGGAGGAGGGAAGGAGAGGGGAGGGGAAGAGTCGAGTTCCTCCTCAGTATACTCACGTCATAACAGATAAATCTTTCGACCATAATAACAGGGATTTTTTTTCTAAGATTGTGAAGAATAAACCTTCTTTTGGTGGTAAAGTACTTAATTATTTCATAGTGAAGCTTAATCGTATAAATAATATATTCTTTTACTGAATTTTATCAATTATTTTGTTTAACTTCACACACACACAAGAACACATAACTAAAATTTCTTCCTATAATAATATTAATAATAACAATAATAATAATAATCTACCCTGGGAACCTCTATCCAGACCAGACCAGACCAGACCAGACCAGACCAGACCTAACCTAACCTAACTTAAATAAAATTACAAAAATAGTATTAATTTTATAGTACAGTAATAATCATTCTTTCCCCTGTATAACTTTTCTTAAACTTTCAAACTTTCTAACTCAAGACTCATGTTAAGGTGAGGTGTGTTAAGGGAATCTGCTGAAGCCTTCTTAACTTCTAATTGGGAAGTGTTTTAACTTATTCCCAGCTTATATGAAGGTAGGGGTGTGGTGGAGTGTAGGGGTGTGGTGGGGTGTAGGGGTGTGGTGGTGTAGGGATATGGTGGTGTAGGGGTGTGGTGGGGTGTAGGGGTGTGGTGTGGTAGGGGTGTGGTGTGGTGGGGTGTAGGGGTGTGGTGGGGTGGGGTGGGGTGTAGGGGTGTGGTGTAGGGGTGTGGTGGGGTGTAGGGGTGTGGTGCGGTGGGGTGTAGGGGTGTGGTGGTGTGGGGGTATGGTGGTGTAGGGGTATGGTGGGGTGTAGGGGTGTTGTAGGGGTGTGGTGGTGTAGGGGTGTGGTGGGGTGTAGGGGTGTGGTGGGGTGTAGGAGTGTGGTGTGGTGGAGTGTAGGGGTGTGGTGGTGTGGGGGTATGGTGGTGTAGGGGTATGGTGGGGTGTAGGGGTGTGGTGGTGTAGGGGTGTGGTGTGGTGGGTGGGGGTGTAGGGGTGTGGTGGGGTGTAGGGGTGTGGTGGGGTGTAGGGGTGTTGTGGTGTGGGGGTATGGTGGTGTAGGGGTATGGTGGTGTAGGGGTGTGGTGGTGTAGGGGTATGGTGGTGTAGGGGTGTGGTGGTGTGGGGGTATGGTGGTGTAGGGGTGTGGTGGTGTGGGGGTATGGTGGTGTAGGGGTGTGGTGGTGTGGGGGTATGGTGGTGTAGGGGTGTGGTGGTGTAGGGGTGTGGTGTAGGGGTGTGGTGTAGGGTGTGTGGTGGGGTGTAGGGTGTGTGGTGGGGTGTAGGGGTGTGGTGGGGTGGGGTGTAGGGGTGTGGTGGTGTGGGGATATGGTGGGGTGTAGGGGTATGGTGGGGTGTAGGGGTGGGGTGTAGGGGTGTGGTGGGGTGTAGGGGTGTGGTGTAGGGGTGTGGTGTAGGGTGTGTGGTGGGGTGTAGGGGTGTGGTGGGGTGTGGTGTAGGGGTGTGGTGTAGGGGTATGGTGGGGTGTAGGGGTGTGGTGTAGGGGTATGGTGGGGTGTAGGGGTGTGGTTGGGTGTACAGGAGGGGGTGTGTAGAGGAGGGGAATGGGGGTGTAGGGGTTGGGGAGGGGAAAGGGGGAATTGTGCTACGTCATTGCCATTTTTCTTTTATTAACCATTCCTGTATCATCATCATCATCATCATCATTATCATCATCATCATTATCATCATCTTCCTTCAACTATTACCACCAAACTCACCCTAACCTAACCTAACCCACCGTCCACCCCTCACACCCTTACCTTGTCTTTCTCTCCAACACATCTCCTCCACCATATCACCTTTCTCCCTCTTCAATCTCCACCAATCTCCATCTCTCTCTCACTTAACATCTCATATCTCCCTCTTCAATTCCCTCCACCAAAATCACTTCAACCTAGCACTCTTCCCTCACCTCCCTCCCTCCCTCCCTCTTCCCTCCCCCTCCCTCCCTCTTCCCTCCCCCTCCCTCCCTCTTCCCTCACCTCCTTCCCTCTTCCCTCACCACCTCCCTCCCTCTTCCCTCCCCCTCCCTCCCTCTTCCCTCACCTCCCTCCCTCTTCCCTCACCTCCTTCCCTCTTCCCTCCCCCTCCCTCCCTCTTCCCTCACCTCCCTCCCCCTTCCCTCCCCCTCTCTCCCTCTTCCCTCCCCCTCCCTCCCTCTTCCCTCACCTCCTTACCTCTTCCCTCACCACCTCCCTCCCTCTTCCCTCCCCCTCCCTCCCTCTTCCCTCACCTCCTTCCCTCTTCCCTCACCACCTCCCTCCCTCTTCCCTCCCCTCCCTCCTTCTTCCCTCCCCCTCCCTCCCTCTTCCCTCACCTCCCTCCCTCTTCCCTCCCCCTCCCTCCCTCCCTCTTCCCTCACTTCCATCGTACCACACGACTGAACCTCCTCGACCCTCTGCACCAACTATGTCACACACTGATGAATATGACCTGAATATGACCCTCCATACATACATACATACATACATACATACATACATACATACGAGGATACAGTTCTTGGTCGTTGTCATGCCAAGCGCATATAAAAAGGTCCTTTACTTGTAGGGGAAACTCTTGATATCTTTCCCTAGAATTATTTTTATTTTTGTTTTTTGGGGTTTTAAGGAATTCACCGTGTAATGCAGAGAGAGAGAGAGAGAGAGAGAGAGAGAGAGAGAGAGAGAGAGAGAGAGAGAGAGAGAGAGAGAGAGTTATATTAACCAAAGTTGGGAATATAGCGAAAGGTGACTAAGGAAGGTATGGATATATGAGTGGAACGGATGATCAAAAGAGGTAACACGCCTAAAAGTTCTCCTCGGTGTAAACAGAGCGATATCTCACGTAAACAACTTTGGATAAACAATTTCTTTGCTTTACATAACAGACAGTAAACTTGGTCTCTGTTTTGGACATATTTGACCTGCTATGCTTCACTAGTGAGGCTGATGAGTATGTCTACATGGTCCCAGTGTGACTGTACGGAGGGAAGTGAACTACCTAGAGAAACAGACAAACACAGATCTCCGCCAACAGATTATATTACCGTTTATGGCAGAGCAACTACAGGAGATGATGATGATGGAGAAGAAGAGACAAACGTGATAAAGATGATATGAACGATTTATATAATAATTCGGCATCATCAGTGAAAACTCCCCAACAAACCTTAAGTGTAGACGCATAAAATTATTAGATAATTATCTCCTTAAAGAGGCAATTTTTTATTATTATGCATATAATCACACATTACTACTACTTTGCTGTCACTCGGAATTGAGTATGACGATCACCCGGCTATGATACAATGATACGAGTTATTAAGGATAACACCTTCATTGGCGAGCTCTGGGGTGACTCGAGAGGCCGATACGGGACCGGCAGGGTCGTCCACAGATATTGCACGTGTGGAGGGCTACATCTAGTGCGGGAGAGGCGACGACAGCGTCTTTCCGACGCTGGCGCTTGTCTGCCTCGATAGGCAGTGAAACTAACTCGAAAGTATTGACACCTTCTCGTGTGGTGCTCCTCCAAGTATGGAGTAATCGTCTCCCAGGTGAGGGGGTCGATTTGGCACTTTGTCAGGTTTGACCAAGAATAGCCTTATACCTTTTGAGTTGGCCACCAGCGTTACGTGTACCATTCATTAGGTGACTGTAGGGCAGTGTTGCCAAAATGGATACGAAAGTATCATTTGGATACGTTTTGACAGGAGGCGCACGGTTTTACGACCCTGACCAAAATGATACGAAATTGCAGAAATTGTGAAAAACTGCATACTATTTTTCTATTTTTTGAGATATTGGATACGTTTTATTTATTTTGTGTGTGTGTGTGTGTATTTTCCATAAATTATTCCTTTTGAAGCTGTAGGCTATATGTACAGTAAGTACATAAAAATGCTGTAGATACTAAGAAATTCGTCATTTTATTAAAGAAAAAAGTGGATACAGTTTGTGGATACGTTTTGAATTTTTCCCAGTGGCAACACAGGTCCAGGCGGGTAACATGACCAGCGCCGGTCCAGCGTAGTTGATAAGGGTTAATGTTAGCCTCGATGCTCTTGTCTACCCAGAGATGCTGAAAAGACGCTAACTGAAGTATTTAAGAGTCTTTTAAGAATCTAGAAAATGATGTTCAGAAATTGATACGAGAATAAAATAATTTACTGAGAAGTTAACACAAGAAGAAATTATACTCTGAAATCGACAAATGAAGAAAAAACATTAAACTGAGAATCGAAAAAGAAAGAAATATTAAATTGAAAAATGAACAAAAGAAAAAAATATTAAACTAAAACCAGACAAAAGTAAAAACAAAAATATTCTCCAAGAACAATAATTATCTCTCACTTACTTGTGACGTCATCACCTTAGGCAGCCACTCGGGACCATGAACAAGTTGCTATGAAACACGTACCTGAAAAGACAAAAAGAGTGATATTAGAAAACTTACAATAATATGAATAATGACTAAATATGTATAATGATAAAAATAACTAATAAATAATCCCCACTAAAATAAACAAAAATGGGGAATATTTTCTTAAAACTTCTTCCCTGGCAAATTTTAAATGGATCAAAGGCAAAGTTTTAAGACTGTATGAAATGCCAATATGACATCTTACCACAACCTGAAGAAGGAAGGAAAATTTTTCTTGTTTATGTTTAGTAAAGTTCCCCCTCCTCCCGGCCCTTCTCACAGATCTTATTGTGCAGTGAGTGGTCGACCGTTTTCTGGTGAGTGACGCTACGGGTTAGTTGTGTATAGTGAGTGACAAATGTGAGTGACAACAATCTCTCTCTCTCTCTCTCTCTCTCTCTCTCTACCGTTTTCTGTGGTTTGATCACTTTTTTTTAGTTTTCTGTACAAATTTCTCTCTCTCTCTCTCTATTTGACTCTCTGCCGTTTTCTGTGGTTTGATGGCGGTTTCTTTAGTTTTCTGTACAAATTAAGGAGAACTATGGTGAATCGTCTGGTAAAAAACTCTCTTTACAATTTTCCAACTTATTGTATTGTAAGGTGATGAAAATATTGACTATCATACATACTTTGTTAGTGAATTAATTAATATAAACATAAAAAAAATGGAAAACATATACACATTAAATATTTCATATATACTGTATATATATAAATCAATCCGTGTATGTATGAATGTATATATGTATGTCACTAGAAACTTCAAATAGAGCTAAATGAATATACATGAAACACAAAAACCAGCACCCAGTAAATCCACTTAGTCAACCAAGTTCACAGCCACACAGGTGAATCCACTTAACATAACTTACCTGGAATAAGTTAACAACAGTATCAGGCAACACAAACTACCTTTTTTGTTTATAATGAGATGCAAATGACTCTGGAATAGAGATGCACACTGTAAAGGCTGAATGGTGAACGAGTTATTGTGTATTAATAAAATTCATTTGTTTGTTTTGATGAAATACGTTGAAGATTCTTATTGTTAGGAGGAGACACTGAGGTTGTTTATAGGTCAGAGTTCAATCATAAGGCAAGATGGTGGATGACGGCACCTGCTCCGGGCCACTGACCATGTTGTACAGTTCCCTTCACTTGTGCGTTTACAGGGGCTCGTCTTATAAACATTCAATAAATCATTACATTGAGATATTTGTTTTAATGTTGTTTTAATTTTATTCCATAATGTGTTTACTATTGTGAGTTTCCTTCTGTCGAATGTAAACAAACACAGACCTGCCACAGTGCACACAACCTGACGAGCCCCTGTAAACGCACAAGTGAAGGGGACTGGTGGACCATTAATGTTGGACCATTTGAAGTATATTGTACTGTACTTTAACCTCAATATATTGTCTATTTATTACACATATTCGTTACGTTTACTATTGTTATCAATATATTTCTTAATTTACTTAATCCATTAAAACTAAACTATTGTATTTATTCTAATTTGTTAACAATAACTCAGTTTTTAAGATACCAACCCTAACGTAACCTAACCTAACCCAACCAAACAATCCAACCCAACCAAACAACCCAACCCAACCAAGCAGCCCAACCCAACCAAACAACCCAACCCAACCCAACAACCCAACCAACCAAACAAACCAAACAACCCAACCCAACCAAACAACCCAACCCAACCAAACAACCCAACCCAACCAAACAACCCACAACCAAACAACCCAACCCAACCCAACCCAACCAAACAACCCAACCCAACCCAACCAAACAACCCACAACCAAACAACCCAACCCAACCAAACAACCTAACCCAACCAAACTAATCCCCTTAAGTAGCGTTTAGAATGGTTAATCACCAGGTTGTAAGGTGTGTGGTAGTCGAGGGTTACAAGACGACACACTGTAGCATACTGTAGTGGGTGATACAGTGAGCCTTTACCTACAGCTACAGAAGTTTAACATTTTCTGGGGAGGGGGAGGGGGGGGGTACACCTGTCGACTCCAGGTAAATGTGTTACAGGTGTCTTAATTATTTCTGACCAACACAATACAGTTACAGCATTAACACGAAAACAAAAAAAGTCGTGTGTGTGTGTGTGTGTGTGTGTGTGTGTGTGAGTGTGTGTGTGTGTGTGTGTGTGTGTGTGTGGAGTGTGAGTGTGTGTGTGTGTGTGTGTGTGTGTGTGTGTGTGTGTGTGTGTGTGTGTGTGTGTGTGTGTGAGTGTGTGTGTGTGTGTGTGTGTGTGTGTGAGTGTGTGTGTGTGTGTGTGTGTGTGAGATATCTTCAAGGTTCTCTCTTCAGTAGTGTAATATCGAGGTGACTGTTGTATATTATTATGGTATGCTGCCATCATCTCCTCCTCCTCCTCCTCCTCTTACTCTTCTCCCTCCTCCTCTTCATTCCTTCTTCCTCCTCCTCCTCCAACTAAAGACTGTGATCATGTTTCCCCTCCTCCTCCTCCTCCTCCTCCTCCTCCTTCTTCTTCTCCCCCTCCTCCTCCTTCTCCTCCTCCTCCTCCTCTTGAAGGCTCTGGCAAGGAGGATAGAATTAATAAGATGAATCTGAGGAGAGAACACATCTTCCTTGTCGAGGAGGAGGAAGAGGAGAAGGAGGAGGAGAAGGAGGGGAGAAGGGGGAGGAGGGGGAGGAGGGGGGAGAAGAAGGAGGAGGAGGAGGATAGTAGAGAGAGGAGGGGGAAGGGAGGTTTGTGTAGGAGCGTTGATGAGGGTGGAGGGAGGAAGGCGAAGGAGGAGAAGGAGGAAGGTGAAGGAAGGAGAAGGAGGGGCGTGGAGGAGAGAGGGAGGTCGGCTCAGGTGACACACAAACATCTATACAAGTCAATCCTGTATACCTGTATTACTACTAACGAGAGAGAGAGAGAGAGAGAGAGAGAGAGAGAGAGAGAGAGAGAGAGAGAGAGAGAGAGAGAGAGAGAGAGAGAGAGAGGCACCTCAAAAGGACTCACTCTCTGTGAATGTATTAATACAAAAATAACTATCCACATAAATACATGCAAGTGTATGAGTAAATGTGTATGAATGTATGTATGGAATAAATACATACACGTGTACGTCTAAACATGTATATGCCTGGTGTATGTCTTTATGTACGTAATTTGCGAGTCATGTACGTAATAGCTGAGAGACAAGTGGTGACAAATTACCCTTAACTAGGTCAAGGTCATGAGGGAGGTCAAGAGGGGAAGGTCAAGGTCATGGGGGAAGGTCAAGGTCAAGAGGGAGGTCAAGGTCATGGGGGAAGGTCAAGGTCATGGGGGAAGGTCAAAGTCATGGGGGAAGGTCAAGGTCATGGAGGAAGGTTAAGGTCATGGAGGAAGGTTAAGGTCATGGAGGAAATAAAGGTCACTTCACCACAACCACCCCTCTTCACCACAACCACCCCCTCTCTACCACACCCCTCCCCTCTTCACCACAACCACCCCCTCTCTACCACACCCCTCCCCCCCCCCCCCATCACAATAAAAACCAATCTTCCTCCTGCCTTTGTCAACTCCCAAGATCAATCGAGCCTCCATCATCATAAGTACAGGCGTAATTATGGTTGATTCCCGCCACAGGAGATGCAAGCGTAAATAATCCCGACGCCATGTTGGTTTTGGCCAGGAGAGAGAGATCTGCCAACATCGTTCTGGTCGTCTCGTAGCTGTCAAGATTTTTGTTTTTTTTTACACGGCCGTAAAGGTATGTTGGGGGGAGTGGGTGGGGGGAGTGGGTGGGGGGAGTGGGTGGGGGAGTGGGTGGGGGAGTGGGTGGGGGGAGTGGGTGGGGGGAGTGGGTGGGGAAATAGGGAGGATGGGTGGTGAGGAATGTGGGTGGAGTAGGAGGGGGTGGTGGAGAGTGCAGGGGAGTAGAAGTGGATGGTGGAGTATAGGGTGGATGAAAAGGTGGATGTTGGTGGTGGATGTAAGTGGATTGGGATAGAATGAGATTTGTATAGATCTCATTAATTTATATTTTTGGGGGGAAGGAAAGAAATTGATTATGGATCTATGAGGATTCTATTACAAGTTAATCCATCTGAGATAATTAATATCCACATGAAGAGTAACATCGGTTATCACAGTCACAATAAACATCACATTTCTTAAAACATCATCACACCTGACCTGACCTGACCTGACCTAACCAAACCTAATCCACCCTAACCTAACCTACCCTACACTAACCCACCCTAACCTAACCTAACCCCACCCTAACCTAACCTAACCTAACCTAACCCACCCACCCTAACCTAACCTACCCTAACCTAACCCACCCTAACCTAACCTAACCCCAACCTAACCAAACCTAACCTAACCTACCCTAACCTAACCCCACCCTAACCTAACCCACCCCACCCTAACCTAACCTAACCTAACCTACCCTAACCTAACCTAACCAATTATTTCAATTCCATGATGTGTTCGATGTCGATAAACCCTATTGGCTATGAGTTCTTTCTTTAGCAAGAAATTGGACAAGTTTTAATAGGTGATTAACCATGGGTACAGCATCCCTCACACCTGTTATGACTCGTTGATGCGTAGGTGAGAATGTTTTGTGATTTAAGAATGTTAGTTATGTGTATGTTAATTTGTTTTATGTTAATTTATGTTAGTTAATTTAAATACTTTCTACATCTATAGTATTAACATTATAATCATTCATAACATCATCATCACTACTACACCACAATCTACTTAATCACCACTACACCCATCACCACACAACCACCCACACCACCACACAACCACCAACATCACCACACAACCACCCACACCACCACACAACCACCACATCATTATCACCATACTACCACAACACCACTTCACCACCACCACACCCTCACACACCCTAACCAATACCCACTACAACACCACTACACCACTAAATTCATAGCCTAAAATACCACAAAATCCTACAGTAAACGACACCCTCTACAGTCTACATAATCCATGTTCCCCAAAGGTCAGGTTAGCTCAGTACAGGTATACAATATTCTAGGCCTAATTAGTGGTAGGTAAGGTATGCCTACTTTTGGGAGGAAGATAATCCAATATTTCTTATAATAAAGATAATATAACATTTTCCCTAACCTGATCCCTCTCATCTAATTATATGAAGTAATCTTTCCTATAAGTATAATATAAGGCGTCCCGAATCGTAAGGTGCATTCAGACCATCCAGCCGAAACCCGTTTTTTGTTGGAAAGCCCTATTTTCGGCCTAGCTCTATACGATGGTAGTTGATAAGATCTTCTTACTACATTGTAAATAAGGTTGAGGGCCCTTTAAAAATAGTGTAGAACATCGATTTGTGGCAGACAGGAAATTATGGGCTTGGCTTTCGCATCGTGAGGTGCTCTTATCCCGTCAGTGAGTGAGGTAGAGGAGCAGGCGGCCAATCACAGCAGCTGGCCTACAGCCTCCTCCCCCGTCTCGGCCAATGACAGTGAGCGTCTGCTATCTACGCCACGGCCCCTCAGTTCTCCTTTGATGTGGCGGGAGCTACACGTGGATATTGATTAAAGTAAAAAAAGACGCAAGCGGGTGGGAGTTTTGTTGCGTCAAGTCAACATTGCAACAACCCAGTGCATTACTTCATGACGCGCTACCTGCCATCTGCAAGTACAACCCTTTAGCTTCAAAATGCATCATAAATGAATGTTGTACCTCAAAAAACAACAAAGTTATTCATGTTAATATTTGGAAAACTTTAAACGCGGTTTTCTCGGTTTCAAATTTTGGCGAGAATAACCCACATACTAATATATCTTATTATATCGTAAGGTAAACTAATTCTCCTATATTACTGAAAGATAACCTTATCCTATAACTATATAACTAATCCTTATAATACTCAGATAAGATAACCTAATCGTTGATATATAACGGAGATATTTATTCCCTCCTATATTATTCTACGGTGATATAATTCTTTCTATATTACGATATATTATAGGTATGTAATGAGCTTCTGAAGGAGAGAGAGAGAGAGAGAGAGAGAGAGAGAGAGAGAGAGAGAGAGAGAGAGAGAGAGAGAGAGAGCCTTAGATGAGGCTGTGTTGAGATGATCACCACACGTCTTTATTCACGCCCCACAATTTTCAAGGTGAGGGAGACTATTGTATTTCTTTTAACTAATTTAACAATGTATAAAATAATAATAAATATACTCGCATTTTTATTTATTTTTGGTTATCATTACATTAAGAAATACTAATTATATGGTTAGTTATATTCAACACCCAGGTACAAACACCGGGTACAGTTACAAAACCTCTCACCCAGGGGGACCCGTTTCTTTTATGAGTGACTGTACCTGAGATTGGGTATGTTAATTAAATTTTTCACCTGGAGTGTTTTTTTATACGACAGGTGGACCCAATATGTTGCTTCTCGATAGATATTTTTTTTATTTTATATTTTTTTATGGATAAAGGTGATATTTTGTGTACTCTCTCTCTCTCTCTCTCTCTCTCTCCACCGACAATATCCATCACACACACACACACTACACGCTCCCCCATACCCTCATCCATACACCCCCCACACCTACACCCACACACACCCCCCACACCTACACCCACATACACCCCCCACACCTACACCCACATACACCCTCCACACCTACACTTCCACACCCACCTACACCCTCCACACCCCACACCTACACCCACATACACCCCCCACACCTACACCCACATACACCCTCCACACCTACACCCAGATGCACCCTCCACACCTACACCCCCACACCTACACCCACATACACCCCCCACACCTACACCCTCCACACCTACACCCCCACACCTACACCCACATACACCCCCACACCTACACCCACATACACCCCCCACACCTACACCCTCCACACCTATACCCTCCACACCTACACCCACATACACCCCCCACACCTACACCTATACCCACATACACCCCCCACATACACCCCCTACACCTAGATACACCCCCCACACCTACACCCACATACACCCCCACACCTACACCCACATACACCCCCCACACCTACACCCTCCACACCTATACCCACATACACCCCCCACATACACCCCCACACCTACACCCAGATACACCCTCCACACCTACACCCACCCCCCACACCTACACCCACCCATACACATACTATCCCCAGTGATAAGACATTATTAAACAATATCAGCTGGGTCACAAAACAGACCCAGCCCACCATTATCTTATCTGGGTCACTTATAGTCAAGGCAGCTGCACACACACACACACACACACACACACACACACAGTCAGTGTTAGTAAATAAGAGCTAATTGCCCTTAATGAAACAGCTAATTGCTTTATGCTTCTTTGTTTTTCTTCAGGTAATATGAACCAACTAGCTAACCTAAATTAACTATAACTTAACCTTAACCTAACCTAACCTAACCTAAATTAACTATAACTTAACCTTAACCTAACCTACCCTCAACCTAACCTACCCTTAACCTAACCTAACCTAACCTAACCTAACCTACCCTTAACCTAACCTGCCCTCAACCTAACCTACCCTTAACCTAACCTACCCTTGACCTAGCCTAACCTAACCTAACCTACCCTTAACCTAACCTACCCTCAACCTAACCTACCCTTAACCTAACCTACCCTTAACCTAACCTACCCTTAACTTAACCTAACCTAACCTACCCTTAACCTAACCTACCCTTAACCTAACCTACCCTTAACCTAACCTACCCTTAACCTAACCTAACCTAACCTAACCTACCCTTAACCTAACCTACCCTCAACCTAACCTACCCTTAACCTAACCTACCCTTAACCTAACCTACCCTTAACTTAACCTAACCTAACCTACCCTCAACCTATCCTACCCTTAACCTAACCTACCCTTAACCTAACCTACCCTTAACCTAACCTACCCTTAACCTAACCTAACCTAATTACAAAAAAACGTCCACTACATAAAAGTTGATACAAAAAGTTATGACATAAAATATACCTCAAAATAAGGTTCCTCAAAGCTATAAAATTAACCTTAGCTTTGAGTATAACAGCTATATTTTCCTCGCTTAATGACAGAGAGAGAGAGAGAGAGAGAGAGAGTCCTGTCCTTATTAGAAACTAGATTGAAAGAAAATGTAAACCAGCTAAAGGGGGAAACTCAAGTAATCGTTCTTAAGCAGAGGATCTTTAGTTAAAATCAATGAACAAACAAAGAAATATGTGAGAATAATATAAATCCTCATATAAGTCGTGTAGTTGTTTTATTTGTCGTTATATCAATGCGTTATATCACTCCTATATCCGTGTTGTATTGTATTTACTTATATTACTTAACAAAACTTATAAATAAACAAACATCTTAAGTTACTTGAGAACACTTACTCAAAGATCACACACCTGTTCGCTTCTGCCTCACACCTGTTGACACGGTAGGGGGGAGGGGGTGGGGGAGGGGGATGGGGGAAGGAGGCGGGGGAGGGAGGCAGGGGAGGGGCGAGGGGGTACACCATTCTCACCTGCCTCAGCCTATGGTGTCATTAGCGAGACACCTGGATCACACATCAACACAGGTAAACCCAGAGGTAATTAAGCATTATATCAAGGATCACTAACCCAGGTAGATGATATACTTCTGTTATATGGCGGAGTTTTAGTAAAAGACAGACCAGGTGAGTATGTTTACCTGGTGAGTAGATCGCCTAAGTAATTTATCTCCAGTAAGGTACACCTGTATACCTAATTTGGATACCCAGCTGATTTCCACTGAAGATTAACCATACTAACCTAACCTAACCTAACGCTACCCTAATCTAACCAAACTCTAACCAAGTCTAACCTTACTCTATCTTAAAATAACTTGACCTAACCTAGCCTGACCTGACCTAACCTAGCCTGACCTGACCTAACCTAGCCTGACCTGACCTAATCCACAGGCTACTCCACAGTTAGCATTCGGGTGTTGATCGCCAGGTGAATTAGCTGGAGTAGACAGTCTGAATGTAGAAAAAGCTGGGGTATCTAAGCTTCATGTCGAATAAGCTGGGGTATCTAAGCTTCATGTCTAATAAGCTGGGTGTATCTAATCACCAGGTAGAATAAGCTGGAGTATCTAAGCTTCGTGTCTAATAAGCTGGGTGTATCTAATCACCAAGTAGAATAAGCTGGAGTATCTAAACTTCAGGCAGAATAAACTAGTGTATCTAAGCTTTGGGTGGAATAAGCTAGGGTGTCTAAACTTCAGGTAGTCCAATTAATTAGCTTTATGTCTTCAGTAACAATACAGGAATAAAGGCAGTTCTCTCCTCCTGCACAAGTATGCATAAATTAGTGGACCATGACAAGCGGGGCATAACTGAAGGACGTTTGAGGGCAAGGGAGGTGAGTGGGGGCTAGGGGTGTCAGTGGGGGCTAGGGGTGTGAATAGGGGCTACGGGAGTCAGTGGGGGCTAGGGGTGTGAATAGGGGCTAGGGGTGTCAGTGGGGGCTAGGGGTGTGAATAGGGGCTACGGGAGTCAGTGGGGGCTAGGGGTGTGAATAGGGGCTAGGGGTGTCAGTGGGGGCTAGGGGTGTGAATAGGGGCTAGGGGTATCAGTGGGGGCTAGGGGTGTGAATAGGGGCTAGGGGTGTGAATAGGGGTTGTGTTGATATCATAAAACACCTTCTTAAGTCACCATTAGCTTATACGTCAAGGTCATGAAGAACCAGTATTGATTCTCTCCCGCCAGCGTCGCCTCATCATACTTACAGGTAATGGCAGATCTAACTAACAATAATAATTCTACTGATTTCTGACAGGGACAGTTATTATCAACATTGTTTATATAAGAATGCATGAATAAACATAGAAATGTATATAATGATCATCAAACGTCACGTAATGTGGGCGGGGGGGGGGGGTGACATACCTGGGAAGCTTCAGCGAATAAGACAGGTAACGAGCTGGGAAATTAATGTAAGCGACACATGAACAAAGTTGTACACAGACGAGCCATAACCCAGGGGGGATGGGGGGGGGGAGTAGGTGTTGGGGGTAGGTAGGTGTGTGTTGGGGGAGAGATGGAGGGAAGGAGGGGGAGGGTGGAACACGTCTCAGGTAGGCTCCGTGCTCACCACCACTCCACCTGACACTTCTCACTCTTCTCCTCATTCCCGGGAGTCATTTTACAGCACAACAAAGCAATACTCTCGGGGAACATAGCATCGTAGTGAGGGTGAGGCAGTTAACACAGGTAGTGGGGCGAGGAGGACCTGAACGCAACACACACACACACACACTCTCTCGTACTGTGGGGTGACGTTAAAGGCTGTTAATGGTAAGACAAACACACTGTGACGGGTCATGGCTGGTCTGGCGTCAAACACCGGTAGTCAACAACACAAAATAAATCACTACGGACATGAAATATAATAAACAAATATTATAACAAGAACATCAGAGGTTAACAAGGCTGTTACTACAACACAGGTGAGGGGTGAGAGACCTGGGCCACTACAACACAGGTGAGGGGTGAGAGACCTGGGCCACTACAACACAGGTGAGGGGTGAGAGACCTGGCCACTACAACACAGGTGAGGGGTGAGTGACCTGGGCCACTACAACACAGGTGAGGGGTGAGAGACCTGGGCCACTACAACACAGGTGAGGGGTGAGAGACCTGGGCCACTACAACACAGGTGAGGGGTGAGAGACCTGGGCCACTACAACACAGGTGAGGGGTGAGAGACCTGGGCCACTACAACACAGGTGAGGGGTGAGAGACCTGGGCCACTACAACACAGGTGAGGGGTGAGAGACCTGGGCCACTACAACACAGGTGAGGGGTGAGAGACCTGGGCCACTACAACACAGGTGAGGGGTGAGAGACCTGGGCCACTACAACACAGGTGAGGGGTGAGAGACCTGGGCCACTACAACACAGGTGAGGGGTGAGAGACTGGCATTGAGAGACCTGGGCCACTACAACACAGGTGAGGGGTGAGAGACCTGGGTCACTACAACACAGGTGAGGGGTGAGAGACCTGGGCCACTACAACACAGGTGAGGGGTGAGAGACCTGGGCCACTACAACACAGGTGAGGGGTGAGAGACCTGGGCCACTACAACACAGGTGAGGGGTGAGAGACCTGGGCCACTACAACACAGGTGAGGGGTGAGAGACCTGGGCCACTACAACACAGGTGAGGGGTGAGAGACCTGGGCCACTACAACACAGGTGAGGGGTGAGAGACCTGGGCCACTACAACACAGGTGAGGGGTGAGAGACCTGGGCCACTACAACACAGGTGAGGGGTGAGAGACCTGGGCCACTACAACACAGGTGAGGGGTGAGAGACCTGGGCCACTACAACACAGGTGAGGGGTGAGAGACCTGGGCCACTACAACACAGGTGAGGGGTGAGAGACCTGGGCCACTACAACACAGGTGAGGGGTGAGAGACCTGGGCCACTACAACACAGGTGAGGGGTGAGAGACCTGGGCCACTACAACACAGGTGAGGGGTGAGAGACCTGGGCCACTACAACACAGGTGAGGGGTGAGAGACCTGGGCCACTACAACACAGGTGAGGGTGAGAGACCTGGGCCACTACAACACAGGTGAGGGGTGAGAGACCTGGGCCACTACAACACAGGTGAGGGGTGAGAGACCTGGGCCACTACAACACAGGTGAGGGGTGAGAGACCTGGGCCACTACAACACAGGTGAGGGGTGAGAGACCTGGGCCACTACAACACAGGTGAGGGGTGAGAGACCTGGGTCACTACAACACAGGTGAGGGGTGAGAGACCTGGGCCACTACAACACAGGTGAGGGGTGAGAGACCTGGAGCACTACAACACAGGTGAGGGGTGAGAGACCTGGGCTACTACAACACAGGTGAGGGGTGAGAGACCTGGGCCACTACAACACAGGTGAGGGGTGAGAGACCTGGGCCACTACAACACAGGTGAGGGGTGAGAGACCTGGGCTACTACAACACAGGTGGGGCACCTGGGCCACTACAACACAGGTGGGGCACCTGGGTATGTGTGAGGCCAGCTCGTCGAGGGAGTCGGTGGGGGTGATGGGAGCCTTCTCGTAGAGTCTGGACGGGGCGAGGGTGAGCAGGTTGGTACAGTCGTGCAGCCCCGGACGCCGAGCCTTCTTCCGCCGGCCTTCCTCACGCCGCAGGTTGTGCAGGCGGAAGAAGAACAAGTTGGACATCGACATTTGGATGTGGAGCTGCGAGAGATGAGGAGACACAACGACTTATTGAGTCACTCTAACTGTCGGGACATGACTCGGTGTGGCAACGTGATCACCCCCCCCCCCTACTGATGCCGAGTCAAGCACATTATAGGTAAGGATTATTCTTATTTTACATTATTTTTTTCTCCATCATTCACACCAGTTACCGGAAGATCTGTGTCACACCACCAGGTACTGAGGGCCAGGTACACATAGGTCACCTCCAGGTACACACAGGTCATCTTCAACCTGTACCTTCCACCATTCAAATTTCTTAATGAGTTTAATATTCAGTAGACGGAAGTTAAGTTTGAGTGTGTGGTGTTGGTAGACCTGGTGTGTGTGGTGTTGGTAGACCTGGTGTGTGTGGTGTTGGTAGACCTGGTGTGTGGTGTTGGTAGACCTGGTGTGTGTGGTGTTGGTAGACCTGGTGTGGGGTGTTGGTAGACCTGGTGTGTGTGGTGTTGGTAGACCTGGTGTGTGGTGTTGGTTAGACCTGGTGTGTGGTGTTGGTAGACCTGGTGTGTGTGGTGTTGGTAGACCTGGTGTGTGTGGTGTTGGTAGACCTGGTGTGTGTGGTGTTGGTAGACCTGGTGTGTGTGGTGTTGGTAGACCTGGTGTGTGTGGTGTTGGTAGACCTGGTGTGTGTGGTGTTGATAGAGCTGGTGTGTGGTGTTGGTAGACCTGGTGTGTGTGGTGTTGATAGACCTGGTGTGTGGTGTTGGTAGACCTGGTGTGTGGTGTTGGTAGACCTGGTGTGTGTGGTGTTGGTAGACCTGGTGTGTGGTGTTGGTTAGACCTGGTGTGTGGTGTTGGTAGACCTGGTGTGTGTGGTGTTGGTAGACCTGGTGTGTGTGGTGTTGGTAGACCTGGTGTGTGGTGTTGGTTAGACCTGGTGTGTGGTGTTGGTAGACCTGGTGTGTGGTGTTGGTAGACCTGGTGTGTGGTGTTAGCAGCCACCGACCCACCACACAGTACACTAAGCGGCAGTCATCTCCCGTAACCTGCAGGCGTGTGTGTGTGTTGCCTGCAGGCGTGTGTGTGTTGCCTGTAGGCGTGCGTGCGTGTGTGTGTGTGTGTGTGTTGTCTGGAGGCGTGTGTGTGTGAGTGTGTGTGTGTCCTCTTACAAGCCAGGTTACGGAGTACTCGGCAGCGTAGTACTCTGACACCTCTCTCTCTGTTTCAGGTGCTGACGTCTCTAACCAAGGTAGCAGACGGTGGAACATAACCACAAAAGATGCTGAAGATTCCTGACTATAACACCGAGACTGTCAACTGATGTTTACCATTTCCAGACAAAACTACGGAATTCTATTAAAAAAATTCAACATTACAAGACCTGGGTAAGAATATTTAAGAGAACCAATATGGATAAGGTAGAAAACGATAAGAATATAAACGTAAATAAACAGTTAGCTCTAAATATGGCTCGAATAATCTCCAAACAAGAGACTGGGCAGAGGGTGTTGGTTCTTATTCACAAGTGACTTAAAAACACCACAGTGGAGGGTGACAATCTCTCTTGTATATAATGACAGAACGAAATCACATGAAAAAATAAGAACATTTGACTTTTCTACAACACCTGGACTGTAAACCGGATCTTAGGTAATATTTATTTGGGGGTGGGGATAGGAATCTGACCTGAGGGTAAATTGAATGGTGTATCTGTCGTTACTTATACACAACACGTATTTACCACCGCTAAGTCAATGACAAATACTGCTTCACCTAGGAGTAAGGAGGATTGTATTTACTGTAGAGGCTGTCATTTAACTGGTCCCCAAGCTGATGAGTGTGTACAACGCACCTAACGCACCTTTATTTTCCATCGTTATACCTCATACGAAATAAAAATAAACGGGATGAGAAGTTTAAAAAAAAAATAATGGAAAATATTAACGAGTATTTTAGGAAACAAGAGACAAATTAAAAAAAAAGTACGTAATTAGTTTAGTATTGGATGACGTGATAGCAGGAGGTAGGATTGACTTACTGAAATATATACCAAAACAACTTTGAATAAAAACAATTCACCTTTAATTAACATGAGTGCATTCCTCTCAAATAAAACTAGACACAAATAACACCTGTAAGACAATCTAAGATAATTATAGTCTAGTCTAGTAATTGGACTAAAGGGAAGTAAGTAAACTACAGTAGTGAATCACCTCACCTCCCAGGCATAGTAAGTAGTCAAGATAAACCATCAAACACCACGCCAAACAAATATAGACTGTATATATTGTGTTAAAGTCTCCAAGATGTTATGAACTAAATTTTATAAACTAACGTGAAGGAAGACCCCAAGTTGTCTGCTGAGAGGAGTAACAGAGAGTAACCGCTTTATTAAATATACAAAACTAATTCTTAATAAATGTCACGGAAGGAAGTTGAATGTCACTAAGGTAAAGGTTGAAGAGTTGGTTAGTGTGAGGAGGTGGCTGGCTGTATGAGAGACAGAGCCTGAGGGAGTGTCACAAAAGGCAGCCCACACACACACAGTATGAGGAAGGCCTGGAGGAGACATCACACTGGCTAACAGGTATGTACACTATAGACCAACAGACAGGTGAATATAGTTACGCTCAGGTGAGATTGACACAGTGTCGGTGATGTTAAGCGGATAAAAAAAAAAATTCTTCTTACCCAGCGAGTGATATTGATAAAGTCTTATGAACTTTAATGAAATCAAATTCGTTCGAGTTAAAATGAATTTGATTTAGTTTATAATTTAGTTTGAGAAGTTTAAATCAAGGTTATGTGGTAGGTCGCAGATGCAGTCTATTGGTGAGTGAGTGAGTGAATGGGTGAGTGAGTGAATGGGTGAGTAAGTGAGTGAATGGGTGAGTGAGTGAATAGGTGAGTGAGTGAGTGAGTGAGTGAATGAGTGAGTGAATGGGTGAGTGAGTGAGTGAGTGAGAATGAGTGAGTGAATGAGTGAATGGGTGAGTAAGTGAGTGAGTGAGTGAGTGAGTGAATGAGTGAGTGAATGAGTGAATGGGTGAGTAAGTGAGTGAGTGAGTGAGTGAGTGAATGAGTGAATGAGTGGGTGAGTGAGTGAGTGAGTGAATGAGTGAATGGATGAGTGAGTGAATGAATGAGTGAGTGAATGAGTGAGCTGCTGACAACATAAAAAACAAGAGGAAATATTAATGTAGGTTGTTGCCTCTGTTTACAAAGATACAGTACATTATTATTTCATTCCTCAACATTCATTCTTATTACTACGATGACATGAGTGTTCTGCTGACATGCCACGACGACGTCCCTTAAAACACAAGTCCCCCGCCACCCTAAGTATGACGTCCTGTTCCCCCTGAAAAGAACTCGACTCCATGCTATCCGCTCATTCACGCACACCGCTTCTCTCTCTCTCTCTCTCTCTCTCTCTCTCTCTCTCTCTCTCTCCAGGTAGGTAACGTAGGGTAGAGCCGTGGAGGAGGTCGACAGGCCACCACAGCTGTCAAAACCCAAAGCACTTAACACGTCAATCTGTCTCACCAAAAAAAAAAAGTTGACTCCACACACACACACACACACACACACACACACACACAAAAGACCCAAGTGTTGAATCACAGGTGTCAGATCTGAAGCCTTGAATAGACAGGTGTGGTTAAAAAAAACAAAAAAAAAACAACATTAACCTCAAACTCTCAGGTGCGTGTCAGGTCTTAATTAGCTGTCCCGGGATATCCCCCCTTCCCCCGCGCTCACTTTTTCCCTGAGATAAAAATAGAAAATAATGATAATTCTTACTTCCTTCATTCATTCATTCATTCATTCATTTCTTTATTTTTTCTTGCCATTATCCCTTTTCATTTCTCTTCATACCATTCTATTCAACGGTGAAAATTAAAGTAATATTTATTCACTTTATTATTCAAATGAGGGTAAGTAACTTTATCCCACATTGAGAACAAAATAATTATTCTTTATTTTCGTCTCATTATTTATTTTTTTTTATCATTTTATCTTCCATTTCCTTTCCTGTCACTAGTATTATTGTTATCCTGTGATACGTCTTAATCCCTTGAGTACGATTTTAAGCCTTTGAGTACGATGTTAAACCCCTGAGTACGACGTTAACCCCTTGAATACGATGTTAACCCCCCTGAGTACGATTTAACCCTTTGAGTACGAGGTTAACCCCTTGAGTACAAAGTTAACCCCATGATTTAGCACCGGACTCAATGAATTACGATCGCACTCAAGGGGTTAACATCTCACACAAGTACACACACACACTAACCACGCACAAGACACTCAAAACACACACACACACACACACACACACACACACACACACTAAACCTCACCGATTTGCGTGCAGCCAGAAATACCTATCGACAGGTGTTCGATGAAATACTCCCTAGGACGCCAGGTAACACACTCACTCTATCGCTCACTGGCAACAAGTGGAGCTGAACCCGATATCCAGCTTATATAAACAAGATCAGTGTTATTTATGAACAAGGAGAACATGAACAGTGTTATTTATGAACAAGGAGAACAGGAACAGTGTTATACGTGAATAAGGAGAACGTGAACAGTGTTATAATGTGAACAAGGAGAACATGAACAGTGTTATACGTGAACATGGAGAACAGGAACAGTGTTATACGTGAACATGGAGAACAGGAACAGTGTTATAATGTGAACAAGGAAAACATGAACAGTGTTGTATATGAACAAGAAGAACATGAACAGTGTTATAATGTGAACAAGGAGAACATGAACAGTGTTATAATGTGAACAAGGAAAACATGAACAGTGTTATAATGTGAACAAGGAAAACATGAACAGTGTTATAATATGAACAAGGAGAACGTGAACAGTGTTATATATGAACAAGGAGAACAAACAAGAACAGAATTAAATGTGAACAAGGAGAACTCAACTAATACCATCTTACGTAAACACAATCTAGGTTATTTTTGCTGTTAAAGGTTATGTGAGAGAGAGAGAGAGAGAGAGAGAGTATGGGGGGGGGGGGGGTTGGCCACAAGGGTACACTCTTAGGAGACGACCTTTGTTCACCTGCGAGGAGGAGGAGGGAAGTGCAGGAGGAGGAAGAGGAGGAAGAGGAGGACGAAGAGGAAGAGAGGGGAGGGGCAGGAGGAGGAGAGGGGGAGCTGACGTAACCAACCTTTACATCACAGCACTAGACACATCACAGCACTAGACACATCACAGCACTAGACACATCACAGGACTAGACACATCACAGCACTAGACACATCACAGCACTAGACACATCACAGCACTAGACACATCACAGCACTAGACACATCACAGCACTAGACACATCACAGGACTAGACACATCACAGCACTAGACACATCACAGGACTAGACACATCACAGCACTAGACACATCACAACACTAGACACATCACAACACTAGACACATCACAGGACTAGACACATCACAGGACTAGACACATCACAGCACTAGACACATCACAGCACTAGACACATCACAGGACTAGACACATCACAGGACTAGACACATCACAACACTAGACACATCACAGCACTAGACACATCACAACACTAGACACATCACAGCACTAGACACATCACAGGACTAGACACATCACAGCAGTAAACACATCACAACACTAGACACATCACAGCACCAGACACACACACACACACACACACACACACACACACACACATGCTTCTCTCGGTCAAGCCAGATGCCCAGCTGACTGGAAGACCTCTTATGTATCACCAGTGCCCAAGTCAACCAGCCCACAATCCTTAAATCAGCTACGACCCATTGCAATCACCCCAATACCCAGCCTAATCTGTGATAGTTTTGTGTTCGACTGGGCTTATGCTGATATTGCAAGAGCCGTAGACCCTCAGCAATTTGGTAATATGAAAACTTCCTTCACCACTCACTGTCTTGTCAGCTCTCTCGACTACATATACCGCCATCTCGAGAAACGAAAAACGTCTGTAGCTGTCGCCTTCATTGACTTCACTAAGGCCTTCGACCTAGTCGACCACAATTTAATCATCAACAAAGCTATTGACCTCGGGTTTCGAAGTCTTATACCATGGCTTACAGACTTCCTCAGTGACCGACGCCAAGCTGTACGCTTCCGAGGGGCTGTCTCTACCTTTCAGTTACTCACCTGTGGCGTCCCCCAAGGCACCAAGATGGGACCACTCTGCTTCCTTATGATTATCAATGATCCCCTAAGACAAACCCCTGCTCGCTGGAAATATGTTGACGACTCCACCATTGGGATCAGTGTCAACAATTCTGCTCCCGACTATACCGCCCTTCAGGATTTATTGAAGTCTCCAAAACTGAGCCACCAACAACCACGTCACCATCAACCATACAAAGACCATGGTCATGCACATCAACCTCTCCTCCGACGTTGTCCCACCTCCTTCCATTACTTTAGGTCCCAACACACTCCAGGTTGTAGATTCCACTGAGCTCCTCGGCGTCACCAGAGACAACAAACTAAATTGGAAACCACACGTCAGTGAAGTTGTCAAATCCTCCAGTTTCCGTCTCCACCTCCTCCGCCGACTCAAGTCCCTCGGAGTTCCTGCGCCCGAGCTCCTCAGTGTTTACTCAACATTCATACTTCCCAAGCTCACCTATGCCTCCCCTACCTGGTCTTCCTCCCTAAATGCCACACAACGTAAACACCTAGAAAAAGTGCAAAAGAGGGCATGCAAGATTATTCTCTCCACTTCCAACTCCACATATCAAGAAGCGCTCAACACACTGACCCTCTCCGCTCTCAGTGACCTCATCTGCAAATTTGGTGAGAAGCTTCTGCACCATCCTCGACACCGGCTCCTACTACCACCTGAGATCCCTCGACCGAGAATTGCTATTCGACACCACAACCGCAACCAGCCCATACGAGCACGAACTGATCGCTATAAGAACAGCCCAGTCCCAACCATTGTAAAAATTATCAATAACTTGTAATAAACCAGTGTATTCACTCCCAGTAAACACTACTTCTTGCACTGTCACTATGTTGAAATGCCCTGTAGTTTGAGCATTTCCCCACCTAGTTAAGTTATTATATATCTTATTTGTATCACTTATGTTACTTGTATAATATTTGTAAATCGAAACCCATTCCCCAATTATGTAACTGTATATTTTCAGCCTTCCGGCTGCCATGCTCTAACAATAAACCGTTAATAATAATGATTATTATTATTATTATTATTATTATTACACACACACACACACACACACACACACACACACACACACACACACACACACACACACACACACGCACGCACGCACAGCGCTTTTTCTATGGCTTCCTATAAACAAACTTTCCCTTCAAATTGCATTCACATGTTATCGTCCAATTCTCATTAAAAAAAAAAGCACAGAATGAATAAAACACAAACCAGTTATATATACTGTATAGTTACGTCAATATTTTTCAAAACGACTGAAAAATAAATCCTGACAGATGTTTTAAGTGATAAATCCTACATAATTTAATCCTTTCACTCGTTTTAAAAATCTCTCTATGGATGGGATTTCACAATTTTTTTTTTTTTACTTGGGATTTTTCGTCAGCAATGTCCGTGTCGTGGGATGTAACACAGCGATACATTCACCTCTCTTAACTAAACATTAAACTGACATTAGTGTTTTGTTAAATGTTATGTTATTTCGTGTGTTTTTTATGTGTTTTTTCTGTGTTTTATTTGGATATGTTTGCATTCTGGACATACCTCTCTTGAGTGGTCGTGTGTGTGTGTGAGTGGTCGTGTGTGTGAGTGGTCGTGTGTGTGTGTGTGTGTGTGTGTGTGTGTGTGTGTGGTGTGTGTGTGTGTGTGTGTGTGTCATAAACAACTCAATATCAAGGAAAACACACATAACTCTATTATACCTGTCTCACCTGTAATTGATAAAGGTAAACTCCTAACACGGGTTCACCTTCATAGTACCTTCTTGGGTTAATTAATACAAGACTCATTAAAGGGTCATAACAATATTAAAATATGGCAAAAAATTTCTGAAATAATGATATGAGAAGAATTTATTTTTACCGATGAATATTTAAGTTTTCTCTCCCTCCTCCTCCTCCTCCTCCTCTTCTTCTTCTTCCTCCTCCTCCTCCAGCTCCTCCTCTTCTTTTTCTTCTTCTTCTTCCTCCTCCCGTCCTCCTCTTCTTCCCTCTCTACAAGTCTCGATTCTAGTTCCCTTCAAATGCCCTCCCTCCCTCCCTCCCTCCTTCCCTCCCTCCCTCCTTGCCTCTTATCTCCTTCCATTGCCTTCCTACCTCCACCTGCAAGATCTCCAACACCCCCTCTACTTCCACCTCCAACACCCTCTTACCTATACATCTCCAACACCCTCTACTTCCATCATCTCCAACACCCTCCTACCTCCACCTCCCAAGACCTCCAAAACCCCCACCTCCATCCAACAACCATATCTGAAAACCTCCAACATCTTTTTACCTCTACCTCCAACACCTCCACCTCTCCCGCCACGAACCAAGACTCCCTCATCCCCCACCACTCACCCCAACACCCAGGAGGGAGGACGTCGCGTGAAGGACTCCCCCCGTCAGGAGAAAAGAAGTGTGTATTGAGGTGTTTGTGTCATTTAATCCTTCAGCGAAATCCTCAGGTAACTGCCCCACGTAAAGGAGAGATTGGTGAGAGAACTCTGGTGACTGTGTGTGTGAGAGAGAGACGCTGTGAGAAGATTGAGAGACGTTGAGAGAAGAGGGGAGAGGATGGGGGGGGGGGGATGATGAAAGGGTGGAGTGAGAGGGAAAACTATAATAAAGAAGGGTAGATAAATCGAGGGTAAGACACACACACACACACACACACACACACACACACACACACTACTAAACAACGAGAACAACGAAAACATCACTAACTCCTCCTCCTTTACCATCATCACCACACCATCACCACCACCATCACCAGGATCACCACCACTACCAACACGACCTCAACCATGACGGGAAAGTTAAGATCATGGATTAAGTTCAAGTTCATTAACGGGTGGTAGGGTGGCAGAGAGAGAGCCGACCACCCACCACAATAGTGTGTTCCGCCACCCAACCAACACCCCAAGATTAATATCACGTAATTAATCAGACTCACAAAATCAACATCTAGGATTATCGAGGTCAGGAAAGTATATTTTTTTGATGCAACATTCGGAACACAAATTATTATTCGGGGTGAATTTATTTTAGTTTATTATTTGTATTTTATTTTTCCCGAAGGACTGAAAAAATCTGATAGGGGATTGGTTTTTTTTTGGGGGGGGCTGGGGGGGCTGGGGGGGCTTGGGGGGGGCTGGAGGGGGCTAGAGTCAGTCTCCTTGCAGCCAATTAAATAAACTCACTATTTGTCTTTTATTTTACATGAATTAATTTTGCTCAGGTGGAAATTGAAGAAAATATTACCAAAAAAAAAAATAATCCATTAACCTTCATAGTCAAATTTCCACGAACGAAAAATAAATAAATAAATAAATAAAAACGTAAACACAGACTTCAAAATGGGGACAATAATTCCAACTGAAATTTGCATAAGACATAAACCCTTTTAAATTAACATCCTCAAACCAAACAAAATCAAAATATAAACAAACAACCACAACCACAACAACCACAACAACAACAGTAACCACAACAACGACAACAACATGACACACCGTTCCATACACATTTCATTCAAAAAATCCTAACTAATAAATCCAGGTATCTCCTTAATTAAATTCCCCCCAACTATATACATTGTAGCTCTCTTTAATAGCACCTAAGTATATAGTAGCTCTATATAAACACATATACACAAGGAGACGTATATGCATTAACTATTTGTATGATGTTTATATGTATGGCTTTCGCTAATAACACAAGTATATACATGAATGCAAAATACACGGATATATTATACATGTATATATATAAATTTACAATGAGCGTTACAGGCTTGGTTATGGGTGTGGAGGCGAGACTCATAGGTTGGAGATAAGACTCATAGGGTGGAGATAAGACTCATAGGGTGGAGATAAGACTCATAGGGGGGAGATAAGACTCATAGGGCGGAGATAAGACTCATAGGGTGGAGATAAGACTCATAGGGTGGAGATAAGACTCATAGGTTGGAGATAAGACTCATAGGGTGGAGATAAGACTCATAGGGTGGAGATAAGACTCATAGGGGGGAGATAAGACTCATAGGGCGGAGATAAGACTCATAGGGTGGAGATAAGACTCATAGGGTGGAGATAAGACTCATAGGGTGGAGATAAGACTCATAGGGTGGAGATAAGACTCATAGGGTGGAGATAAGACTCATAGGGTGGAGATAAGACTCATAGGTTGGAGATAAGACTCATAGGGTGGAGATAAGACTCATAGGGTGGAGATAAGACTCATAGGGTGGAGATAAGACTCATAGGGTGGAGATAAGACTCATAGGGTGGAGATAAAACTCATAGGGTGGAGATAAGACTCATAGGGTGGAGATAAGACTCATAGGTTAGAGATAAGACTCATAGGGTGGAGATAAGACTCATTGGGTGGAGATAAGACTCATAGGGTGGAGATAAGACTCATAGGGTGGAGATAAGACTCATAGGGTGGAGATAAGACTCATAGGTTGGAGATAAGACTCATAGGGTGGAGATAAGACTCATAGGGTGGAGATAAGACTCATAGGGTGGAGATAAGACTCATAGGTTGGAGATAAGACTCATAGGGTGGGGATAAGACTCATAGGGTGGAGATAAGACTCATAGGTTGGAGATAAGACTCATAGGGTGGAGATAAGACTCATAGGTTGGAGATAAGACTCATAGGGTGGAGATAAGACTCATAGGGTGGAGATAAGACTCATAGGTTGGAGATAAGACTCATAGGGTGGAGATAAGACTCATAGGGTGGAGATAAGACTCATAGGGTGGAGATAAGACTCATAGGTTGGAGATAAGACTCATAGGGTGGAGATAAGACTCATAGGGTGGAGATAAGACTCATGGGGTGGAGATAAGACTCATAGGTTGGAGATAAGACTCATAGGTTGGAGATAAGACTCATAGGGCGGAGATAAGACTCATAGGGCGGAGATAAGACTCATAGGGCGGAGTAAGACTCATAGGTTGGAGATAAGACTCATAGGGTGGAGATAAGACTCATAGGGTAGAGATAAGACTCATAGGGTGGAGATAAGACTCATAGGTTGGAGATAAGACTCATAGGGTGGAGATAAGACTCATAGGGTGGAGATAAGACTCATAGGGTGGAGATAAGACTCATAGGTTGGAGAGAAGACTCATAGGGTGGAGATAAGACTCATAGGGTGGAGATAAGACTCATAGGTTGGAGATAAGACTCATAGGTTGGAGATAAGACTCATAGGGTGGAGATAAGACTCATAGGGTGGAGATAAGACTCATAGGGTGGAGATAAGACTCATAGGTTGGAGATAAGACTCATAGGGTGGAGATAAGACTCATAGGGTGGAGATAAGACTCATAGGGTGGAGATAAGACTCATAGGGTGGAGATAAGACTCACTAGATGGAAAAAAAAGACTTGGGAGGTGGTGATGGGAGAGTCTTATTAAGAAACTACTGGAGTATAAAATAATAAGACTCACTTCCAACCCTACCCTAGCCCACCCCTGATCCACCCCAGCCCACCCTTGACCCACCCCAGCCCACCCTTGACCCACCCCAGCCCACCCCTGACTCATCATAACTAAAAGTCTCGTTGTACTTTTGTAATTGTGAGAAAGTTCCCCCTTGTGATGTGAGGCGAGGGAGAGGGAGGAGAGGAGATGGAGAAGAGATGGAGAGGGAGGAGAGGAAGGAGGGAAACGAGAGGAAGGCGGAGGAGGGAAGAGTAAGGCAAGGAGGAAGAAAGAAAGAAGGAAGAGGAGAGGAAGGGAGGGAGAGAGAGAGAGAGAGAGAGAGAGAGAGAGAGAGAGAGAGAGAGAGAGAGAGAGAGAGAGAGAGGGGGGGGGGGGAGGCAGGCAGATGAGGAGGAGAAAGAAGAAAAATAAATTAAAATAAAATAAAATAAAAGTAATGAAAGAAAATATTAAAACCCACCTGAAATAATTAACTTTCGTACAAACAAAACTTGATTATTTCTTATTAAATATTCCAAACACAACAACTAATTCTCTACACACACACACAAAAACACTTTATATTGGACCTTTTTATAAAATTATTATTATTTTTTTATAATTTATTCTCAAGTCACATTTCAACTTTGTCTTTAATAATCAAAGTCACAAATTCTCTTAAGGGGGATGACGGGGGAAGGGGGATGACGGGGGAAGGGGGATGACGGGGGAAGAGGGATGACGGGGGAAGGGGGATGACGGGGGAAGGGGGATGACGGGGGAAGGGGGATGACGGGGGAAGAGGGTGACGGGGGAAGGGGGTGACGGGGGGAAGAGGGTGACGGGGGATCTACAGTGCAGTTCTCTCCCGCCCCCAGTGTTGCAGAAGTCACAAGTCACCCTCCCACCACCACCACTACAAAAGCAACTCAGCCAAGAACATTTTTAACCATTGTTCCGTTCCTTGTATTACGAGACGCGCGCCACTTTTCTCCTCAGGCCATTTTCTTTCTTGTTTCACAGTGTATACAAAGAATCATGAATATAAATCGTATTTTTAAATTAGGTTGTGTTTTGCGTAGGTGTATGTATGTATGTATGTATTTATGTATGTATGTATTATATGTATGTATGTATTATATGTATGTATGTATGTATGTATGTATGTATTATATGTATGTATGTATTATATGTATGTATGTATTATATGTATGTATGTATATTATTATCATCTCACAAAATAAAGGGCTCATATCAGCCACCTAACCTACCAGCGTACGTAAAAACTCTAATTACCCATCAGTGATAGGAATGAACGCCAGGCCTCACCATCAGTGATAGGAATGAACGCCAGGCCTCACCATCAGTGATAGGAATGAACGCCAGGCCTCACCATCAGTGATAGGAATGAACGCCAGGCCTCACCATCAGTGATAGGAATGAACGCCAGGCCTCACCATCAGTGATAGGAATGAGCGCCAGGTCTCACCATCAGTGATAGGAATGAGCGCCAGGCCTCACCATCAGTGATAGGAATGAACGCCAGGCCTCACCATCAGTGATAGGAATGAGCGCCAGGCCTCACCATCAGTGATAGGAATGAGCGCCAGGCCTCACCATCAGTGATAGGAATGAGCGCCAGGCCTCACCATCAGTGATAGGAATGAACGCCAGGCCTCACCATCAGTGATAGGAATGAGCGCCAGGCCTCACCATCAGTGATAGGAATGAGCGCCAGGCCTCACCATCAGTGATAGGAATGAGCGCCAGGCCTCACCATCAGTAATATCAATGAGCGCCAGGCCTCACCATCAGTGATAGGAATGAACGCCAGGCCTCACCATCAGTGATAGCAATGAACGCCAGGCCTCACCATCAGTGATAGCAATGAGCGCCAGGCCTCACCATC
Source organism: Homarus gammarus (assembly GCA_958450375.1). NCBI lineage: Eukaryota > Metazoa > Arthropoda > Malacostraca > Decapoda > Nephropidae > Homarus > Homarus gammarus. Next base: position 638,012 of record CAUDMG010001404.1, on the reverse strand, counting down.
AGTAATAGGAATGAACGCCAGGCCTCACCATCAGTGATAGGAATGAGCGCCAGGCCTCACCATCAGTGATAGGAATGAACGCCAGGCCTCACCATCAGTGATAGGAATGAACGCCAGGCCTCACCATCAGTGATAGGAATGAACGCCAGGCCTCACCATCAGTGATAGGAATGAACGCCAGGCCTCACCATCAGTGATAGGAATGAACGCCAGGCCTCACCATCAGTGATAGGAATGAGCGCCAGGCCTCACCATCAGTGATAGGAATGAACGCCAGGCCTCACCATCAGTGATAGGAATGAACGCCAGGCCTCACCATCAGTGATAGGAATGAACGCCAGGCCTCACCATCAGTGATAGGAATGAGCGCCAGGCCTCACCATCAGTGATAGGAATGAGCGCCAGGCCTCGCCATCAGTGATAGGAATGAACGCCAGGTCTCACCATCAGTAATAGGAATGAACGCCAGGCCTCGCCATCAGTGATAGGAATGAACGCCAGGCCTCACCATCAGTGATAGGAATGAGCGCCAGGCCTCGCCATCAGTGATAGGAATGAACGCCAGGTCTCACCATCAGTGATAGGAATGAACGCCAGGCCTCGCCATCAGTGATAGGAATGAACGCCAGGTCTCACCATCAGTAATAGGAATGAACGCCAGGCCTCACCATCAGTGATAGGAATGAACGCCAGGCCTCACCATCAGTGATAGGAATGAACGCCAGGCCTCACCATCAGTGATAGGAATGAGCGCCAGGCCTCGCCATCAGTGATAGGAATGAACGCCAGGTCTCACCATCAGTGATAGGAATGAACGCCAGGCCTCGCCATCAGTGATAGGAATGAACGCCAGGTCTCACCATCAGTAATAGGAATGAACGCCAGGCCTCACCATCAGGGATAGGAATGAACGCCAGGCCTCACCCTCAGTGATAGGAATGAACGCCTGGCCTCACCATCAGTGATAGGAATGAACGCCAGGCCTCACCATCAGTGATAGGAATGAACGCCAGGCCTCACGATCAGTGATAGGAATGAGCGCCAGGCCTCACCATCAGTGATAGGAATGAACGCCAGGCCTCACCATCAGTGATAGGAATGAGCGCCAGGCCTCACGATCAGTGATAGGAATGAGCGCCAGGCCTTACCCTCAGTGATAGGAATGAGCGCCAGGCCTCACCATCAGTGATAGGAATGAGCGCCAGGCCTCACCATCAGTGATAGGAATGAGCGCCAGGCCTCACCATCAGTGATAGGAATGAGCGCCAGGCCTCACCATCAGTGATAGGAATGAACGCCAGGCCTCACCATCAGTGATAGGAATGAACGCCAGGCCTCACCATCAGTGATAGGAATGAACGCCAGGCCTCACCATCAGTGATAGGAATGAGCGCCAGGTCTCACCATCAGTGATAGGAATGAGCGCCAGGTCTCACCATCAGTGATAGGAATGAGCGCCAGGCCTCACCATCAGTGATAGGAATGAGCGCCAGGCCTCACCATCAGTGATAGGAATGAGCGCCAGGTCTCACCATCAGTGATAGGAATGAGCGCCAGGTCTCACCATCAGTGATAGGAATGAACGCCAGGTCTCACCATCAGTAATAGGAATGAACGCCAGGCCTCGCCATCAGTGATAGGAATGAGCGCCAGGTCTCACCATCAGTGATAGGAATGAGCGCCAGGTCTCACCATCAGTGATAGGAATGAGCGCCAGGCCTCACCATCAGTGATAGGAATGAGCGCCAGGCCTCACCATCAGTGATAGGAATGAGCGCCAGGCCTCACCATCAGTGATAGGAATGAGCGCCAGGCCTCACCATCAGTGATAGGAATGAACGCCAGGCCTCACCATCAGTGATAGGAATGAACGCCAGGCCTCACCATCAGTGATAGGAATGAACGCCAGGCCTCACCATCAGTGATAGGAATGAACGCCAGGCCTCACCATCAGTGATAGGAATGAACGCCAGGCCTCACCATCAGTGATAGGAATGAACGCCAGGCCTCACCATCAGTGATAGGAATGAGCGCCAGGCCTCACCATCAGTGATAGGAATGAGCGCCAGGCCTCACCATCAGTGATAGGAATGAGCGCCAGGTCTCACCATCAGTGATAGGAATGAGCGCCAGGCCTCACCATCAGTGATAGGAATGAGCGCCAGGCCTCACCATCAGTGATAGGAATGAGCGCCAGGCCTCACCATCAGTGATAGGAATGAGCGCCAGGCCTCACCATCAGTGATAGGAATGAGCGCCAGGCCTCACCATCAGTGATAGGAATGAACGCCAGGCCTCACCATCAGTGATAGGAATGAGCGCCAGGCCTCACCATCAGTGATAGGAATGAACGCCAGGCCTCACCATCAGTGATTGGAATGAGCGCCAGGCCTCACCATCAGTGATAGGAATGAACGCCAGGCCTCACCATCAGTGATAGGAATGAGCGCCAGGCCTCACCATCAGTGATAGGAATGAACGCCAGACCTCACCATCAGTGATAGGAATGAGCGCCAGGCCTCACCATCAGTGATAGGAATGAGCGCCAGACCTCACCATCAGTGATAGGAATGAGCGCCAGGCCTCACCATCAGTGATAGGAATGAGCGCCAGGCCTCACCATCAGTGATAGGAATGAGCGCCAGGCCTCACCATCAGTGATAGGAATGAGCGCCAGGCCTCACCATCAGTGATAGGAATGAACGCCAGGCCTCACCATCAGTGATAGGAATGAGCGCCAGGCCTCACCATCAGTGATAGGAATGAGCGCCAGGCCTCACCATCAGTGATAGGAATGAGCGCCAGGCCTCACCATCAGTGATAGGAATGAACGCCAGGCCTCACCATCAGTGATAGGAATGAACGCCAGGCCTCACCATCAGTGATAGGAATGAGCGCCAGGCCTCGCCATCAGTGATAGGAATGAGCGCCAGGCCTCACCATCAGTGATAGGAATGAACGCCAGGCCTCACCATCAGTGATAGGAATGAACGCCAGGCCTCACCATCAGTGATAGGAATGAGCGCCAGGCCTCACCATCAGTGATAGGAATGAACGCCAGGCCTCACCATCAGTGATAGGAATGAACGCCAGGCCTCACCATCAGTGATAGGAATGAACGCCAGGCCTCACCATCAGTGATAGGAATGAACGCCAGGCCTCACCATCAGTGATAGGAATGAGCGCCAGGCCTCGCCATCAGTGATAGGAATGAGCGCCAGGCCTCACCATCAGTGATAGGAATGAACGCCAGGCCTCACCATCAGTGATAGGAATGAACGCCAGGCCTCACCATCAGTGATAGGAATGAGCGCCAGGCCTCACCATCAGTGATAGGAATGAACGCCAGGCCTCACCATCAGTGATAGGAATGAACGCCAGGCCTCACCATCAGTGATAGGAATGAACGCCAGGCCTCACCATCAGTGATAGGAATGAACGCCAGGCCTCACCATTAAACACCCTACGTAAAACAACTATGTCCTTTTCATCAACCTTATTAATTACTTTAATAGAGTCTCATGAACAAGACTCAAACTTTAGCTACAAAGAATCCAACACAGAGAGTCTCCCTTGAGGTCTCCGGGGTCACATGATGATGATGATGATGGTGATGATGATGATGATGATGATGATGATAAATGACTTTGGGTTGGATGATGGTGAAGAATAACTATGAATGATGATGATGATGATTATAAAGAAAGCAAATTGGTGATGGTGAGGGTAAATGGATGAAAATGATGATGATAATTATGATGAAGACGAGGAAGATGACGATGGTGACGATGACAAAGATACCGACTATAAACAATCTAAACGAATTACATAAAGACCAATAACTGAAGTGTAAACTCTCTACGTAAATAAATATGTAAACCATTAACTGTAAACTTTCCACCTATACACACACACACACACACACACACACACATACCACTAACTGTAAACTCTATAATCAGATACAGAGCAACATTTGTTCAATAACCACAAGAGTTAAAATCACAGACACTTAACTTAAGTCTTCACGCACATCTAGGTCTTACTTAACCCCAGAGACGGTGATCACGTTAACCCGAGTTATAATCATATAACTAAGACTCTTAACTCAGCATACTGTATATATATATATCCAAGGTCTCTTAACACCTTGGTCAATAACTTACTAATTCATTTTATAGGTTCATTTCAGTGTTTCAAAGGAGATATGATACTGTGTGTGTGTGTACAGGAGACCTTGTTAAGAGTGTGTTTATGTGTGTACAAATGTCATAATCTGAATCACTGAAACGACCCCTTATATTATACCACATCCATATATAACACACTCGCTATACATGGAACTTATTAAACCAAAATGTCTATCTACATCTCAAACTTATCCTAATATTTCTGAAAAAAATAATTGTGAATATTATTAGAAACAAGAAGCTCCCAAAACCTATCTAAAAAAAATTCGTTTCACATCAATATTACTGTAAAAAAAAAATGGATATTATTCTCATCTCATTGGATCACCTGGATATTAATTACCCCAGTTTATTTCACCTTAAGATTAACAGCCCTAATGTTACCTGAGGGGGTGAGGTTACGTTAGGTGAGGTTAAGTTAGGTTAGGTTAGGTTAGGTTAGGTTACCGTTAGGCTGGTTAAATATCATGGGTTGTCTAATCTTCAGGTGATTCAAATAATTACCTAAATAAACAAAATAAATTACAAACTTAATTTTATATAAAGACATTTATTAGATGTACAGCCGGGGACAAAAGTTCATTCCTTCCCCAAATGAAGTAGCATCGACCCCACCAGACACAGTCAAGATAAGGAAGTTCAGAGTCTCATTCCCGTGGCTCAGTTTCACCCCTGGGAGCGAACTTTTGTCTTCAACTGTACATCCAAGTATATAAGGTAGTCCAAGCTCACTTTAAATCACTAATAACAACTAACAAAACTAACCGAACCTAACCTAAAACTACTTAGCTTAATAGCATCACCTTACTTGAAAGTCGTTTTAGATCTTTTAGTTAAGTTTAGTTAGGTTTGGTTAGGTTAGGTTAGGTTAGGTTTGGTTAGGTTAGGTTTGTTTCGTAATCTCCCTAATGATAATCTCACACACTTGTACTTGGATCCCCTCTCTGTTTGTTTAAGGATTCGTATCAGAAGTTCAGAGGCTACTTGATAATTCTTTAATCTCTCTAGTTCACACACACTACTGTTACTACTTTGATGTCACTCGATATCCAGTATGATCATCCAGTAATGATACAATGATATGAGTTATTAAGGATGTCATCTTCATTGGTGAGCTCTGAGGTGACTCGAGAAGCCGATACGGGACCGGCAGGGTCGTTCACAGATGTTGCACGTGGAGGGCTACATCTAGTGCGGGAGGGGCGGTGCCAGCGTCTTTCCGGCGCTGGCGCTTGTCTGTCACGGTATGCAGTCGGGCTAACTCTAAAGTATTGACAACTTCTCGTGTGGTGCTCCTCCAAGCGCTAGGGTTGGAGTGATCGTCTCCCAGGTGGGGGTGGATTTGGCACTCTCTCATGTTGAAGATTATCCTTATACCTTCTCTGTTGCCCGCCAGCATTACATTTACTTTACCATTGTGAAGTAGTTGCTTGGCAGTGTACTGTCGCCCATGCGGGTAACATGGCCAGTCCAGCGTAGTTGTTCATGGATAATGGTAGATGCTCCTACAGTTGGTGTCAGCGAGAATACAGGCATTTGTTCTCTTGTTTTCCCAGCAAACTCGGAGGATTGAACGTAGACACCGTTGGTGAACGTTTTCAAGTGCCTTGAGGTGCCTCCTGTATGTGATCCATGTCTCGCTGCCATACAGCAGGGTGGGGAGGACCACTGATAGACCTGCATTTCGTAGATAATATCAGCTCCCTACAGCTGAACACACACGCACGCTCACACCAAAACAGTATCATGCCAATTTTGAACCTCTGATATGAGTCCTAAACATTACACACATTAATAAACACATTATTACTCACCTATAACAACGTGTTTCTCAATATCACAGACGAAGTTGTTGGAATGGCCGGGCCGAAGATGTGATGGTGGCCGGGCTGAGCGTGTGATGGTGGCCGGGCCGAGGATGTGATGGTGGCCGGGCCGAGGATGTGATGGTGGCCGGGCTAAGTGTGTGATGGTGGCCGGGCCGAAGATGTGATGGTGGCCGGGCTGAATGTGTGATGGTGGCCGGACCGACTTTGTGATGATGGTCGGGACGAGTGTGTGATGGTGGCCGGACCGAGTGTTTGATGGTGGCCGGGCCGAGTTTGTGACGGTGACCGGGCCGAGTATGTGTGAGGGTGGCCGGACTAAGTGTGTGATGGTGGCTAAGCTGAGTGTATGATGGTGGACGAGCTGAGTGTGTGATGGTGGCCGGACTAGGTGTGTGATGGTGGCTGGGCCAAATATGTGATGGCAACCAGGCCGAGTATGTATGGTGGTGGTGGTGGTCGGGCCTAGTATGTATGGTGGTGGTGGTGCCTGGGCCGAGTGTGTATAGTGGTCGTAGGGGCTGGGCCGAGTGTGTATGATGGTGGCCGGGTCGAGTGTGTAATGGTGGTCGAGCCGAGTGTGTTTGGTGATGGCCGGGTCAAGTGAGAGGCTCAGAGGACGGGCGTGAGAGGTTGTGTTGGGGTGAGGGTGGAAGAGGCCGGGTGGGCTCTGTTGGCCCCACGGTCCCGGGAACACCTGCAGACGTTGGAGTGAGGGCGCCACACCATCTCGGCCAAGGGTGGGTCGCAGACTGCTGACGGAGGCGGCGGCGACGTGGTAGGTAAGCCTGGTGAGTGACCGAGGGGACTGGAGACTGACACCTGTACACGCTGCTCTACACCTGTTGGAGGGATTAATCAACACACCCTTGACACCTGTAATTCATCTACAGTATAGACGATTAATGAGTATATCCAGTTATATAAGAGTATGACCAGTGATATATCAGGTATGTTGTATAATATCTCGAGCCTCTAACAGGTCGAGGTACTGTCGGTACGCGAGTGACAGGACAAGCAGAAGGTGATATAGGTGACCTCTCGTACTGCTGTTGACAGCGCTGGGACAGCTGTGTGGATTCCTGAGCGCCAGGCCTGCAGGAAAATCAGGGTCCACGACTGGGCCTCCTCCACTGATGCTGAAAGCATAGCCATCCTCGCGAGTATTCATGAAGGGACGACCTATGCTCGCACTGAACGCAAGAACCTCCTTATAATCAGTGACAGCACTTCTGCGCTAGCGAGGCTCAAATTACCCTCCCCCTCCTCCCAACACACTCTAGGGGGCAATCTAAAAAAACAAAAATATCTCTAATCCTCTTCCCTCCCTGACCAGATATCCTTCCTCCTAGTGACAGGCACTTGACATTATTAGGGACCTGCCACACTTTGCCATAAACAGATGAATTGTACCGGGAACTTTCCCCCCACACACTCATCATTCTGTCACTTAATGTAACTTGCTGACAAAACCTATGACCCTTCAGGCTTTTACGCCCTAAATGAATGAGTCACAAAGGCAAGCATAAACTTAGCATGCTTCCCAGATGGGCGCTGTAAACGCTTCTGCGCTTCACCTTGCACAGGCCGTAAGGGGGTGCCCAATAAACTAGCCCCCTCCGGGGCAATCTAAAAAAAATAAATAAAAATCTGCTGTACCACCTGACTCACTCATCACCATTACAAAACTTTTGCATGTGGCATTAAGCTCACATATTGGGGTGTTGGGTGGAGGTGGGTGTTGGGTGGAGGTGGATGTGGGTGGGTGGGTGGAAGTGTGTGGGTAGACTGTGGTGGCCGCCTACAGATGATGGTTGTGGTGCAGGCAGGCAGGTGCTAGCTGGTCCACACTCTCATCCATCCTCCTCCTCCAACTATCCACCCATCCTCCTCTTCCTCCAACTGCCCCACCCCCCCCACCTACCCAACACACTATGCGCCCTCTACCACTCACTGTACACACTGAGCGAGATATCCAGACCGACCCATACAGTTCTCTCTCTGACTGACAGATCAAATGAAAACCGAAATTGCTTTCCATGATGAAAATTTAAAGAGTAACTATGATATATTTTTCCTTGAATAAATCCACTTCCAGTGTAACGTGGCAACTACCGGTATGAGATGGCAACTACCGGTATGAGATGGTAACTACCGGTATGAGATGGCAACTACCGGTATGAGATGGCAACTACCGGTATGAGATGGCAACTGTTGGCATAGTGTAACAACTGCCGTCATTACCTAACAGAGTCTAACAGAAAGTGAACGTTAGGGACCGTTCCCCCATTCCTCCTTCCCCCCTCTCCCTCTTCCCCCCTCCCTCCCTCCCTCTTCCCCCCCCCCCCAGCAACACAGTAATATAACCAGGAGTAAGTATCTATAGACACATTAATACTGTAATATAACATAGGCAGAAGTAGCTATAATTACATAGACACGTTAACACTCTATGATATAATATAGTGAGGAGTAGTCAGTCTATATGATTGTTTGGCAATATAATTATAGGGGCCGCTGGTTTAACATTTTCAAAGAGTCCCACTGAAGTCTCATGAGTCCCAAAAGAGTCTCACCAAGAGTCCAATCTATCTAGTTAAGAGGCTATCAGGTTTTTTATTTTAAAATAGAGTTAATAGAGACTGATACTCTTTCCTCTATCCTTTATTCTCTCCTAACCTAACCTAACTTAACCTAACCTACACTCACCACTTCACCCACACCACACACACACACTCACCCCCCCCCCCCCACCACTCCCACACACCTTCACCCCACTGTCCCCCACCAACAACCCCCACTCACCCCCACCAACAACCCCCACTCACCCCCACCAACAACCCCCACTCACCCCCACCAACAACCCCCAATCACAATTAAGCCACGTAACTATAATCATCTAAGTTACATTAGGCTAAAGTTCCACCCAGACTTTCCTCATCACGACTGCTTCATAATGTTCCATAATTAACGCTAACTCACTCACCACCTCCCGTCAACCAAATGTTATTACCGTTTACGAGGGAGATATTATTCATAGACAGACAGACAGACAGACAGGCCGACAGACAGACAGATAGATAGACAGACAGGCCGACAGACAGACAGACAGACAGGCCGACAGACAGACAGACAGACAGGCCGACAGACAGACAGACAGACAGACATTGATATAAAGATAGGCACACTGACAGGAAGAGACACATGGGACTGGTAGACAGACACACAAATTGATAGAAAGACAGACATACAAAGACAGACAGATAAAAAAACCAGCCAAATTAACAGACATAGACAGACAGACAAAAACCTAACCCAACCAAACCTAACTTAACCCCCCCCCTCCCCCCTACACAGGTAACGTTAAGGTGTTTAATTATCAGGTGAAATCAATTAGGGTGTCTAAATCTTCACATACTCCACTAGATCATTACTTGCATTAACTCTCCACTATCTTAAATACAAGTGACTTAAGAGTTTCTAAAGGTAAGGATTAACCCAGGAACTACAGCGTTATTTATATATTTACAAATCTATATAACTTCTCTTGAATCTTGAACCGATGGTCATTTTCTAGGTTGAAATTCGTCAGTTTTTTTCATATTACTTAAAGTCATGTTTCAATTCCACTCATTTTCGTGTTTTTGGTCAATTCAGATATTTTGGTGCGTATAATTTTTTTTTTTTTAGTCTTGGAATAATATAGATGAAATGTTTCATTATGTTTACTGCCAATAGAGTAGAGCTTAAGTATTTAATTTATTCTTGATAGGTTAGGTTAGGTTAGGTTATATACTTGTATGTTTCTGAGATATTACCCTAAGTTATTATATTGGCGGCCTGAGTAACTGTCCTCCTCCCTCCTGACTACACCTGCCCTCCTGCCAAGTCAAGTCTTTTGAAATGTAAACACCATTCCTTTAATTTATTTACTAACACACACACACACACACACACACACACACACACACACACACACACGAGACAAAAAACCATACTATCGCTTAGAAGTTATTTACCAATCATTTTATCAACTAATCTAAACCGAGAGATAACTGTTCCCAACGTTCACACATTTTAAATCTCCCTATTCATTAAAGGATCAAACATTATCACTGTATACATAACTTGTCGCTGTATACATAACTTGTCACTGTATACATAACTTGTCACTGTATTCATAACTTGTCGCTGTATACATAACTTGTCACTGTATTCATAACTTGTCACTGTATACATAACTTGTCGCTGTATACATAACTTGTCGCTGTATACATAACTTGTCGCTGTATACATAACTTGTCACTGTATACAGAACTTGTCACTGTATTCATAACTTGTCGCTGTATACATAACTTGTCACTGTATTCATAACTTGTCACTGTATACACAACTTGTCGCTGTATACATAACTTGTCGCTGTATACATAACTTGTCGCTGTATACATAACTTGTCACTGTATACAGAACTTGTCACTGTATACATAACTTGTCGCTGTATTCATAACTTGTCGCTGTATTCATAACTTGTCGCTGTATTCATAACTTGTCACTGTATTCATAACTTGTCACTGTATACATAACTTGTCACTGTATACATAACTTGTCACTGTATTCATAACTTGTCACTGTATACATAACTTGTCACTGTATTCACTCCAGGAATTGCATAACTACCCCTTCCATCCCTCTCCCCCTCCTTCTCCCTTCCTCTCCCTCACTCCCCCTCCTTCTCCCCCCTCCTCCCGTGAAGGCAGCCATCATTAGGGGTGCCAGTCACGTCACTGAAGAGAAGAAGGGGAGGGAAGGGAGAGGAGGAGGAGAAAGGGAAGGAAGGGGGAGGGGAAGGGGGAAGGGAAGGAAGGGAAAGGAGAAGGGGAGGAAGGGGAGGGAGGGAAGGGAGGGAGGGAGGGAGGGAGGGAGGAGGAGAGAGAGGGGAGGGGAGGGGAGGGGGATATAGCTTTTTTCATAGCAATCTAGTGCCCCTCCATTCACCCTCACTGGACCTCCCTTTTCACCCTTGAACCTAAGTGGATAAGATTGCCCCCCCCCTCCCTCTCCCTCCCCCCTCCCTCTCCCTCCCCCCTCCCTCCCTCTCATTGAAGTAGTTACGTACGGCATCAAACGCTCTTATTACCTCGAGGTGAATGTCAGCTCTCGAGGAGGGACGTTCTAGTCATTACGGTCATCCTGGAGGAAAAATTATAGGGAAGAGTTGGGTAGGTGGGGGGGGGGGACTGTGGTCTGGAGTGGCAATTGATCTAAGGAGGATATTCTGGCATCCTGTTCCTGAACGTATAGGATTAAGGCAGGATGTTCTTATCTCTTGAAATTCTTTTAGTGTTTTGGCGCGAAATCTTTTGGTGTTTTGGCGCGAAATCCTCTGGTGTTTTGGCGCGAAATCCTCTGGTGTTTTGGCGCGAAATCTTTTGGTGCTTTGGCGCGAAATCCTCTGGTGTTTTGGCGCGAAATCTTTTGGTGTTTTGGCGCGGATAAATCCATGAAATGTTACTTTTGATGCATGATCCACCTATCCTTCTCTACCTCATACAGTAAGGATAATAATGTTCTTCCATCCGTCGTCTCAACATTCTCAACATTCTTAACATTCTTAACCTCAAAATTATACCAAATGCTTGACAATGTTCTTTACAAGTTATAAAAAAAAGACTATATGGGAGAGTATAATCCGTTATATCCAGGTTTATTATGTGAAACCTCTATATAACGGACTATACCCATGATGTCCGGTAAATGGAGGTTTTACTGTATAAACACGGGAGAAATTGAACCTTATTTTGTTAATAATATATAACTATGGTATTAACCAGTAACCACTACCTCAGTTTATTAGTATGGAGAAGAAAGAAAGAAAGAAAGAAAGAAAGAAAGAAAGAAAGAAAGAAAGAAGAAGAATCATCAAATATAAAATAAAAAAATAAATAAATAAAATAAATAAAAACACGAGTCTTAACCCGAGGACATTCTTACGAGATCAAGACCTCTACGAGTGTGGGTAGGTGGTGGTGAAGTGTGGTGGTGATGGATTATGGGTTGTTGTGGGCTGGTGGTGATGCAGTATGGGCTGGTATCAGGTGATGGTGATAAGGCCTAGAACCCACACATCTCTACAGAACCCACACATCTCCCTAGAACCCACACATCTCTCCAGAACCCACACATCTCTCCAGAACCCACACATCTCTCCAGAACCCACACATCTCTCCAGAACCCACACATCTCCCTAGAACCCACACATCTCTCCAGAACCCACACATCTCTCTAGAACCCACACATCTCCCTAGAACCCACACATCTCTCCAGAACCCACACATCTCCCTAGAACCCACACATCTCCCTAGAACCCACACATCTCTCTAGAACCCACCACAAGGGGCCAAATTCAGATACCTATAAAACCTATGAATAATTATAGGTTACAGTACATCTCTTGTTGGTCTATAATCACTCAGGAGATCTGATTATACACCTATAACAAGGCTTCTCTAGTATCTCAGCGACCATCAGGAATAGTAGTGAAGCCCTGTAGGTTGTGGTAGGTAGGGTAGTAATTTGAACACCTTGAGTACGATGTTAACCTTTTTGAGTACAATGAATTAGTCCATTGAGTAGGAGGTTTTTCACCCCTTGAGTACGATGAAAGTCTTCCCGGAGCACAATGAATTAGTCCAGGAAATGAAAATATTTCTTAATTCCTTGAATATAATGACTTGATTAAACCCTTGAAGACCACACACACACACACACACACACACACACACACACACACACACACACACACACACACACACACACACAACACACACACACACAACACCCCCACACACACACACATAATATCCACCTACCCACATACAACATCAAGAGGACTGGTACTATTTCCTTGTCATAAAGATAAGGAAGACTCAGGTGTTAACAGACACAGACAGACACAAACTACACAAACAGACACAAATAACGACCATCCTGAACAAACGCCGTCTGTGAAGTAAAGGAGCTCTGTATACAGGTCAAGTGGGGTCAAACTTTGATCCTACCAGTGTGAGAGATAACCGTGGTCCAGGTGTGAGAGATAACCGTGGTCCAGGTGTGAGAGGTAACCGTGGTCCAGGTGTGAGAGATAACCGTGGTCCAGGTGTGAGAGATAACCGTGGTCCAGGTGTGAGAGATAACCGTGGTCCAGGTGTGAGAGATAACCGTGGTCCAGGTGTGAGAGATAACCGTGGGCCAGGTGTGAGAGATAACCGTGGTCCAGGTGTGAGAGATAACCGTGGTCCAGGTGTGAGAGATAACCGTGGTCCAGGTGTGAGAGATAACCGTGGTCCAGGTGTGAGAGATAACCGTGGTCCAGGTGTGAGAGATAACCGTGGGCCAGGTGTGAGAGATAACCGTGGGCCAGGTGTGAGAGATAACCGTGGTCCAGTGTGAGAGATAACCGTGGCCAGGTGTGAGAGATAACCGTGGTCAGGTGTGAGAGATAACCGTGGTCCAGGTGTGAGAGTTAACCGTGGTCCAGGTGTGGAGATAACCGTGGTCAGGTGTGAGAGATAACGTGGTCCGGTGTGAGAGTAACTGGTCAGGTGTGAGAGATAACCGTGGTCCAGGTGTGAGAGATAACCGTGGTCCAGGTGTGAGAGATAACCGTGGTCCAGGTGTGAGAGATAACCGTGGGCCAGGTGTGAGAGATAACCGTGGTCCAGGTGTGAGAGATAACCGTGGTCCAGGTGTGAGAGATAACCGTGGTCCAGGTGTGAGAGATAACCGTGGTCCAGGTGTGAGAGATAACCGTGGTCCAGGTGTGAGAGATAACCGTGGTCCAGGTGTGAGAGACCGGCCAGGTGAGAGATAACCGTGTCCAGGTGAGAGACGTGCGGAAGGTAACCGTGGTCCAGGTGTGAGGGAGATAAAAGGTGAGAGACAATGGGGAGGGAGGGAAGAGGAGGAGGAGGAGAGAGAGAGAGAGAGAGAGAGAGAGAGAGAGAGAGAGAGAGAGAGAGAGAGAGAGAGAGAGATGAAAGAGGGTGGAAAAGGATGGGGGAGGGAAGGAGGAAGGTAGAGAGGGTTGGCAAAGAGAAGGAAGGAAAGGGAGGGAGGGAAAGGGAGGGAGAAAAAAGAGAGAAAGAGAAGGAGAGAGGAGAAAGAAAATAACACAACGACTCCGTATACCATTAAGCAGTCCCTGAGGCCAACCTGTCCAAGAGAAATTTCTTAACAAGAGTCTCGTGAGCAACAAAAGGACCAGAACCGTTTAACAACAGCTAGTAAATAATAAACTCCGGGTTAACGTTAATCCCCGTCTCAGTGTTGGTCAGTTTAGTGGATTAATTTAGTGAGTTTGTTGAAGATTATACCAGAGATGATAGTTTGAACTTTATGATGTTATTTCTTCCATACACAGACAGACAGACAGACAGATGGAGAGACAGACAGACAGGCACACAGACAGCCAGAGACACACACAGACAGCCAGACACACACACACACACACACTGCAACAGTGTAAACAATGAAGGATGTAAACAAGGTCGTCTCTTCACAACACACTGCCCAGCTCTACCCCGTGTAGGTCTTACCTCGGCCTGCCGTCGTATTGAGGAGAGAGACTACCACCACCACCAGTGAGGAGAGAGACTACCACCACCAGTGAGGAGAGAGACTACCACCACCACCAGTGAGGAGAGAGACTACCACCACCACCACCAGTGAGGAGAGAGACTACCACCACCACCACCAGTGAGGAGAGAGACTACCACCACCACCACCAGTGAGGAGAGAGACTACCACCACACCACCAGTGAGGAGAGAGACTACCACCACCACCACCAGTGAGGAGAGAGACTACCACCACCACCACCAGTGAGGAGAGAGACTACCACCACCACCACCAGTGAGGAGAGAGACTACCACCACCACCACCAGTGAGGAGAGAGACTACCACCACCACCACCAGTGAGGAGAGAGACTACCACCACCACCACCAGTGAGGAGAGAGACTACCACCACCACCAGTGAGGAGAGAGACTACCACCACCACCACCAGTGAGGAGAGAGACTACCACCACCACCACCACCAGTGAGGAGAGAGACTACCACCACCACCACCAGTGAGGAGAGAGACTACCACCACCACCACCAGTGAGGAGAGAGACTACCACCACCACCACCAGTGAGGAGAGAGACTACCACCACCACCACCAGTGAGGAGAGAGACTACCACCACCACCACCAGTGAGGAGAGAGACTACCACCACCACCACCAGTGAGGAGAGAGACTACCACCACCACCACCAGTGAGGAGAGAGACTACCACCACCACCACCAGTGAGGAGAGAGACTACCACCACCACCAGTGAGGAGAGAGACTACCACCACCACCACCAGTGAGGAGAGAGACTACCACCACCACCAGTGAGGAGAGAGACTACCACCACCACCAGTGAGGAGAGAGACTACCACCACCACCACCAGTGAGGAGAGAGACTACCACCACCACCAGTGAGGAGAGAGACTACCACCACCACCAGTGAGGAGAGAGACTACCACCACCACACCAGTGAGGAGAGAGACTACCACCACCACCACCAGTGAGGAGAGAGACTACCACCACCACCACCAGTGAGGAGAGAGACTACCACCACCACCACCAGTGAGGAGAGAGACTACCACCACCACCACCAGTGAGGAGAGAGACTACCACCACCACCACCAGTGAGGAGAGAGACTACGCCACCACCACCAGTGAGGAGAGAGACTACCACCACCACCAGTGAGGAGAGAGACTACCACCACCACCACCAGTGAGGAGAGAGACTACCACCACCACCACCAGTGAGGAGAGAGACTACCACCACCACCAGTGAGGAGAGAGACTACCACCACCACCAGTGAGGAGAGAGACTACCACCACCA
Organism: Homarus gammarus; assembly: GCA_958450375.1. Taxonomy (NCBI): domain Eukaryota; kingdom Metazoa; phylum Arthropoda; class Malacostraca; order Decapoda; family Nephropidae; genus Homarus; species Homarus gammarus. The sequence continues at coordinate 622,066 of CAUDMG010001404.1, read as the reverse complement.
CCACCAGTGAGGAGAGAGACTACCACCACCACCACCAGTGAGGAGAGAGACTACCACCACCACCACCAGTGAGGAGAGAGACTACCACCACCACCAGTGAGGAGAGAGACTACCACCACCACCAGTGAGGAGAGAGACTACCACCACCACCACCAGTGAGGAGAGAGACTACCACCACCACCAGTGAGGAGAGAGACTACCACCACCACCACCAGTGAGGAGAGAGACTACCACCACCACCACCAGTGAGGAGAGAGACTACCACCACCACCACCAGTGAGGAGAGAGACTACCACCACCACCACCAGTGAGGAGAGAGACTACCACCACCACCAGTGAGGAGAGAGACTACCACCACCACCACCAGTGAGGAGAGAGACTACCACCACCACCACCAGTGAGGAGAGAGACTACCACCACCACCACCACTGAGGAGAGAGACTACCACCACCACCACCAGTGAGGAGACTACCACCACCACCACCACTGAGGAGAGAGACTACCACCACCACCACCAGTGAGGAGAGAGACTACCACCACCACCACCAGTGAGGAGAGAGACTACCACCACCACCAGTGAGGAGAGAGACTACCACCACCACCAGTGAGGAGAGAGACTACCACCACCACCACCAGTGAGGAGAGAGACTACCACCACCACCACCAGTGAGGAGAGAGACTACCACCACCACCAGTGAGGAGAGAGACTACCACCACCACCAGTGAGGAGAGAGACTACCACCACCACCACCAGTGAGGAGAGAGACTACCACCACCACCAGTGAGGAGAGAGACTACCACCACCACCACCAGTGAGGAGAGAGACTACCACCACCACCAGTGAGGAGAGAGACTACCACCACCACCACCAGTGAGGAGAGAGACTACCACCACCACCACCAGTGAGGAGAGAGACTACCACCACCACCACCAGTGAGGAGAGAGACTACCACCACCACCACCAGTGAGGAGAGAGACTACCACCACCACCACCAGTGAGGAGAGAGACTACCACCACCACCACCAGTGAGGAGAGAGACTACCACCACCACCAGTGAGGAGAGAGACTACCACCACCACCACCAGTGAGGAGAGAGACTACCACCACCACCACCAGTGAGGAGAGAGACTACCACCACCACCACCAGTGAGGAGAGAGACTACCACCACCACCAGTGAGGAGAGAGACTACCACCACCACCAGTGAGGAGAGAGACTACCACCACCACCACCAGTGAGGAGAGAGACTACCACCACCACCACCAGTGAGGAGAGAGACTACCACCACCACCACCAGTGAGGAGAGAGACTACCACCACCACCAGTGAGGAGAGAGACTACCACCACCACCACCAGTGAGGAGAGAGACTACCACCACCACCAGTGAGGAGAGAGACTACCACCACCACCAGTGAGGAGAGAGACTACCACCACCACCACCAGTGAGGAGAGAGACTACCACCACCACCACCAGTGAGGAGAGAGACTACCACCACCACCACCAGTGAGGAGAGAGACTACCACCACCACCACCAGTGAGGAGAGAGACTACCACCACCACCACCAGTGAGGAGAGAGACTACCACCACCACCACCAGTGAGGAGAGAGACTACCACCACCACCACCAGTGAGGAGAGAGACTACCACCACCACCAGTGAGGAGAGAGACTACCACCACCACCAGTGAGGAGAGAGACTACCACCACCACCACCAGTGAGGAGAGAGACTACCACCACCACCACAGAGGAGAGAGACTACCACCACCACCAGTGAGGAGAGAGACTACCACCACCACCAGTGAGGAGAGAGACTACCACCACCACCACCAGTGAGGAGAGAGACTACCACCACCACCACCAGTGAGGAGAGAGACTACCACCACCACCACCAGTGAGGAGAGAGACTACCACCACCACCAGTGAGGAGAGAGACTACCACCACCACCACCAGTGAGGAGAGAGACTACCACCACCACCACCACCAGTGAGGAGAGAGACTACCACCACCACCACCAGTGAGGAGAGAGACTACCACCACCACCAGTGAGGAGAGAGACTACCACCACCACCACCAGTGAGGAGAGAGACTACCACCACCACCAGTGAGGAGAGAGACTACCACCACCACCACCAGTGAGGAGAGAGACTACCACCACCACCAGTGAGGAGAGAGACTACCACCACCACCACCAGTGAGGAGAGAGACTACCACCACCACCACCAGTGAGGAGAGAGACTACCACCACCACCACCAGTGAGGAGAGAGACTACCACCACCACCACCAGTGAGGAGAGAGACTACCACCACCACCACCAGTGAGGAGAGAGACTACCACCACCACCAGTGAGGAGAGAGACTACCACCACCACCAGTGAGGAGAGAGACTACCACCACCACCAGTGAGGAGAGAGACTACCACCACCACCACCAGTGAGGAGAGAGACTACCACCACCACCACCAGTGAGGAGAGAGACTACCACCACCACCACCAGTGAGGAGAGAGACTACCACCACCACCACCAGTGAGGAGAGAGACTACCACCACCACCACCAGTGAGGAGAGAGACTACCACCACCACCAGTGAGGAGAGAGACTACCACCACCAGTGAGGAGAGAGACTACCACCACCACCAGTGAGGAGAGAGACTACCACCACCACCACCAGTGAGGAGAGAGACTACCACCACCACCACCAGTGAGGAGAGAGACTACCACCACCACCAGTGAGGAGAGAGACTACCACCACCACCACCAGTGAGGAGAGAGACTACCACCACCACCAGTGAGGAGAGAGACTACCACCACCAGTGAGGCACCACCACCAGTGAGGAGAGAGACTACCACCACCACCACCAGTGAGGAGAGAGACTACCACCACCACCACCAGTGAGGAGAGAGACTACCACCACCACCACCAGTGAGGAGAGAGACTACCACCACCACCACCACCAGTGAGGAGAGAGACTACCACCACCACCACCAGTGAGGAGAGAGACTACCACCACCACCACCAGTGAGGAGAGAGACTACCACCACCACCAGTGAGGAGAGAGACTACCACCACCACCACCAGTGAGGAGAGAGACTACCACCACCACCACCAGTGAGGAGAGAGACTACCACCACCACCAGTGAGGAGAGAGACTACCACCACCACCACCAGTGAGGAGAGAGACTACCACCACCACCACCAGTGAGGAGAGAGACTACCACCACCACCACCAGTGAGGAGAGAGACTACCACCACCACCAGTGAGGAGAGAGACTACCACCACCACCACCAGTGAGGAGAGAGACTACCACCACCACCACCAGTGAGGAGAGAGACTACCACCACCACCACCAGTGAGGAGAGAGACTACCACCACCACCAGTGAGGAGAGAGACTACCACCACCACCACCAGTGAGGAGAGAGACTACCACCACCACCACCAGTGAGGAGAGAGACTACCACCACCACCAGTGAGGAGAGAGACTACCACCACCACCACCAGTGAGGAGAGAGACTACCACCACCACCAGTGAGGAGAGAGACTACCACCACCACCACCAGTGAGGAGAGAGACTACCACCACCACCAGTGAGGAGAGAGACTACCACCACCACCACCAGTGAGGAGAGAGACTACCACCACCACCAGTGAGGAGAGAGACTACCACCACCACCACCAGTGAGGAGAGAGACTACCACCACCACCACCAGTGAGGAGAGAGACTACCACCACCACCACCAGTGAGGAGAGAGACTACCACCACCACCACCACCACCACCAGTGAGGAGAGAGACTACCACCACCACCAGTGAGGAGAGAGACTACCACCACCACCACCAGTGAGGAGAGAGACTACCACCACCACCAGTGAGGAGAGAGACTACCACCACCACCAGTGAGGAGAGAGACTACCACCACCACCAGTGAGGAGAGAGACTACCACCACCACCACCAGTGAGGAGAGAGACTACCACCACCACCACCAGTGAGGAGAGAGACTACCACCACCACCACCAGTGAGGAGAGAGACTACCACCACCACCACCAGTGAGGAGAGAGACTACCACCACCACCACCAGTGAGGAGAGAGACTACACCACCACCACCAGTGAGGAGAGAGACTACCACCACCACCAGTGAGGAGAGAGACTACCACCACCACCACCAGTGAGGAGAGAGACTACCACCACCACCACCAGTGAGGAGAGAGACTACCACCACCACCACCAGTGAGGAGAGAGACTACCACCACCACACCAGTGAGGAGAGAGACTACACCACCACCACCAGTGAGGAGAGAGACTACCACCACCACCACCAGTGAGGAGAGAGACTACCACCACCACCACCAGTGAGGAGAGAGACTACCACCACCACCACCAGTGAGGAGAGAGACTACCACCACCACCAGTGAGGAGAGAGACTACCACCACCACCACCAGTGAGGAGAGAGACTACCACCACCACCAGTGAGGAGAGAGACTACCACCACCACACCAGTGAGGAGAGAGACTACCACCACCACCACCAGTGAGGAGAGAGACTACCACCACCACCACCAGTGAGGAGAGAGACTACCACCACCACCACCAGTGAGGAGAGAGACTACCACCACCACCAGTGAGGAGAGAGACTACCACCACCACCACCACCACCAGTGAGGAGAGAGACTACCACCACCACCAGTGAGGAGAGAGACTACCACCACCACCACCAGTGAGGAGAGAGACTACCACCACCACCACCAGTGAGGAGAGAGACTACCACCACCACCACCAGTGAGGAGAGAGACTACCACCACCACCACCAGTGAGGAGAGAGACTACCACCACCACCACCAGTGAGGAGAGAGACTACCACCACCACCACCAGTGAGGAGAGAGACTACCACCACCACCACCAGTGAGGAGAGAGACTACCACCACCACCAGTGAGGAGAGAGACTACCACCACCACCAGTGAGGAGAGAGACTACCACCACCACCACCAGTGAGGAGAGAGACTACCACCACCACCACCAGTGAGGAGAGAGACTACCACCACCACCACCAGTGAGGAGAGAGACTACCACCACCACCACCAGTGAGGAGAGAGACTACCACCACCACCAGTGAGGAGAGAGACTACCACCACCACCACCAGTGAGGAGAGAGACTACCACCACCACCAGTGAGGAGAGAGACTACCACCACCACCAGTGAGGAGAGAGACTACCACCACCACCACCAGTGAGGAGAGAGACTACCACCACCACCACCAGTGAGGAGAGAGACTACCACCACCACCAGTGAGGAGAGAGACTACCACCACCACCAGTGAGGAGAGAGACTACCACCACCACCACCAGTGAGGAGAGAGACTACCACCACCACCAGTGAGGAGAGAGACTACCACCACCACCAGTGAGGAGAGAGACTACCACCACCACCAGTGAGGAGAGAGACTACCACCACCACCACCAGTGAGGAGAGAGACTACCACCACCACCAGTGAGGAGAGAGACTACCACCACCACCACCAGTGAGGAGAGAGACTACCACCACCACCACCAGTGAGGAGAGAGACTACCACCACCACCACCAGTGAGGAGAGAGACTACCACCACCACCACCAGTGAGGAGAGAGACTACCACCACCACCAGTGAGGAGAGAGACTACCACCACCACCACCAGTGAGGAGAGAGACTACCACCACCACCACCAGTGAGGAGAGAGACTACCACCACCACCAGTGAGGAGAGAGACTACCACCACCACCACCAGTGAGGAGAGAGACTACCACCACCACCAGTGAGGAGAGAGACTACCACCACCACCACCAGTGAGGAGAGAGACTACCACCACCACCACCAGTGAGGAGAGAGACTACCACCACCACCACCAGTGAGGAGAGAGACTACCACCACCACCACCAGTGAGGAGAGAGACTACCACCACCACCACCAGTGAGGAGAGAGACTACCACCACCACCAGTGAGGAGAGAGACTACCACCACCACCAGTGAGGAGAGAGACTACCACCACCACCACCAGTGAGGAGAGAGACTACCACCACCACCACCAGTGAGGAGAGAGACTACCACCACCACCACCAGTGAGGAGAGAGACTACCACCACCACCAGTGAGGAGAGAGACTACCACCACCACCAGTGAGGAGAGAGACTACCACCACCACCACCAGTGAGGAGAGAGACTACCACCACCACCACCAGTGAGGAGAGAGACTACCACCACCACCACCAGTGAGGAGAGAGACTACCACCACCACCAGTGAGGAGAGAGACTACCACCACCACACCAGTGACGAGAGAGACTACCACCACCACCACCAGTGAGGAGAGAGACTACCACCACCACCAGTGAGGAGAGAGACTACCACCACCACCACCAGTGAGGAGAGAGACTACCACCACCACCACCAGTGAGGAGAGAGACTACCACCACCACCACCAGTGAGGAGAGAGACTACCACCACCACCACCAGTGAGGAGAGAGACTACCACCACCACCAGTGAGGAGAGAGACTACCACCACCACCACCAGTGAGGAGAGAGACTACCACCACCACCAGTGAGGAGAGAGACTACCACCACCACCAGTGAGGAGAGAGACTACCACCACCACCACCAGTGAGGAGAGAGACTACCACCACCACCAGTGAGGAGAGAGACTACCACCACCACCAGTGAGGAGAGAGACTACCACCACCACCAGTGAGGAGAGAGACTACCACCACCACCACCAGTGAGGAGAGAGACTACCACCACCACCAGTGAGGAGAGAGACTACCACCACCACCAGTGAGGAGAGAGACTACCACCACCACCAGTGAGGAGAGAGACTACCACCACCACCAGTGAGGAGAGAGACTACCACCACCACCAGTGAGGAGAGAGACTACCACCACCACCAGTGAGGAGAGAGACTACCACCACCACCAGTGAGGAGAGAGACTACCACCACCACCACCAGTGAGGAGAGAGACTACCACCACCACCACCAGTGAGGAGAGAGACTACCACCACCACCAGTGAGGAGAGAGACTACCACCACCACCAGTGAGGAGAGAGACTACCACCACCACCAGTGAGGAGAGAGACTACCACCACCGGAGGAGAGAACCACACCACCAGTGAGGAGAGAGACTACCACCACCACCACCAGTGAGGAGAGAGACTACCACCACCACCACCAGTGAGGAGAGAGACTACCACCACCACCAGTGAGGAGAGAGACTACCACCACCACCACCAGTGAGGAGAGAGACTACCACCACCACCACAGAGGAGAGAGACTACCACCACCACCACCAGTGAGGAGAGAGACTACCACCACCACCACCAGTGAGGAGAGAGACTACCACCACCACCACCAGTGAGGAGAGAGACTACCACCACCACCACCAGTGAGGAGAGAGACTACCACCAACACCAGTGAGGAGAGAGACTACCACCACCACCACCACCAGTGAGGAGAGAGACTACCACCACCACCACCAGTGAGGAGAGAGACTACCACCAACACCAGTGAGGAGAGAGACTACCACCACCACCACCAGTGAGGAGAGAGACTACCACCACCACCACCAGTGAGGAGAGAGACTACCACCACCACCACCAGTGAGGAGAGAGACTACCACCACCACCACCAGTGAGGAGAGAGACTACCACCACCACCACCAGTGAGGAGAGAGACTACCACCACCACCACCAGTGAGGAGAGAGACTACCACCACACACCACCAGTGAGGAGAGAGACTACCACCACCACCACCAGTGAGGAGAGAGACTACCACCACCACCACCAGTGAGGAGAGAGACTACCACCACCACCACCAGTGAGGAGAGAGACTACCACCACCACACCAGTGAGGAGAGAGACTACCACCACCACCACCAGTGAGGAGAGAGACTACCACCAACCACCAGTGAGGAGAGAGACTACCACCACCACCACCAGTGAGGAGAGAGACTACCACCACCACCAGTGAGGAGAGAGACTACCACCACCACCGTGAGGAGAGAGACTACCACCACCACCAGTGAGGAGAGAGACTACCACCACCACCAGTGAGGAGAGAGACTACCACCACCACCAGTGAGGAGAGAGACTTCTCGAACTGGTATTTATTGGTTTATCGAGTGACTGTATACGGACTCTCAATGACTGTATGTTCTTCTTATATATAAACGATCACCAGGTCTCTATATAATGTATCTTATAGTAAGGACACAACGCTTATAGGATATTATAGTACAAACATCTGAGGAGTCTTTTATTTATTTATTTTTTTCTATGGCGAGGTTTTGGGATCTTTTGTTTACGTGCATTATCATGTAGTGTGGTTAATGTGGATTTTGTCTCACTCACTCACCCTAGGAGGTGTTGCCATGGCGTAAGAGATGGCATTTTGACTGGCTGTTGGGGCCTTCCTTTGCCACTGCCGCCTCCATCACCCTTTGCCATCACCCCCTTTGCGAATCATGCCATCACCCCGTCAGCGTATCCTGCCATCGCCCCCTGCCATCAACGCTCCCATATCATCGACCCTGTCATCGCACCCTGTCATTGCCCACTGCCATCATCGCCCCCTGACATTGCCCCCTGCTATCATTGCCCCCTTGTCATCGACCCTGCCATCGCCCCCTGCTATCATTGCCCCCTGCTGTCATTGCCCCCTTGTCATCGCACGCTGTCATTGCCTCTTGCCATCACCCCCTACCATCATCATCTGCAGTCACCCCCTGCTATCGCCCCTTGCCATCGCCCTTGCCATCGCCCCCGCCATTGCCCCCCGCCACTGCCCCCTACGTAGTCGATTATTTACTAATACAATGTAAAAGGTTAACTGATACCACAATCCAGGCAGGGGTTATTGGATCCAACTCCAGACTCACTCCTGGACACAGTGAATAAAGGACCTACAACTTTAACGTGATGCTTCAAATATCTAATTTACTCATCATCTATCTTCGTCTTTTCCTTCGCCTTCTTCTTCGTCTTTTTCTTCGTCTTCTTCTTCATGTTTTCCTTCTGCTTCTTCTTCGTCTTTGTTCTCAACGACCTGTATAAGTTTTTTCTATAATTGCTCCATTAATGTTACTGGCACCATCCAAGTCAGTCTCTCTCTCTCTCCTCTCTCTCTCTCTCTCTCTCTCTCTCTCTCTGATAACCAGGTGTGAATCAGTTAATTATTACTTTTAGGTATTAATTACAAATACAATTATTTTTTCCCCTTTCAATTACAATCATCTCTTAACAATTACATAACAATTACTCGATCCAAACCACCACCACCACGACCACCACCACAACCACCACGACCACCACCACAACCAACACGACCACCACAACCACCATCATCGGCTGTCGTTACCCTCAAATTCTTTTTCTTTTCAGAGTTGTCGACGGTAGAGGGGAGGAAAAAGATCTCTTGTCAATATTAAAGGTCACAGAGACTGGCAGGTGTAGGAGGGGGGGGGGGGAGTATGCCTCTTAGAGTATATGCCTGGGTGTGTAACTTGGTAGGGAATGTGTGCGTGGGATATGCTAAGTGGTATGCCGTGAATGTAGTATGTATAATTGCGTATTGCGTATGCCTTGTAAGGAGTGTGTGTGTGTGTGTGTGTATGGATTTTGGTAAGTTGTATGCCTGATGGAGCTGTGTGTGTGTATGTATGCCCTGTGGTAGGTTGTATGCTTGATGGAGTTGTGTGTGTGTGTGTGTGTGTGTATGTATGTATGCCCTGTGGTAAGTTGTATGCCTGATGGAGTTGTGTGTGTGTGTGTGTGTATGTATGCCCTGTGGTAAGTCGTATGCCTGGGAGGGAGAGTATAACAGGCGTATCTGATATATCAAGTGGGGGAAGATACAACAAGAGACACACACACACACACACTATATCATTAATGAAGGAGTCACCATAGCAGCCTCTCCCTCTCTCATCTCTTTCCGTAAATGCCACCCATAAATGTATTCCTCCACCCTCACCTGGCCCTTCCACCCTCACCTGGTCCTCCACCTTCACCTGGCCCTCCACCCTCACCTGGCCCTTCCACCCTCACCTGGTCCTCCACCTTCACCTGGCCCTCCACCCTCACCTGGCCTTCCACCCTCACCTGGTCCTCCACCCTCACCTGGACCTCCACCCTCACCTGGTCCTCCACCCTCGCCTGCTCCTCCACCCTCACCTGCTCCTCCACCCTCACCTGGCCCTCCACCCTCACCTGGTCCTCCACCCTCACCTGGCCTTCCACCCTCACCTGGCCCTCCACCCTCACCTGGCCTTCCACCCTCACCTGGTCCTCCACCCTCACCTGGTCCTCCACCCTCACCTGGCCCTCCACCCTCACCTGGTCCTCCACCCTCACCTGGTCCTCCACCCTCACCTGGTCCTCCACCCTCACCTGGTCCTCCACCCTCACCTGGTCCTCCACCCTCACCTGGTCCTCCACCCTCACCTGGCCCTCCACCCTCACCTGGCCCTCCACCCTCACCTGGCCTTCCGCCCTCCACCCTCACCTGGCCCTCTACCCTCACCTGGCCCTCCACCCTCACCTGGCCCTCCACCCTCACCTGGCCCTCCACCCTCACCTGGCCTTCCACCCTCACCTGGTCCTCCACCCTCACCTGGTCCTCCACCCTCACCTGGCCCTCTACCCTCACCTGGTCCTCCACCCTCACCTGGTCCTCCACCCTCACCTGGCCCTCCACCCTCACCTGGTCCTCCACCCTCACCTGGTCCTCCACCCTCACCTGGCCCTCCACCCTCACCTGGCCCTCCACCCTCACCTGGCCTTCCACCCTCACCTGGCCCTCCACCCTCACCTGGCCTCCACCCTCACCTGGCCCTCTACCCTCACCTGGTCCTCCACCCTCACCTGGCCTTCCACCCTCACCTGGCCTTCCACCCTCACCTGGTCCTCCACTCTCACCTGGCCTTCCACCCTCACCTGGCCCTCCACCCTCACCTGGCCTTCCACCCTCACCTGGCCTTCCACCCTCACCTGGTCCTCCACCCTCACCTGGCCTTCCACCCTCACCTGGCCCTCCACCCTCACCTGGCCCTCCACCCTCACCTGGCCCTCCACCCTCACCTGGCCCTCCACCCTCACCTGGCCCTCCACCCTCACCTGGCCTCCACCCTCACCTGGCCCTCCACCCTCACCTGGTCCTCCACCCTCACCTGGCCTCCACCCTCACCTGGTCCTCCACCCTCACCTGGTCCTCCACCCTCACCTGGTCCTCCACCCTCACCTGGCCCTCCACCCTCACCTGGTCCTCCACCCTCACCTGGCCTTCCACCCTCACCTGGTCCTCCACCCTCACCTGGTCCTCCACCCCCACCTGGCCCTCTACCCTCACCTGGTCCTCCACCCTCACCTGGCCTCCACCCTCACCTGGCCTCCACCCTCACCTGGTCCTCCACCCTCACCTGGCCCTCCACCCTCACCTGGCCCTCCACCCTCACCTGGTCCTCCACCCTCACCTGGTCCTCCACCCTCACCTGGCCCTCCACCCTCACCTGGTCCTCCACCTTCACCTGGCCCTCCACCCTCACCTGGCCCTCCACCCTCACCTGGTCCTCCACCCTCACCTGGCCTCCACCCTCACCTGGCCCTCCACCCTCACCTGGCCCTCCACCCTCACCTGGTCCTCCACCCTCACCTGGCCCTCCACCCTCACCTGGACCTCACCCTCACCTGGCCCTCCACCCTCACCTGGCCCTCCACCCTCACCTGGTCCTCCACCCTCACCTGGCCCTCCACCCTCACCTGGCCCTCCACCCTCACCTGGTCCTCCACCCTCACCTGGCCCTCCACCCTCACCTGGCCCTCCACCCTCACCTGGCCCTCCACCCTCACCTGGCCCTCCACCCTCACCTGGTCCTAGACCCTCACCTGGCCCTCCAACTTTATTTTCCTCTTCCTCTTCCCTTTCTTCCTCTTCACCAGCCGCATATTCCTCTTCACTTTGTCTTCCTCTTATTCTTCTTTATCTTTTTCTTCATCTTCTCATTACCTTTTGATATTGACGTCATAGTTCTCCTCTCCTCCATCCACCGAATTATCACACATTCCCCTGTACACATTTTCTAATTGCTTTCATTATTTCCTTTATCCACCTTCCTCTGGTTATCGCTTTGTTTCTCTCTCTCTCTCTCTCTCTCTCTCTCTCTCTCTCTCTCTCTCTCTCTCAATCTCTCTCTCTTTCTCTCCTCATCAAAGCTATCCCCCCACCCCGCCCCCCCTCTCTCTCTCTCTCTCCAAGACCCCCCCCCCCCCGTCTCTCTCTCCTCTCTCAATTATCGGCCACTTAAGAACTATCTCGCCCGCCCCTTCTTCCCCTACATAACGAACCCGACCATTACGAGATACTCACAACACAGCGAGACTTGTTGTGATCTTCAGTGGTAGTCGGACAGGAGAGAGAGAGAGAGAGTGAGAGAGAGAGAGAGAGAGAGAGAGAGCGAGAGAGAGAGAGAGAGAGAGAGAGAGAGAGAGACTTAAAATTCTTACACATAAAACTCAACATCCATCGAGATTCTCACACACACACACACTCAAAAAACTACAACCTACTTAAAGTGTCATTAAGGGAGTCTTCGCCTTTTCTTTCCCTCCATAGGAAGAGACGATCGAGTCTATTGTGAAACCCCTAATGAGGTAATTGAGATAAAGGTAGAGAGAGAGAGAGAGAGAGAGAGAGAGAGCGAGAGAGAGAGAGAGAGAGAAAAAAAACACCTACACCCCCCACCTCCACCTTCCCCTACCCCCCCTCCTCCATCTTTCCGTATCATCCCTCCTATCCCCTCCCCTCCCCTCCCCAAATAGTCCATATCTTTCTCAAATCAAACCTCCAGGTGGTACATTATGGTCCATGGTCTGAGTTTGATGGACCATGGTCTGAGTTTGATGGGCCATGGTCTGAGTTTGATGGGCCATGGTCTGAGTTTCATGGTCCACGGTCTGAGTTTGATGGTCCATGGTGTGGGTTTGATGGTCCATGGTTTGAGTTTGATGGGCCATGGTCTGAGTTTGATGGTCCATGGTCTGAGTTTGATGGTCCATGGTCTGAGTTTGATGGTCCATGGTCTGAGTTTGATGGTCCATGGTCTGAGTTTGATGGGCCATGGTCTGAGTTTGATGGTCCATGGTCTGAGTTTGATGGGCCATGGTCTGAGTTTGATGGTCCATGGTCTGAGTTTGATGGCCCATGGTCTGAGTTTGATGGTCCATGGTCTGAGTTTGATGGTCCATGGTCTGAGTTTGATGGTCCATGGTCTGAGTTTGATGGTCCATGGTCTGAGTTTGATGGTCCATGGTCTGAGTTTGATGGTCCATGGTCTGAGTTTGATGGTCCATGGTCTGAGTTTGATGGTCCATGGTCTGAGTTTGATGGTCCATGGTCTGAGTTTGATGGTCCATGGTCTGAGTTTGATGGTCCATGGTCTGAGTTTGATGGTCTGGTCTGATTGATGGTCTGTTGAGTTTGATGGTCCATGGTCTGAGTTTGATGGTCCATGGTCTGAGTTTGATGGTCCATGGTCTGAGTTTGATGGTCCATGGTGTGGGTTTGATGGGCCATGGTCTGAGTTTGATGGTCCATGGTCTGAGTTTGATGGTCCATGGTCTGAGTTTGATGGGCCATGGTCTGAGTTTGATGGTCCATGGTCTGAGTTTGATGGTCCATGGTGTGGGTTTGATGGGCCATGGTCTGAGTTTGATGGTCCATGGTCTGAGTTTGATGGTCCATGGTCTGAGTTTGATGGTCCATGGTCTGAGTTTGATGGTCCATGGTCTGAGTTTGATGGTCCATGGTCTGAGTTTGATGGTCCATGGTCTGAGTTTGATGGGCCATGGTCTGAGTTTGATGGTCCATGGTCTGAGTTTGATGGTCCATGGTGTGGGTTTGATGGTCCATGGTCTGAGTTTGATGGTCCATGGTCTGAGTTTGATGGTCCATGGTCTGAGTTTGATGGTCCATGGTCTGAGTTTGATGGGCCATGGTCTGAGTTTGATGGTCCATGGTCTGAGTTTGATGGTCCATGGTCTGAGTTTGATGGTCCATGGTCTGAGTTTGATGGTCCATGGTCTGAGTTTGATGGTCCATGGTCTGAGTTTGATGGTCCATGGTCTGAGTTTGATGGTCCATGGTCTGAGTTTGATGGTCCATGGTCTGAGTTTGATGGTCCATGGTCTGAGTTTGATGGTCCATGGTCTGAGTTTGATGGTCCATGGTCTGAGTTTGATGGTCCATGGTCTGAGTTTGATGGCCATGGTCTGAGTTTGATGGTCCATGGTCTGAGTTTGATGGTCCATGGTCTGAGTTTGATGGTCCATGGTCTGAGTTTGATGGTCCATGGTCTGAGTTTGATGGTCCATGGTCTGAGTTTGATGGGCCATGGTCTGAGTTTGATGGTCCATGGTCTGAGTTTGATGGTCCATGGTCTGAGTTTGATGGTCCATGGTGTGGGTTTGATGGTCCATGGTCTGAGTTTGATGGTCCATGGTGTGGGTTTGATGGTCCATGGTCTGAGTTTGATGGTCCATGGTCTGAGTTTGATGGTCCATGGTCTGAGTTTGATGGTCCATGGTCTGAGTTTGATGGTCCATGGTCTGAGTTTGATGGTCCATGGTCTGAGTTTGATGGTCCATGGTCTGAGTTTGATGGTCCATGGTCTGAGTTTGATGGGCCATGGTCTGAGTTTGATGGTCCATGGTCTGAGTTTGATGGTCCATGGTCTGAGTTTGATGGTCCATGGTCTGAGTTTGATGGTCCATGGTCTGAGTTTGATGGTCCATGGTCTGAGTTTGATGGTCCATGGTCTGAGTTTGATGGGCCATGGTCTGAGTTTGATGGTCCATGGTCTGAGTTTGATGGTCCATGGTCTGAGTTTGATGGGCCATGGTCTGAGTTTGATGGTCCATGGTCTGAGTTTGATGGTCCATGGTCTGAGTTTGATGGTCCATGGTCTGAGTTTGATGGGCCATGGTCTGAGTTTGATGGGCCATGGTCTGAGTTTGATGGTCCATGGTCTGAGTTTGATGGTCCATGGTCTGAGTTTGATGGTCCATGGTCTGAGTTTGATGGGCCATGGTCTGAGTTTGATGGTCCATGGTCTGAGTTTGATGGTCCATGGTGTGAGTTTGATGGTCCATGGTCTGAGTTTGATGGTCCATGGTCTGAGTTTGATGGTCCATGGTCTGAGTTTGATGGGCCATGGTCTGAGTTTGATGGTCCATGGTCTGAGTTTGATGGTCCATGGTCTGAGTTTGATGGTCCATGGTCTGAGTTTGATGGTCCATGGTGTGGGTTTGATGGTCCATGGTGTGGGTTTGATGGTCCATGGTGTGGGTTTGATGGTCCATGGTGTGGGTTTGATGGTCCATGGTCTGAGTTTGATGGTCCATGGTCTGAGTTTGATGGTCCATGGTCTGAGTTTGATGGGCCATGGTCTGAGTTTGATGGGCCATGGTCTGAGTTTGATGGTCCATGGTCTGAGTTTGATGGGCCATGGTGTGGGTTTGATGGTCCATGGTCTGAGTTTGATGGGCCATGGTCTGAGTTTGATGGTCCATGGTCTGAGTTTGATGGTCCATGGTCTGAGTTTGATGGTCCATGGTCTGAGTTTGATGGCCATGGTCTGAGTTTGATGGTCCATGGTCTGAGTTTGATGGTCCATGGTCTGAGTTTGATGGTCCATGGTGTGGGTTTGATGGTCCATGGTCTGAGTTTGATGGTCCATGGTCTGAGTTTGATGGTCCATGGTCTGAGTTTGATGGTCCATGGTCTGAGTTTGATGGTCCATGGTCTGAGTTTGATGGTCCATGGTCTGAGTTTGATGGTCCATGGTCTGAGTTTGATGGACCATGGTCTGAGTTTGATGGTCCATGGTCTGAGTTTGATGGTCCATGGTCTGAGTTTGATGGTCCATGGTCTGAGTTTGATGGTCCATGGTCTGAGTTTGATGGGCCATGGTCTGAGTTTGATGGTCCATGGTCTGAGTTTGATGGTCCATGGTCTGAGTTTGATGGTCCATGGTCTGAGTTTGATGGTCCATGGTCTGAGTTTGATGGTCCATGGTGTGGGTTTGATGGGCCATGGTCTGAGTTTGATGGTCCATGGTCTGAGTTTGATGGTCCATGGTCTGAGTTTGATGGTCCATGGTCTGAGTTTGATGGTCCATGGTCTGAGTTTGATGGTCCATGGTCTGAGTTTGATGGTCCATGGTCTGAGTTTGATGGTCCATGGTCTGAGTTTGATGGGCCATGGTCTGAGTTTGATGGTCCATGGTCTGAGTTTGATGGTCCATGGTCTGAGTTTGATGGTCCATGGTGTGGGTTTGATGGTCCATGGTCTGAGTTTGATGGTCCATGGTCTGAGTTTGATGGTCCATGGTCTGAGTTTGATGGGCCATGGTCTGAGTTTGATGGTCCATGGTCTGAGTTTGATGGTCCATGGTCTGAGTTTGATGGTCCATGGTCTGAGTTTGATGGTCCATGGTCTGAGTTTGATGGTCCATGGTCTGAGTTTGATGGTCCATGGTCTGAGTTTGATGGGCCATGGTCTGAGTTTGATGGTCCATGGTCTGAGTTTGATGGTCCATGGTCTGAGTTTGATGGTCCATGGTCTGAGTTTGATGGTCCATGGTCTGAGTTTGATGGTCCATGGTCTGAGTTTGATGGTCCATGGTGTGGGTTTGATGGTCCATGGTCTGAGTTTGATGGTCCATGGTCTGAGTTTGATGGTCCATGGTCTGAGTTTGATGGTCCATGGTCTGAGTTTGATGGTCCATGGTCTGAGTTTGATGGTCCATGGTCTGAGTTTGATGGTCCATGGTCTGAGTTTGATGGTCCATGGTGTGGGTTTGATGGTCCATGGTCTGAGTTTGATGGTCCATGGTCTGAGTTTGATGGTCCATGGTCTGAGTTTGATGGTCCATGGTCTGAGTTTGATGGTCCATGGTCTGAGTTTGATGGTCCATGGTGTGAGTTTGATGGTCCATGGTCTGAGTTTGATGGGCCATGGTCTGAGTTTGATGGTCCATGGTGTGAGTTTGATGGTCCATGGTCTGAGTTTGATGGTCCATGGTCTGAGTTTGATGGTCCATGGTCTGAGTTTGATGGTCCATGGTCTGAGTTTGATGGTCCATGGTCTGAGTTTGATGGTCCATGGTCTGAGTTTGATGGTCCATGGTCTGAGTTTGATGGTCCATGGTCTGAGTTTGATGGTCCATGGTCTGAGTTTGATGGTCCATGGTCTGAGTTTGATGGTCCATGGTCTGAGTTTGATGGTCCATGGTCTGAGTTTGATGGTCCATGGTCTGAGTTTGATGGTCCATGGTCTGAGTTTGATGGTCCATGGTCTGAGTTTGATGGTCCATGGTCTGAGTTTGATGGTCCATGGTCTGAGTTTGATGGTCCATGGTCTGAGTTTGATGGTCCATGGTCTGAGTTTGATGGTCCATGGTCTGAGTTTGATGGTCCATGGTCTGAGTTTGATGGTCCATGGTCTGAGTTTGATGGTCCATGGTCTGAGTTTGATGGTCCATGGTCTGAGTTTGATGGTCCATGGTCTGAGTTTGATGGTCCACGGTCTGAGTTTGATGGACCGATGGACCGTATGTGTGTACCAACTTTCGGTCCTTGATTGTTTTGATTTGTTTGTCTAATTAGTAAAAAACACAAAGGAAAAACTAATCAAAATATTAAACTGTCTTATGATGTTGATTATTAAGGTGTTATGATACCTGTTCTTCTCCTCGTCACCTCTTCTCCCCTCGTCACCTGTTCTCCCCTCGTCACCTGTTCTCCCCTCGTCACCTCTTCTCTCCTCGTCACCTGTTCTTCTCCTCGTCACCTCTTCTCCCCTCGTCACCTGTTCTCCTCTCGTCACCTGTTCTCCTTCGTCACCTCTTCTCCCCTCGTCACCTGTTCTCCCCTCGTCACCTGTTCTCCCCTCGTCACCTGTTCTCCTTCGTCACCTCTTCTCCCCTCGTCACCTGTTCTCCCTCGTCACCTCTTCTCTCCTCGTCACCTCGTCTCCCCTCGTCACCTCTTCTCCCCTCGTCACCTGTTCTCCCTCGTCACCTCGTCTCCCCTCGTCACCTCGTCTCCCCTCGTCACCTCTTCTCTCCTCGTCACCTCTTCTCTCCTCGTCACCTCGTCTCTCCTCGTCACCTCGTCTCCCCTCGTCACCTCTTCTCTCCTTCCCTTTGGCTATTTACACAGACAACAAAACACTGGACCTCCCAGGAGAAGATCTGTTCCAGGACTCAAAACCCAGTGAGAGTCTTAGCCAAATCCTAGCTAAGTCCTAGCCAAATCCTAGCCAAGTCCTAGCCAAATCCTTAACCCAGCCAAGAGGAGGGTGGACGGGGAGCTCATTGTATCCAGAGAAAGGCGGGGTTGATGGAAGGACACAGGGGGGGGGGGGGGCGTGTTTTGAAGACGTCACCCCTTAATGATGACGGTGACTCTTAGATTGAGGGCTACAGGTGAGAGAGGGTGATGATGTATGTGACTCACTATAACCACCAGAACTACCACAATCAACTCCCATAACACCATTACTACCACCACCATACCACAATCCTAACGCAACCAGAAAACCATCGTCACCATCACTGCTTCTACAGTTACTTCAGGTGGCAGGACAAGTGTTGATCAACTGATTACTTAACATTCATCAGCTTGCAGGTCACTTCAGCCCCCTCGTCACAGGATGCTGGCTCACTGAAGGATCTACCCCCACCCCCGACCCCCCCCCCCCTCTGACAAGAACAACCTGATATAAAGGTTAATGTTTAATCTTCACCTGTATTTATAATCGAAATTTTGAACCATTTTGAACATACAACAATACATTAGTTACCCCTCAAGTACCTGTCTGTTCACCTGAGACATTAGTTACCCCTCAAGTACCTGTCTGTTCACCTGAGACATTAGTTATCCCTCAAGTACCTGTCTGTTCACCTGAGACATTAGTTATCCCTCAAGTACCTGTCTGTTCACCTGAGGCATTAGTTACCCCCTACCTGTCTGTTCACCTGAGACATTAGTTACCCCTCAAGTACCTGTCTGTTCACCTGAGACATTAGTTACCCCAAGTACCTGTCTGTTCACCTGAGGCATTAGTTACCCCAAGTACCTGTCTGTTCACATGAGACATTAGTTACCCCTCAAGTACCTGTCTGTTCACCTGAGGCATTAGTTACCCCCCTCCAAGTACCTGTCTGTTCACCTGAGACATTAGTTACCCCCAAGTACCTGTCTGTTCACCTGAGACATTAGTTACCCCTAAGTACCTGTCTGTTCACCTGAGACATTAGTTACCCCCAAGTACCTGTCTGTTCACCTGAGACATTAGTTACCCCAAGTACCTGTCTGTTCACCTGAGACATTAGTTATCCCAAGTACCTGTCTGTTCACCTGAGACATTAGTTACCCCCCTTGTACCTGTCTGTTCACCTGAGGCATTAGTTACCCCTAAGTACCTGTCTGTTCACCTGAGACATTAGTTATCCCAAGTACCTGTCTGTTCACCTGAGACATTAGTTACCCCCCTTGTACCTGTCTGTTCACCTGAGACATTAGTTACCCCAAGTACCTGTCTGTTCACCTGAGGCATTAGTTACCCCACGTACCTGTCTGTTCACCTGAGACATTAGTTACCCCCCTCCAAGTACCTGTCTGTTCACCTGAGGCATTAGTTACCCCCCTCCAAGTACCTGTCTGTTCACCTGAGGCATTAGTTACCCCCAAGTACCTGTCTGTTCACCTGAGACATTAGTTACCCCCAAGTACCTGTCTGTTCACCTGAGACATTAGTTACCCCCAAGTACCTGTCTGTTCACCTGAGACATTAGTTACCCCCAAGTACCTGTCTGTTCACCTGAGACATTAGTTACCCCAAGTACCTGTCTGTTCACCTGAGACATTAGTTATCCCAAGTACCTGTCTGTTCACCTGAGACATTAGTTACCCCCCTTGTACCTGTCTGTTCACCTGAGGCATTAGTTACCCCTAAGTACCTGTCTGTTCACCTG
The DNA here is from genome assembly GCA_958450375.1 of Homarus gammarus. NCBI lineage: Eukaryota > Metazoa > Arthropoda > Malacostraca > Decapoda > Nephropidae > Homarus > Homarus gammarus. The sequence continues at coordinate 602,017 of CAUDMG010001404.1, read as the reverse complement.
AGACATTAGTTATCCCAAGTACCTGTCTGTTCACCTGAGACATTAGTTACCCCCCTTGTACCTGTCTGTTCACCTGAGGCATTAGTTACCCCAAGTACCTGTCTGTTCACCTGAGGCATTAGTTACCCCAAGTGCCTGTCTGTTCACCTGAGACATTAGTTACCCCCAAGTACCTATCTGTTCACCTGAGACATTAGTTACCCCCCTCCAAGTACCTGTCTGTTCACCTGAGGCATTAGTTACCCCCCTCCAAGTACCTGTCTGTTCACCTGAGGCATTAGTTACCCCCAAGTACCTGTCTGTTCACCTGAGACATTAGTTACCCCCAAGTACCTGTCTGTTCACCTGAGACATTAGTTACCCCAAGTACCTGTCTGTTCACCTGAGACATTAGTTACCCCAAGTACCTGTCTGTTCACCTGAGGCCATAGGTCTTGTGTTGGGGTGTGATGAGAGCTGATAGTGAACCCTAGCCTCAGATTATCCCTCTCACCACCCTCTCACAATCCCTCAACACCCCCTCACCACCTCTCACCCCTCACCACCCCTGACCACCCCTCACCACCTCCCACCACCTCTCATCCCTCACCAGTCACCACCCCTCACCCTTCGTTATCTTTCACCCCTCACCACCTCTCACCCCTCACCACCTCTCACCACCTCTCACTCCTCACCCCCCACCACCTCTCACCCCTCACTACCTCTCACCCCTCACCGCCTCTCACCCCTCACCCCCATCACCCCTCACCACCTCTCACCCTTCATCACCTCTCACCCCTCCCCACCTCTCACCCCTCACCCCCCCATCACCCCTCACCACCTCTCACCCCACACCACCTCTCACCCCTCACCACCTCTCACCCCTCATCACCTCTCACCCCTCACCACCTCTCACCCCCCATCATCCCTCGCCACCTCTCACCCCTCACCCCCCCATCACCCCTCACCACCTCTCACCCCCACCACCTCTCACCCCACACCACCTCTCACCCCTCACCCCCCCATCATCCCTCGCCACCTCTCACCCCTCACCACCCCTCATCACCTCTCACCCCTCACCACCTCTCACCCCCCCATCATCCCTCGCCACCTCTCACCCCTCACCACCCCTCACCACCTCTCACCCCTCATCACCTCTCACCCCTCACCACCTCTCACCCCCACCACCTCTCACCCCACACCACCTCTCACCCCTCACCCCCCCCATCATCCCTCGCCACCTCTCACCCCTCACCACCCCTCACCACCCCTCATCACCTCTCACCCCTCACCACCTCTCACCCCTCACCCCCCCATCACCCCTCACCACCTCTCACCCCCACCACCTCTCACCCCACACCACCTCTCACCCCCTTTCACCCCTCACCCCCCCATCACCCCTCACCACCTCTCACCCCTCACCACCCCTCATCACCTCTCACCCCTCACCCCCCATCACCCCTCACCACCCCTCACCACCTCTCACCTCTCACCCCTCATCACCCCTCATCACCCCTCACCACCCCTCATCCTTCATCTGTAATCACATCTTGTTGTCAATCGGGTCTTGAAGAGAAGACTAATTACATCTTAATTCACTGACTGGCAACCTGTTCCTCTCCCTAGTGTCTGGTTGGCTAAATCCCTTCAATATAGACTCTTACCGGTACAAAATCCCTTCAATAGACTCTTACCGGTACAAAATCCCTTCAATATAGACTCTTACCGGTACAAAATCCCTTCAATACTCTTACCGGTACAAAATCCCTTCAATACTCTTACCGATACAAAATCCCTTGAATAGAGACTCTTACCGGTACAAAATCCCTTCAATAAAGACTCTTATCGGTACAAAATCCTTTCAATAGAGACTCTTTCCGGTACAAAATCCCCTCAGTAAAGTCTCTCACACACTTCCCTCCACCGGTATCACCTTACTTACTTAGAGAGATAATTGTATGTGTTATTGTGTAATTTTACCTGCGAGTTACCTGCGAGTTACCTGTGAGTTACCTGTTATCTGCAAGTTACCTGTTAC